>VKOC01000005.1:45684017-45696478 GCA_009364415.1 Spea multiplicata
TCTAAAATCTCTTCCTGATCTGAAAGCCGGGCTTTTAATGAATCTTCGGGGCCAAAAAACCCTGTAATCTGAATTCATTCCACACGTAACACGCGTGTGTCTGTAATGTGTAGTATGTTCAGCTATATACTATATTATAGACCTCTGTGGGCCCTATAGAAACCTAGAACCAGATCAGCCCCTTCTCCGTTGGTCTCGTCTTCAGGAGCCGTATGTCTGTCCCATGCATGTTTAATACCCTCGCTGTATTACCCTCTACCACTTCTGCCAGGAGGCTGTTCCACTTATCCACCACCCTCTCAGTAAAGTTCTTACATTACATTTAAGCCTCTGACCCTCTTCCTTTGGAATATAATTCCGCCCTGCGCTTTACTGAAATCTGGGATCTAACAAAGTGCGTTGTGTAACCTCGTCGTCTTATTTATATATATTTATTTATTTATTTACTAAGGTTAATTTCCCGAGGGGGGAGGGTAAATTTTAATTTATTTATTTATTTAGCCACGTTATTTCCCAAGGGGTTTTATTTATGTTTTTTGCCGCTCCGACACATGACAATTATTATTCAGGCTTCCAAAGCAGTAAGACGAATGGCTCGCGCAGGGAGTGCGGTCCGGAGCGGGTTGTGATTTGTCTTTCGCTCTGATAATTGCCGATGAGACGCTCGCTTCCATCGTTACTCTGAGGATCGCGAGGATACAAGCTGTGTATTTGGTAATCCTCGGGGAACGAATTAGTTTTTTTTTGGGGGGGGGTTGTAAATTTTTTATTTTGTTCTCGCCCACATTTTATTTATTTATTGTAATTTTTATAATTCTGGCGGTAGCGGCCTATATAAAAGTGGATTTAGTTCTTTTATTCTTTTTTTTATATTTATTTATTAATAATAATATTTGGTACCATCGTAAGAAGCTCCGGCTCGTGTCTGTCTGTCTGTCTGTCCGTCCGTCCAGCCGTTACATGATGTCAGGTCTGTGCTCTGGCCGCTCTCCGTGGTACTCGCGGGGAGTCGTTTTAACTCGAATAAAGTGAACATTGGCAAAAATACAAAAACTTTGATAAACTACAATGTAACAAAACCCCGTTAAATAACAGACAGCCTGCATGTTATGTAACGGCTCGTAACCGGCGGCGTCCTCCGTGTCCTCGTCTGACCGCTTTGTTTTTGTCTCTGGGAGTTTTTGTTGCCGTGGAGCGCAGTCCAGATCTGATTACGTGAATGATTAGGAGGTCTGTGTTAACAGGTGGGCTTCGTCGGGGGGGCTTTTGGTAGACCTCCAGCGACCGGTGAATGGCTCTTGTGCAATCGATGCTTTCTGTGTTTAGAGGAAGTGGTGGTATAATGTATTGTAATATAGCTAAAAAGAGCAGCCTCCCAGCAGAGGTGGTAGAGGGTAATACAGTGAGGGGATTAAACATGCATGGGATCAGCATATGGCTCCTGAATCTAAAACGAGACCAACGACTGGGATTAAAAGTAATCTTAAAACATTAAATAATAATGAATAAAATACTTAAAACCGATCCTTCATCCTCAGTCCTGTTTTTTATTATTATGTTTTTGTGACGGCTCTTAAATCATTTTTTTTGGGGTAGGGATAAAGAAAAAAGTGGAACCCGCACTTGAAAGGAAAAAACATTCAACCCCCCGGCTTTATTATTTTATCCTTTCACGTTTTTGGTGCGTTTCTACAGTCTGTATTTATTAGATATGACATCATTTTTAAGTGAACATTAACCCTTCCCGTCACCCGTATTCATGGACTGAGAAGTCTCGCAGTCACGAAGTATAATTGGTGGGGGGGGGGTGCATGTATATTGACTCCGGTTTATAATGGTCTGCAAAGTAGGTCGCCTGTCGGCAGACGCTGGGGGGGTTCGGCTCGGATGTAATAAATGCAGGTTTTGGGTTGAGTGGGTAGATGCAGCGTTTCATCATTAATTCAGAGCACCGATAAGTAACAATCGCACCCTTCGTTTTGACGTTGGCGACGCCGGCCATCTGCTTGTCAGAGAAAAGAATATTATTTAGCTGTTAGTGAGGGGGGGGTATATGTGTAATGGGGTATTTTTATAATATTTATATAAATCCAGCAGTTCGCATTGTCTTGTGTATAGTGGGGTAAAATACTCATCATTCTTTCTGTATACTTGTCATCCTCAAACATACACTATGTGGACAAAAGTATTTGGACACCTGACCATTACGTCAACAGGGACTTTGATGACATCACATTCTGAATACATAGACATTAATATGAAGTTGGCCCCCCTTTGCAGCTGTAACGGCTTCCGCTCTTCTGGGAGGGCTTTCCGCAAGATTTTGGGGAGTTTCTGTGTGAAATCAGGCACTGATATTAGGAAGGTGCCCCATTGAGCAAAGGGACACCAGGGGGGGCCTTATTGCCCAAGAAGGGCGATCTCCCACCCTAGCCCTAGTCCGCCTAGCTGGGTATAAGTCACTGGGTATAATTATTTCTCGGTATATCCGGTTTGTTCTGTATTACATTATTAATCATGCGCTGTATTGAGTTGATATCTATTTGTATGACGGGCTTCCTTGTGTGAAGGTCTGAGTCTCTTTGCTTGTGCCAGTGGCTACCAAGGATGTGGCCGCGTCAAAAAAAAAAAAACACTGATTAAGCATAAACCGGCAGCGGCCTACGGTACATACTTACACAATTGTAGAGAGGGAGAAAAGTAACATTTAATGTAAATATCTGTGAATTTCCCCTTAAAACGTGTATTTCATGAATGTGCGGTGTTGTGGCAGGTATGTTTTGGTCAGTAGGAGTCCAGGAACAAAACGTCTGTCTGCTTTGTGTATCTAAAGCCCAATCCGTCTGCTTTCTAAAATACTCTACAAGAGTCAAAAATGGGGCTGAGCGATAAGAAAACGGCCGTATTTATACATCTTTTTAACGTTCTCACGGCAGCCGCGGCAGAGACGACCACAATCGGTTCGACGAAGACCATTTCATAAATGATGTGGTGTCTACAACGTGTTTGCCCTTAAAAGTGCTGATTTAGAGTATTTTATCCGTCTCTGTGAGGCCCCCTTTATCTTCTGGAATAGTCTGCAACCCTGGAGATTCCAGTGACCCCAGAACCATAGAATGTGACGGCAGATCAGACCCGTTCCTCCATCTAGTCGCCCGCTTTTCTTTGCCGTAGAGACTCGGCCCTTAATCGGTCGTTGGTCTCGCTTTAGATTCGGGGGCCGTATGCCTGATATTATAATTCCCCCCCCCTCGCTGATTGAGAGCAGTCATCAACCGAAGGTTTCAATGGGGTTTCTGTGGGACATCCAAGGGCGTCTGTCTGGGGTCTTTGGGGGGTTTCCTTAGGTCTTTCTGTATAAGATGTCACACGTAGGTGCCATTCCTGAAAGGGTAGGCTCTCGGCTGAGAGGCAGAACATGTATTATAAACCGTCTACGTCAGGGGTGTCCGACCTGCGGCCCTCCAGCTGCTGCAGGACTACTCTCGCCAAATTTGCTCTTTCAAGCTAAGGGGCTGGCTGAGGAAGTATGGGAGATGTAGTCCTGCAGCAGCTGAAGGGCCGCAGGTTGGACACCCCTGGTCTGCGTGCTTCACAGCAGGTAATTCTCAGGTTTTCCAGTTAATTCCTCTGCCATCGTGCTACCTTCTGGCTTACACACCTACGCCCAGCAGAAAGGTCCAGGCAGGTTCCTCTGTGCCCGAGATTATCCAGCTGTGCGTTTATATGAAGCTTCTCGTCTGCACAGCTTGTTAAAGAAATCCTTCCGGAGACCGTAAAAGATTTACAGCCAACTTTGATCTCGTTCTGTGCGGAAAGACCTTTTTTGTGTGTATTTTTATAATGAGAAGCTTCAGTGAGGGAACGAGCCCTGACGACCTGTTCCAGAGATGGTGACCTGGTAGAAACCATAAATAGAACACGAAGCGTAATGTCCTCGGAGTGCTCGGCTTCACCGCGTTCTATCGTGGAATAGTTAATCTCGCATAAAGAACCATCTCTCGGTGTATTGTTGTGTATATCTTTTTCTTTTAAATTCCAATTTCCTATGTAGAGCTGCGGTCTGTCATATGGACAATAGACAGACATACGGACCATACCAGCCTTCTTCTGTATTGAGATGCTGGGTCCTCCTTGTACTAAATCTTAAGTGGCCCTGAGTTTCCAAGTTAATAACCATGCGCTGGGAGAGCTACACCAAGACCCAATTAATGAAATAAACTCCGACTTTGGGATAGGAGAAGAAAACTAAAGCTTAAGGAAGCCACTTGAAGGCCACCACTCAGTAGAGTTCACTTAACATAATATAGCGTGATCATATATATATATATATTAATAATATATATATTGTATATAAATAATCACCGCGCCAACCTGCCGGTATTAATCTTTACATTTGTGTAAATAAAACACATTTCCTGTGGATTCTAGACACAATATCGTCACTTTTAGGTGTAGCTGGGAACTCTCCGGCTCTGCCCCGGAGTCTCCAGGTCAAACCCTGCTTCCCCGGTCAGCAGCATTTGACCACACCCACTCCCCACCCACTAAAGTGATAGCCCCGCCCCCATGTGTGACTTAACCTAATCCTGAACCTATTTTCACTCGTAAAGAAACTACTAGAATAATGTATTAGCACTCGATCCAATTATGATGTATCATATTTTTTGAATCCTAGTTGGTTGGTTTTGTTTACTAATGAATAATTACAATATTTTTATTTTTTTTTCCTCCCCAGGCATTGACATCCTGAAGCTCGTGGCGGCCCAGGTCGGGAGCCAGTGGCAAGATATTTACCAGTTCCTGTGCAACGCGAACGACCATGAAGTGGCGGCGTTCTCCAACGGCTACGCGGCGGACCACGAGCGGGCCTACGCGGCTCTGCAGCACTGGACCGTCCGCGGCCCGGAAGCCACGCTCGCCAAACTTATCAGCGCTCTGCGCCAGCACCGGCGCAACGACGTGGTGGAGAAGATCCGAGGCCTCATGGAGGACACGGTGCAGGTATTTAAACATTTATTAAGCTATCGCTTATTTCTATAGCACCAACAATTCCCGCAGCGCCTCCTACAGTCCCTACATTCAAAGGATCAGGTAGAACTAGAACCGACAGACTAAGGCGAACCGATACATTAGGGAGAGGGGGTCCTGATCACAAGAGCTTACGATCTAGAGGAATTTGTCTCACTCGGCCAGGGCTACCTTGATTACTCAAATACCTTTTACACTCGCAGGCTTTATATTCTTTATATACAAAATATCTTCATCAATGCTGACCCTTCTGTGCTGACGATGCTGTATTAGATTAACCCCTTCCTGCTTTCATGGCCTCCTATGCCATTGGGAAAATAATGAGCTATAAAGTCTACTGTGACACAAGGGAGCGTGCAAGTAGCATTAGGCTCCAGTGAGGTTTTTTTATTTTTTTATTATTATTAATACATTTGATTTTTAATTCACCTTTTATTTAAAAAAAACCAACAACAACAAACAAAACACAGCTTTACCGGTGGTCACGCCCCGGGGTACATATATGACCTGATTCGTAAAAAAAAAAATCTCCGAGATTTTAGGACACGATGTTTTACGGCGGACGCTCTGTCCTGTTCTAGTACTCGGAGTGTCCTTCTTCTGTACTTTTTTTCTTTAATGATCGAATAAATGCACCGAGATTATTTTTTTCTTTAGATGTTTGAAAGGCGCATCGTACAGACTGTATGTTTAATAATACAAAGAATACCGAATAATAATTATTCAAATGTATGACATGTAACATTCATTTATTTTATTTTTATATATATTTTATTTTCTTTTACAGCAAGGCCAGGAATGTTTTTAATGTTTAGTAACATTATGTTTTTTGTGCGTTCTTTTGGTGTCTGAACGGAGAAGTTCAGTTGGTCCCTTAAGGATTCCATGTACCGTAGTCAGCATATTTAGAATTCAAGGTGATAACAGATTGAAAATGTATTTTGTGTTCCTCAACGCAGACTGCAGGACCTCATATATCGCCCCCCCCCCCCAAAAAAAAAAAACTAGAAATTCTGTATTTATAGAGAAATTATCATGATAGTGGAAAAAGCAAATGTATGGATCAAATAATCTGTTAAAATGTATTGGATTTACCCAGGACTGGGGTACATAGAGTGCGCCGGCGAATCAGCCCCATCCAGTTGCCCTTTTATTCCTGCTGTAAAGACTCCGACCTTATCGTTGGTCTCGTCTATGGTGCCATAAGTCTTTCCCATGCATATTTACCACCACTTCAACTGGGAGGCTGTTCTACCGATCTACTACCCTTCCTTACATTTCGTCTTTGATCCTCTAGTTTTACATCGTGTTCTAACAAATGCTGTCGGGGAGGGAGAGTGACCCGGTGTAGCAGAAGTCTGGCGCCGGTACCCAGAGGGGCTGATGAGATCGGTTTATTGGTCATGATGAATGTGCATGCGCTGGCTGCTGCGGCCGGTTTGACCCTGGATCTGTTTAGCTTTCCTAGAAACTTTACTCGTATCTTGGTAGAACGCGGCTCAATGCCGTTCATCCAACGCGCGTCCTCCTCCGAACCCGGCCCTCCGGACGGCTAACTTCTCGGTAACGGCTCATTGCGTTTCATTACAGTGTAAATGATCCCAGCAGAGAATGTTTTTTTAGCAGAGATCCTGCTTTGTCACCATGGTGATAACTCCTCCTAGAATTGATCCATACATATGCTTGCAGGAACCACCGCTGCTTTATTGTTTAGCTGAAGCGTAAGCCTTTGTGCTTGCATGTCTGTAGTGTTTGCATTAAACAAATGGGTTGCATATATAATATATGTATGTGTATATATATGGGATATGGTATGTAGATTATGTATGTATGTTGTGTGTGTGTATATGTGTATATATAATGTATGTATGTTCTGTAGATACAGCCTTGAAAGTTGCGGTGCTTTTGATATCTGTAGCCAGACTTGATTAAATTTGCCCGGGTTAGACTGGGCATTACTGCCTTTGGCACAGAGTCTCTTTCATGCTGTGTTTGATTCATACGCCGTGACAACTCGTTGCCTCCGTTCCTTAGTCTGAGGCTCCGGTATCAGCCACGTTCCACATGCGTGTTGTGATACGTGATTGCAGCACATTGTATGCGTCGGCCGTGGTTTTTAGACCCCGTACCTCTCTGCCTTTTCCGGGGTCCGGACGAGAGGGGGTCCAAGGAACGGCGTTGGCAAAGCCACCGGTTTGTCTTCTTCTGGTCACCTCTGCGGGATGTGCCGATGGAGGCTCCTCGCTCTCCTCTGAATAATTAATATGACGTATTTGCATTGCTCGTTCCGGTTACAATGTAATCCATCCTCTGGAGAATAAGAGCCCCGATCAGCCGCGCCCCGCGTTCCAGCTGCTTCCGCTAAAGCGTGTCATAGCCGTGTGTTCTGGTAAAGGGACACGTCCATGTCCTCGTACATCCAGCCGAAGAACGCGGATCTCGCGCAAGCCAAGGAGCTGGAGGATGGGGAGAGAGGGCAAATGATGAGCCCCTCCAGGAGGAAAAGACCTTCGTTGTAAAGGAGAGGCTCCTGTAATAATTCCAGCAGCGCCCTTTTCTCATACATGCTTTTTTTCTTTTTCTCCTGTCTTGGGTATCTCTAGTGTTATTATTCTATCCGATTACATTAATGTGCTCCACGTGATAGATTAGAACTGGTGAATCATCCACTTCAAGGAGTTTATTTACTAAGTGGGAGCGTGCAGGGGAGCTGGAGTTTTAGCTGCCCGACTTCACTATGCATTTAGAAGGTGTCCTCCCCGGTGAGCATCTCCTGGAAGAAGGGTTCAGCTGGCCCTGTATAATGCATAAGTAAATTGGTGAGACGGAATCTATACGATGGGGCTGACGTGTGTAAGAATGGGTATGGACACTGCTGGCAGGCTGATGTCGGGGAGCCAGTAGTGTAGGGTGCAGCATGGAGTCAGGCTAGCCGGGTTCAGGAAGCCAGGTGTTGAGAAACACACAGGTAGGCCACCAATCGAGTCAGGAAGGCCATGGTCAGAAACTGGAGACTCGATACAGGAATGTGGCACCGAGAACACAGGGACGGGGATGCCAAATGGGCTATAACAACGACTGCTAGGATAGGGTACACGGAGCTCCCCCTATTCGGGGGCATGTGGCGGCTTTCAGGGTCAGGACTGGCCCCAAAAAGCCTTTAATGAGTGAGGGGTAAGCAGAACCTGGGCAGGGAGAATCCAGGCAAAGGTCCAAGAGGAGCCGAATGACACGGCCAGGGAGTGAGGGAAAGGGCAGGCCTCAGACAATGATCCCGAAACAATACAGCCGGCTATAAAATAATAACACTCGTTACCGGATATTCAGAGAGCCGGTGCTTTTATTCTACAAAATATGCATTGAATAAAAAGTAGAACCTTAGAACTAACTCGGGGGCCGAATCCTGCTCTCGGATTTGCACAGTAGAACTTCAGAGTTTGATACATTAAATTTGTAATTTTGGAATCTGTGTCTGAAATGTGAACCCCCCCCCCCTCGCTTTCTACAGGAAAAAATAAACTTGTTTGTTTAGGGAATCCGGTTTCAGATTTATTTTTTTTTTAAGCCCCCCGGCTTCTCCTAGGTCCGTATCTGTTTTGGATGAGTCCCGGCTGTCTGACTTCTTGAAACGATGATTACGAGAACTTCTAGAACAAAGTGTGGGCAGAATTCACCCCGGGAACACCTGCTTGCCCCAGCGAGCCGCCAGAATTCATGGGAAACTGAAGATAAGCTTTTTCCGCAGCTCTCGGAACCGCAGCGCGGTCACCAACGGGAGACGGAATGTTTACAAAGCGTGACATTTTAAAGGTTATTCCCAGCCGCATTAGTAACTCTAGAAGTAGCCTAATATGTCACAATATTCCCGTATTTCATAAGTATTTACACTCACATCCTGGTTTAATAAACATTTTATGAAGAGCTGGACTACTTTTGATATCTTTTTAAGTCCAAGGCGGACAATAAGTAAACCCCACCATGGATTTTCCTGGAAAGGAGTTAGAAAAGCCTCCGAAGAGGTAGCCTTTCCATAGCTGTCAACATCCCTGATTTTACTGGGACAGTTTTGCTGTTGACACGTGTCCTCTTCCTTCTTATCACCAGGTGCCCCAGCATCCTTGGCTGGTGGAACCAGCATGGGTGGATGAATGAGTTATTTGATATCCCTACCAGCTTATCTTATGGTTCTAGAATATCTCTTTCCCGTATGAAGAACACAGAGATAGTCTTTCTAGATACAGTAGTAGGTCATCAATGCGATGGCTGCTTTCTCTGCCATTTGAGATGTTGGGTGAGGGTAACGAGCCGAGTGATATTTTGCGTTCATCCAGCTATATCATGTTTTTTTAGAAAAACCTTCATGTTCAACGTGAGAACTTAGATTTGTCATAAGAAACGAGAGACTGGCCGGTTTATTGATCCATTCTTCCCAGAAGGTCAAAATCGCTAACCTTGTCTCGTTTTTATGTAGTAATTGTCTTCTTCGGGAACGTTCACAAAATGTTATCGACGTGTTTGAAGAAGCCGTTTTCACCGATGGGTTCTGTGCCCTAGTAGAGATGCACTGGGGTACTGGTCGGCACTGGGTTGGGCAAGGGGTTTCCTGGTGTCCCTGTGAATAATGGAGCTCTGTATGGTAGGGGGCTACCAGGATTAGAAGATGGGGATCACAGCCAATCGACAAACTCAATGTGAAGGACTGATGTAGAGCTATTATGGACAAACTTTTTTTTTTTTTTTTCAATATAGAACCCCCAATTTTTCAACATTGTTTTGGTGGGGTGCTGGAGGTTTTCATTATATATATGTATATATATCAATTATTAAATCGCTAAGCAGTATTCCACCCCCTCTCTTGGCACACCTGGGGTTATTTAAATTTTGGGAAGATTCCTCGCTTACTAGAACGTCTCTCGTTATTTTTCTCCTTATAACCGTGTTTACCTTCTTCACGCGGCCGGCTTAGGTGTGGATGTTTTGGGTTCTCGACATCCCGGTGAAGTCAGCAGTATAAACATCGGTTCTCGGCAATAATATTATTGCGTCCACATTCCATGCTGATTGGTCAGCGGGGACCTTGAGAGTGTTTTTTTATTTTTTTGTGTTTTTTTTTCTGTTCTTTTCTTTAAAGGAGTGTTAATACGTTACGGAGACGCCTTCTAGTTGTTTGTGAGAATACACAGCCCGCGTTACCCCGGTACGGTCGGTAACCGGATGTTGGCGGCTCCTCCTGTGACCCAGACGAATGCAAAGCACCGTTTGTATTTCGGCAGCTAAAATTAGCAGATGTCTCATGCTGCTCTCTAGTCCCTATGAATTCGGAGAACATGTTTGCATGCGCTCTATTTTGGCTGCTGAGGTTTATCTGTTATACATATCACGGGGTCCTTCTTTGCCAAGTGAAACTAATAGATATGATTTTGGGATCTTTACCTCTTTGCATGCAGGAGATGGTGGGGAACACGACGAAGATCTAAGGAGGAAATCTTTGCTTTAAAGGGACACTTCAGCCATTTATTAATAATAATACATTTTATTTATATAGGGCCAGAACAATATAAAAATGGTGATCTGATTCCTCTTCCAGGGATCAGGCTCTATGGGGACTGTAAAGCCCCCCACACCATCCACAGCGACGTCTCAATGACTTTGGTGCCCCTGGGCGTTTCTGTCCGCAGGCGCGTCCGGCTCCTTGCAATCATTTAAGGATCCTTTTATTTCTGCGCTGTGCTAGCCTCCAACAGGCACTGAGTAACGGCCTTCTCTCCTTAGGGGGCATTTGTATTTACACCAGGTCATAGCGTCTGCCGAAGACCACCGCGTGCCCCGTCGTGTATCTGTTCTCTGTGCCGTCTCGGTTTTTCCTGACATGGAGTGCAGGACGGGACATTTAATATCGTAGCTGTTAATCCCAGCCATTTACTGTTGTGGGCCATTAAGCGGAAGTCAGGTTTATGAGGTCTGGCAGCCCTACCGTACCCGGGCCTTGCTCCATGACGCCGTTTGAGGGCAGATGACGATCATTCCAGGTCGTTGCAGCAAAGGTCATGTATGATGATGGAGTGGGAACATAAGATGGGTACATTGTTGGTCTGGTCTGTGGCGTGACTAGGAACACTTGGCTCACAGACTCCATATTGACTTCCACCAACTAGGATGACCACAGGTTCCATGTTGGCCAGGACGGTCCCGGTGTCTCTCCCATACCCCGGGTGATACAGTAACCCATTCAATCCTTCTTCATTCCATCAATTTGTTGGTCATGATCAATCTGTTCAAGGGCTGGGAACATCTATGGAGAAGATGAGGGCTTGGCGTCACGTTTAAGGAATACGTCCAAAGAGATCAAAGCTTCCGCCTAAGTTTTGGTGCCATCTTCTGTGTTAGGACCCGAGGCGACCTCCTGGAACGTGTCCAACGCTGTCCTGATTAATATAATTGTACGGGACGCCTAAATAAAAATGGGGTGAGGATCTTCCGACGTCGTCTTCTTCGTGACGTATGGATCGGACATGCAGTGTGTGCGTTTATAGGGAAGTCCCCATATAATGAAATCAAGGAAACATCTTCCGGCGGTGTGAGGGCGCGGAGGGACACGGCGATTGTTTCACGTGGGGCGGGCGGCGCGTGTTTTTCCTAACGTCGGAAGATTAAGTCCATTTACTAAAAATACATTTCCGTCTGCTTTTAATTTGTAGAATGTGATTTCTTTTTAATCGGGTTTTATGAAGAAAGGCTCCGTTTTATTCCGTCTCTGTGGGCGGCTCTTGTGGTGCTTCGTAGGATTACGGTGGCATACCTCCCAAGTATCCTGGCTTTCACAGGGCAGTCTCAGTTTTCAGGAATAGCTGCTTCGCTATCCTTGGCAGTGAAGGTCTGGTCTGTCGCAGCACAGGCCTCCATTGTAGCTCTCAAGTGTCCCTGGTTAGTAAGGACAGTCCCTCTTTCCTTCCCTGATGCTGTGGTGTCACGGTGTTCTACGGCTTGTTTGGGCGATTTACGCGCGCGTTTGTATAATACGCCGGATTTAATGACGGCTGGAAAGGCATCTTCCATGGTTCATTAATTTTTTGTAATCTCCTACGAGCGCCGCGGTCCTTCGATCATTCGGATAACGCGTCCCGACGTTCACACTTCTAGTGCTGTGAATATAACAGTTTTCACAGTGATGGAGAAGACGTTGTTTAATGTGTCACGTTAATTGTGCGATTCTTTTATGAACTAAGTTCGGTTGTGTATTATGTGCCGTGATCAGCGCCAGACGGGGGATTACTAGGTGGCCCCGGCGCTCTAGTGACATAAATGCGGCTGGGCATGCGCAGCCGCACGTTTATGGTTCTTACGCCCAGGTATCATGCAGCCCGGGGTATCCAGCTGGCGGCCGCACACTGGGGTGGCGGATCGTATGGGGCACTGACGGCTAGTGGCCC
>VKOC01000005.1:45699213-45745316 GCA_009364415.1 Spea multiplicata
TGTATATGGTGTATATGGGATTGGCGGATGGTGTATATCTTGTTGCTATGGTACATTTTGTGAAAGTGTTCTGTGTGTAGTTTCTGATATTGGGAAATCCGTGTCCTCCCCGTCCTATATTTGCTGATTCGTTAATACGGAGATCCTGTTACAGGGAAACGAGCGCTCCTACCGGGCTCGCTAGTTTCGGCGTGATGGGAGTTGTATTTACGTATCCAGCGGTGACCGTCGGTGTTCTCGCATATCGGATGATATTCTGGCGGGTGTAATGCAGAACTCCAGTGCCCAAATATTGTAAAGTCTCGAGCCCTAAAGGCATCTCCTAGCTGAGATCCCTGCTTGAACACAGGTGACTTAATTCAGAATATATTTAACCTCCTAACAACTCCTGCTTTTCATTAAGAATTTTATAGACTACAAGAAAATCCTTTGTGCTCGTTTACAAAGCTTCCGCTCGTTATCGTTACTGGATTTCCTGCGTTCTTAGAGACAGGTGGATAAACGATCCCGGCTGTGAATAAACTCAGATAGTTTGCGGAGGAAACTTGAGTGGAGCTTTGCGCTCATCAATGCCGTAGCCCTTGTGGGTGGGTGGACCGGAGGCGATTCTGAGTGGGGTCTTTCTGCTGACAACCAATAAGAAGTAACTAAAATAAACTTATTCCTTTTTTTTTTCCAAATAACAGACAATTTTGCTGTATTTTCTTGTTGAAAACATTTCAGCAGATACAGCAGATACACTTTGACTCTCATCACACCTATCACACAGAACACCTCGCTCACTCACACTCACACTCACATCTGTAGCACTTAGCTGTTTCGCTTGCATGAGTGTGACAGGGTAGGTGGGAGGGCTGCCGGTGGTCAGACTGCTGTGACGTAATACATAGGGGGAGGGCTTTGGGGGGAAATGGCAGGACTCTGTTGCTAGGCAACTGTTGTATTTGAATAAACTATTAACCACGGTTTTTAAGAGACCGGAAGCATTAAAGAAAAAAAAGAAAAAACCCACAATGAGATAGAAACTTCTTTTACTTCTCTCTAAGTGATGGGGAACTTATCTGGGGGGTAACATGGAGTTGCTGCCCCCCCCATACCTTTGGCCGTATGGTGTATATGCTTCACACAGGAAAAAGAACATATATATATGTATATTATAATATACCCGTTACTTTGCGGGGGGTCTCCATGCTCGGTACGGTTATCCAGCTGGTTTAGGGTTTATTATTGAAAATAAATCTAACTGCTTAACCATTTAAAACGGTAATCGGGCCCCCACCTAAAATCTTGGGGTGCAGATAGGGTCACCCCCTGTCCTCCCAAATTTTCTTGCAGTGGAGTCCAGAAAGAGCGCCTGGGCTCCAATCCCTGCAAAGTGGCCATTGGGACCCCACAGCCGGTAAGAGCCGTAGTCCCAAGTAGCAGTCTGTTGTGGCCCCCATTCTTGGTAGTAGGCCTCAAGGGCCAATAAGGGGGGCCCATGACAGATTGGGGAAGCCGGACCCCCAGCTTGTTTGGATCCCTGGTGGTGGTCCTGCTGTTAATACAACATCCGGGTGCTTAATGTATAGATATAGGAGACCAGTTCTGACCCCCCCCCCTGTAACACCAGGATTTCCTCCGTCTGTGAGCTGTGAGTATTCTGCTGTGTGCGTTATAATCTCATTACACCCAGATATACTCTGCGCTCGCTAATCCGCAACGTCTCCGCACTCCTCCACCCCGGAGAAAAGTCCGGCTAGACTTAAACAGACTACACGTTCCTTCCTTACTTAATTAGAAGTATTTTAGTCGTGGATACGTGGAACAGCCTCCCAGCGGGGAATGTAAACATGCACGGGATAGGCATAAAGGGAATCCTGAAACGAGACCAACAACTGATTAAGGTTTCAGTCTAGATGGGCCGAATGGGGCCGATCTGCCGGCACATTCTAGGTTTCTATGTAAGGATGCTCTCTCCGTGTATGTATATATATATATATATATATATATATATATATATATATATATATATATAATGAAATGTACTTGTAGGCTGCGCTAAACACGTTAGCGAATGCATAGATCGAGCATTTTAACGCCTGATGCAGTGATGTCGTTTATTATCCGAACGCATTGTGGGTACGGTGAGAGGACTAGCAGAATGTATAGATCAAAATGATCAGAAATCTGTGTGTCCGGGGTAAGAGATCCTGAATATAAATGCAGAAAATGGTGAAACGGTGTTAAACCGAAGCACTAAAAATGTAAGAATCTTCTCCGTTCTCAGCGTTCGCCGATGGAAGCAGCTGCAGTATGCAAGTAGGCGTTTTGAGCTGTCGGATGACGGCTGGGTCTAGCTTGGCGGTTTTGCTAAAATCCAGATGTCACCCTGGCATTTCAGGCGCCCATCTGCCAGCTCTCCTGATCTCCTATCAGCGACGGATGAGTCATTTTTCTCCATGCGCGGCTCCGTCCGTAATCCGTTATCTCCTAATCAGGGATAGAAGCTCCTGGAAACCCCGCGTTTACATATCCTACCAACACCCGCTGTAAAAATACATTTATTTCTAATGTATAGCAACAGCGGCCGACTTCGTTACCATACCGCCGGCCATGGTGAGCATCATGGGAGTTGTAGTTCCTCTGGAATTGGATGGTTTGGAAAGGTCAATGAGGTTAAATCGCCTCGGCGTGTTAAATAATGGAAATGAATAAACCACCAGCCTGTATTAATTGTGAATTTGTAGCTAAAACATTTTGTTGCCCCCCCCCCCCCATCGTTTCAGGTGCCTAAAACAGAACAGCTTTACTGGACTTAATTGGGGGGGTTTTTTTGTTTGTTTTTTTTTAAAATCAAAACCAGCAAGGATTGGTAGAATGTTTGAACTTGATGGTCTTCTTTTTCAACCTAAATTACTATGTTACCCATCCACTCGCCTCGTGATGTATTGAAGTTGACTGGCAGCATATGATGTCATAATGTGGTGCTCTTCTTCAGTACGTGACCAAATGACCACTTAGAGCTGCGAATAAGGTCTGTACTGTAATAGCGCGGACCTCGATCAATTTCACCACTTAGTGGCCAGATCAGGGGAGATCCATAACCCCACTAACTGCAAAAGTGCTTGCCTACTGTTGCTAAGCTTTGTCACATTGCTCCATGTCCCACCTCAAAGTCCCACCTGGAACTGCCCCCCCCCCCCAGACATAGCTGGCCAAGGCCAAAATGCCCTGTTTATAAGAGAAGCAACCCAAATGTTCTTTCTGACGGCTGCAGAACATGATGGCGTCTCTCAAACCTTTGGCCCTTTTGCTGGCTACATTGTAACCACGTCTTCTATTGCGGCTTCTGTTAACGGCAGAAGAATAGACTTTTTTTTGCCAAGTTTAATATGTACATAGTGATAATATGAACTAGCAAACAAAGAAAGGACTACGGTGGCTCCGAACTGTGACTGCCACAAAAAACCAGTTGTTCCTGCATTGCGTGGCGTTGGCAGGAGCCGAGCGATGAGGGGTCACTGCAGGCCACGACTTGCTGGAGCCGGCGTTCCGATGCCTTGGTTCGGACAGATCCCTCCTCACGCCAGCCGGCGAGTAGTTTAATTTATAAAGGCAGTCTGGGACCCACAGGCTTTCCAGTCTTGGCCCCTTAAAATAGTATTTGTACTTCCCATCCAAAATCAACGCTTGCCAAGGAACATCGGAGTTACCGTGCAAGCAGACCTGTAGCAACAGGTATAGAGCCCTGCGGCTGCGGCTGTTCATTTTCTAGATCATATTCCTGAAACACAATAAAATCCCAATCGGTAAATAATACATTTTATATTATATGCGCCAGAACCTCAATTCATCCGGTTACCGTGTTCGGATTTCCTCCTACATACGGGTTTATTGCGGGTTCTTTCGTAATGTGAGCAGACAGTGTAACAAAGCGAAAAGGCGTCGCGGGGTGCTGGGGTGTATGGCCGGTGGCATAAATAGCAGGAAGAGGGAGGAGGTTCTGCCGTTTTACAGATCTCTGGTCAGACCTCACCTAGAGTATCGGGGAAACCCGCGCCCGAGGAGCTCTATTCCTGTATAACTTTAATCCGGTTTACCAGTATGTTCCATAATCCAGCACCTGGTTCAGCGCATGTTGCTCTGTAACATTCACGGTTGTGTTCGGCGGCTCCTGAGGATCGAGCAGCCGGTCCTGTCCTCTGGTATTAGACGTCTTGTGGCTTCGCACATCTGCTTGCTTCCCGCTGACGGTAGCGATAAAAGCCCTGCCGTCGGGGTCTCTTGATGCAATATTGATGTCATCCGTTTGAAGAGTCTACTTTCTGTTCCTGTTATCTCGGCCGACTGGTTGTGAATTCATTAAAGTCACCGCGGCGACGGATGTGTTGGGAGGCCCATGTTTTGTCCCCAATCTTGTCAATAAAATAAGTGGTTGGCAAAGTGCAATTGTGGTGCCCAACTGGTCTTATTGCCATGACAACCAATGGACTACTCGTCCTAATTATAACTAAGGGCCAGCACATCATCTTCTAGCACCAGGACCATCTAGCATATGGACCAGGCTTAAAGGCCGCATGTTTCAAATGTTTAAGGAAAGTAGGGAGGCCGCTGTTTTGACAACGTCACCTGGTCCTGCGTCCGTTTCTGATCCAAGTCAGGGTGTGGAGGACACAATGAAATGCGCTTTCTCACGGCCTATTTTTTTTTTATGCCTTTTTAATTGTTTTATAACGAAGAGCAAAGGGAAGGAATGTCACCAAAGTAAAGAAGTTAATCCATGTTCGTTTCTCATTAACCAAGATTTGGTTAAAATTGTCGATATGTAACGATAATCTAAACACAGAAGCTCCGGTTTTGTAGTCTGAGATGTAATTGGCAGTAGTTGGTCTCGTTTTAGATTCAGGCGCCATATGCCTATCCCAAGCATGCGTTACATTCCTGGACTGTATCACCCTCTTCCACTTCTACTCTACCAGCCGCCTAGTAAAGTAAATCTTCCTAAGGGAGCCACCTGGAAGGTCACTTTTTGATGGCAAAGTCATTATCATGAGGAAGGGTTTGCCATGTTTTGCCACAGATCTCCGTTCACCCAAATATCTCCTAAATAATTATAAAGAACAAAAACACCGTCCGTGGGTAGTTCAATAAATCAGGTGAAAGGGGGCTCTTTTTCTTTCTTGAAGCAGTTTCTGTGTATAGCGAACGTCTACCATACACAGTCCGAAGGACACGTTTCGTGCGTCTGTTAGAATGAGATAAGATGTACCGTCGTGTGAAAAAGAAAGGACACCCTCTTCTAATTCTATGGCTTTGCATATCGGGGCATAATAACGGTCATCTGTTCTTTAGCAGGTCTACAAATTAGGGAAAAACACGTGACATATTACACTGTGTCATAATTTATTCAACAAAAATAAAGCCAAAATGGAGAAGCTGTGTGTGGAAAAAAAACCCCTACCGCTTTCATAGGAATTCAGATGCTAAGTAGCAGACAGGTGCTGCTAATCAAGTGCTACCTTCCTGCTCTCGGGACCTGGATGATTATTCCTCCCCATTAAGTTATCTCTTTCTCTTTGTTAACAAGTATTGAGTATTTTTTTTTCTTTATCCCAGTTCTTCGTATTCTCTATCTGGATATTTCCCAAGCAGTGACTTCAGAGGTTCCAGGAAAGGCCGCTTGGTCAGCTCAGGCGTGACGTTGCCTGAAATTAGATTAGTCATTGGCAGCTTTCCCAGTGGATCAGCTAATGCCAAGAGGACACCTTTGGTCCAGCTAAATACAGGGACACTTTTTACGTAGTAGTTCTGTTCCGACATGAAGCAAATCTGTCCCTTTCCCCAAATTCTATATATTTTATATACTAAACAAAAGCCCATTTATATATACAGCGTAACGTATATTTATAAACCCAGCTGTGTCTATACAATAGAAGCAGCTGCCTTAACTTATATTACTGTACTGAGAAGGCGATGGGTATGTAGAACAGCCTCCCAGCAGATGTGGTAGAGGTTAATACAGTAAGGGGATTTAAACATGCATGGGATAGGCATACGGCTCCTGAATCTAAGACGAGACCAACGACTGATTAAGGTTTGAGTCTTTACAGCAGGAGTAACGGGCGACTAGACGGGGGCCGAATGGGTCTATGTAACTTTCTGTTCTCAAGATCAGCGTGTTTATTTCTATTCACCTATACATTGTTCTAATTGGCCATGAAATGTATAGGAGAAAAAATATAGTGAATTAGTAACTTTTACATTTCCCTCCCATTATCTTAACAACAACATTTAGCCGCCATGGACCTAATAAATAGAGATATGGCCGCCGGGCGAGCTGTGCCCGCCATCACAGTCCACTCTTGAGATGTCAGTGCTTAATGTACCTGCGTTAAAGAATAACTCGTTAATTGGGCTAATAATTTCCCAGTTAATGAGCGCATTCACCAGAGACCTCTTATGGTTTTCTGTGTTACCCCGAGGGCGATAGCCGTGGGCCACTCAAGGGCAGTGCTTTTATACATAGTTTTGGCAACCTCTTCACTGTATTAGGGGTTGGACAGTTGTGGCCCTCTATTTGCTGGCAGACCACGACCTTCATCATCTATAGCCTGACAAGCTGGCTGGGGTGATGAGAGTTGCCTGCTGTCATTTCAGCTGTTGCCCGATTCAAAAGTGTCCAACTTTGCGGCCGTACTTTGGCCGCTTCCAGTCGGGGTGACGAGTGATAAAGCACAAAGTCATGGCATCTTAACCTGTTCTCGGGATCTGCATGATTATTCCTCCCCATTAAGTTCTCCCCTTTTGTTGAGTTGCTGATTGTTGTCGACTGGTTCAGCCACTCAGACTGAGTAGACTTGGTTCTTCTGCTTCCTTCCAAGCTTGTCCATGATTAGAGTGCGTTCCGGCGGAATATTTTCAAATCCGTTGGGATTTTTTACAAGTGAAAAACCTGATTTCCTATTTTTTTTTTATATATATTTTTTTTAGATTGTTCTTTTTCATCTGAACACCACGGGCGCTGAATCGGTGCAGCTGAACGAGAAGACCACCGTCATCCTTCCGTCTGCGAAGTATCACCACGTAGACCCCGAGTCCAATAAGGATTTGATTTGCGACAAGTGCCCCGGGGGGACCTACGTGTCCAAACACTGCACGGCGTCGGCACTTAGAGAGTGCAGCCCTTGCGCCGACGGCTCCTTCACCAGACACGAGAACGGGATCGAGAGGTGCCACGTCTGCAGACCGCCATGCCAACAGCCCATGGTCGAGAAAATGCCTTGTACTGCCTTGTCTGACCGCGAGTGCTCTTGCCCCCCCGGCGCGTTTCTTTCCAATGACACTTGTGTTCCTCACACCTTGTGCCCCATCGGATGGGGCGTCAGGAAGAAGGGAAGTGAGACGGAAGACGTCAGGTGTAAGACGTGCCCCGCCGGTACTTATTCTGATGTGCCTTCTAGCGTCATGAGATGCAAGACGCACACAAACTGCTCAGAGCTTGGTACGGTGGTCCTCAGCCCCGGTACGAATAAGCGTGACAATATTTGCGGACCCCCATCTTCATCTTCTCCAGGTGCAAACGCAACCCGTGCCGAGTATGGTGAGTTGGATTTTTTTTGTAACCAGCATGCCTCCCAAGTGTCCCTCTTTCCTCCCCCGATACCCCTGTTTTCATGGAGCTCAGAATGTTTGCTGGGTTTGAGGGTATCGCAGGGTTCTACGGCCCTAAAAGCCCTGATAATGTGTATAAAAACAGCAGGAAATAGGTTCATAAATTAAATTCAGTATAAAAAAAATCAGAAAAAATTATTCATCGTAGCCTCTTACGCCGTGACATCTTTAAAAAAGGGACGGTGTAGTAGAGTGTCCGGATATCCCCCTTTTCAGGTGGACAATCTCTCAGTTGAGGCTTCTGTTCCTTGTAGGACCCTCTTAAGGCCGTGTTGCGTGGCGTGATATGTATTGCAGTCCATATCATGCTATAACATATTTTAACGCGCACCTCTCCAGACCAATAAATAAATTATGGAATTTTCATGTGGCCAGAGATGAGGAAACAATCTGCAGTATCCAGAACCAGGACACAATGTTTTATCTGTCTATTATAATATATTATTATATTATGCTTATTATATATTTTTATTTAGTTTAATTTTTTTCTCTATTTTTTCTAAAAAAAAAAAAAAAATTGGGAGGACTCCTTTTTTCCTCCTGTAAAAACACAGAATGTTGATTTCATTATTTCTACATTAAAATGAAGGGTTGTAAAAATCACTGCTGATCCATTAATTCCATTAAATAAATCTAAAACGAAGATATTGTAACCTGTAAATAAAGTGGATTTCTAGTTAGTCCAGAGCGCCCGGTTCCGGGTCTGGTTCCGGGTAACGCTGTGTCCTCTCTGCGCCCGGGGTGCCGATTTGCTTACGATGTTCTCGTTAACCCCGTCTGAACCCAGCCGCAGGATCACTGCGAGTAATTAGAGCTGCGCGTTCACCGATGCTTGATTAACTTGACCTCTCCTGGCAGCTTGGTTTGGATTTAACCCTTTAAATGATTTCAGTTTGTACGCTGAAACCTTTTTTTTAAAGAATCATATTATAAAGAAGGGGGTTCAGCGTTACTGGAAGCTCCGTTTGGAATTTTAACGCACTTATGACTGAGCGCCATTTTAAGAAAACAGTAGAATTGGATGAAAAAATATATATATATTCTTAGTAAACGTATAAGCTTTTTTAAAATTTTTTTTTTATTTTGTTAAATTGACTTACATTTGGAACGTTTAATATTACTCATGCTGAAGCTTTTGTTGGTTGGGGACCCCGATACTCCATCATTGCTTGAATATACGTAGCTTGTGGAGGGGCCGTTCTCGGACGGTACGGTAAAACCAGCCGCCGCAATGTGATGTTAAAGGAATGTAACCCGGGGAGGTGGCTGTCTAACTGTTTGGTGGCCGGGACTTGCAGAACATGTTCGTAAACAAAGCTCTTCTCAGTTTACCTTCATGCAGCTTTTGATGTCGCTGGCAGTGCCTCTGCCGAAGTAGTGGCGCTGTACAGATCCCACCAACGTAAACAAGTGACCTCACAACGCGGCCCGACAGAGTACCTTGTGTGTGTTTCTAGAATACAACTGGTCCACCGAAAAGTATTTGCGCGCTCATGCTGTCGTCTTTTATATTATATTATATATTTTTATTTTTTTTTCCTCCCCGATATTCTAGAGCCAACTGATGTTTACAATGAACCTGAAAAGAATGATACAAAATACTTGAATATCACAAACGATTCGGACGCAGGAAGCCAGCGCAATCTCGTTACGAAGAGTCCGAAGCGGACCGACGGCGTCCAACAACAGCAGCAACCGGGAATCATGAAAAACGCCGTGGAAGGGCCGAAGAACTCTGGCTTTAAGACCACTAAAAGGGGACCCCCGCGCCCGAGCGCCCAGGACTTTGACATCAACGAGCACCTTCCGTGGATGATCGTTCTCTTCCTGCTGCTCGTGCTCGTGATTATTGTGGTCTGTAGCGTCAGGAAAAGCTCAAGGACCTTAAAAAAGGGACCAAAGCAGGACCCCAGCTCCATCGTCGAGAAGTCGGGCTTTAAAAAGTCCACCGCGCTAGCGCAGAACCGGGACAAATGGATCTACTACTGCAATGGCCACGGTGAGCCGCCATTTTATTTATTTCAATGTGGACTGATAATTTTATTATTCCATTCTTAAGTTATGTTTATTGATTATTAATTAGTAAAATACTGAAGACTGCACAGCCTGAGATGTTGGCGTAAATGTCCTAAGCTCCTTGACGTTTTGGTTGTTGAAGACCCTCGGGTTGTTGTTTTTGTTTTGGAGTTTGCCCCTAAATAGTGAGGTTCGGTGGAGCCGGACATCTCAACGACTTCTCATTCCGATTTGGTTCATGGACTGGCGGACGGGAGGTTTGTCTGAAATGGAGCTTTCTATGACTACGTGACTCTTGCACGTAGAAAGGGTTAATGTACATAAAATCATATCTGGTATGTGTGTTTGGGGTCCTGGCCTTCTCTAACGTTACTTAGTAGAGATGTGTCTGAAACACTCATGGTTTGACCCTCGGTATCAGGGTTTTTGCCCCGCGGACGGATTTTCGGGGTCTCGCAGTCCGGAGCTGACGTCTTCATATTTATTTGGGGTTTAATAAGATCCGAGTTGGTAGTTTTGGTCTCTTCCGTAAAATTCCTAAAGCGGGCTTCATTCGGAATGTCTCTACCTGCTGAAAAGTCACGGTTTCCATAAAGACTCTTTAGGACCGTTTGGTGGTCAGGATTAGCAAGGCGCAGGAGATGACGGATCGGAGTCGTTATTTCCCGTCTTCTCTTGTGGTTGAAGGCGCGGAGCCGTGTATCTGTAGAGATGGTGATGGCCTTCTTGATGTTCCTTGGCGTGTATCTTGATGGCGTTGAGGAGGTGGGGGGGCCATAGGGTGAAGATCTCCTGTAAATAGGATTCACTGTTATATGGCGCCCAGTGTGCCGTCACACCCGTCATGACCATGTATAGGGTGTGAGGGTCCTCCAAGGTAGCAGCCTGGGGGGGTCAATGATATCCCTTCTAACCGGCCCCCTGAGCGCTGGTGCTATAGGGAGCCCGTTTAGTATGCTGTTTAGTGACGGAGCCCCCGTATCCGAGGCGGTTTCCACAAATCTACTTTTGTGTAGCAGCCGTGCTATTCTGCGGATCCTGTTGGAGTTTCAGGGGGGGTTATGAAGCTGCTTTGATCTCGGGGCTGATGAAGGGTTAAAATTTCCACATTCTAGGGGGCCACATATAATCTATATTCTATAATATATGTGTGTGTGTTTTTGTTTTTTTTTTTATATATAGTAACATTTTGTGGCATATATATATATATACTATACTGTTTTATTTTTACTTTATTTTTGTAACATTTTCATCTCTGAGCCCCCCCACCCTTCACGCGTCTCGTTAGCAGTCATGGGGCTAAAACTTGTACATCATTTAAAGCGTGGAACGGGGTAGATGTGAGATTTCCCGGGGCCACGGCTTTATGAAGCCCCGTCTCGGGGTTTTATGGCGGTTATTTGCTCCGGCTGAGTTGCCGGCCGCGTGCGGCGCTCGGATCAGACGAGTTTAAACCGGTCGCCGGCTGCACGTTGTTTTTTTTGGATGTCGCAATTCTATCTAGAGGTTAAAAATACTCGTCTAAAGACTGCGGGAACCCCCGGGGAACGGTTTCCGGATATATGCTTCGCTTTTCTCTAACCTGAGTTTTTAAGATGACTAGTGCGTCGTACGTACCTCCCAAGTGTCCCTGGTTAGGAGGGACAGTCCCTCCTTTTGATGCCTTTCTCAAGATGTTGGCTGGGTGTGCAGGGTTCTGCGGCACTGAAAGCCCCAGCAACGTGCGTAGAAACAGCAGAAAATTGTTTTTCTACAATAAATTCAGTAAATATAATCCACTAATCATCATATAAGCGTCTTACGTGGCTCGACATGTATTTAAACTGCAGGAAATGTGCTTATAAATGATTTAATTTATTATTTTTATTTAATACATCTATGCATAAAGAAACTACCACTCCCATGACCCCTAGCCTATTGTATTCGGACCAAAGCCAAATGATATTCTAGTTATGGAAGACCCTTTGAGTGTATGGCCAACAATAAGCTCTGGGAAATAGGTGCTAGTAAAGGATTTTACATTGCTATTTTATTTATAGTTTATTTTTAATTATATAATATTATTAATTATTATATTATTTAAAAATGTATAATAGACGGTCATTCGGCCCGATAGTTGGTTGTGTTGAGCGCAGCAGGAGTTCCCGAATGAGTTTATTTGCCCCGAGACATCCTGCTATGATCTCGAAACACAACAAACCGTTTCCGAGAGATCTGGTTTAAAATTGACTATTTTTTTTACTGCTCCGAAGCTGAGATTTGGGGCAAACGGTAGCAAAACTAGCAGTTACGCGCCATTAAAGGGACACCCCGGCCGTTGTTTGCTCTGTAATGCGTGTCATAGCTGAGTGGTCCCTTTAAATTATGGGGGTCTGCAGAATCCCCTCCCCCACAATCATGTGCGTGTTGAGAGCCGGACCGTATAAACATATGATGGGCTTCTAATGTGGAAGTTTTGTGGGTTTAGTGAACTGGTCCTGTCGTGTAGGATCTACTTTATTGGGGAAACGCCGGTTCATATAGGTTTATTTTATTTTCAAGAGCAGAGAAATGTTAAAGCGAGAGGGTCAGAGGCTTCGATGGAATGTAAGGAAGTTTTTATTATACCGAGGGCAGTTGGTAAGTAGAGCAGCCGCCCAGCAGAAGTGGTAGAGGGCAACACAGTGAGGGAATTTAAACACCTATGGGATAGGCAGATGGCTCCTGAATCGAAGACGAGACCAACGACTGATTAAGGTCTGAGTGATTTCCGGCAGACTGGATGGGGCCGGCTGGGGCCGATCTTCCGGCCCCCGTTCTGTTGCTTGGGTCTGTTGGTGTTGTGCGTCTGTACAGCTTGTTATACCCCAGCGACCACATCCTGAGAGCGCTCCCCGCCGTACGTCCTCCGCGCCCTTTATCTAAAATCTCTTCCTGATCTGAAAGCCGGGCTTTTAATGAATCTTCGGCGCCCAAAAAACCCTGTAATCTGAATTCATTCCACACGTAACACGCGTGTGTCTGTAACGTGTAGTATGTTCAGCCATATACTATATTATAGAACTCTGTGGGCCCTATAGAAACCTAGAACCAGATCAGCCCCTTCTCCGTTGGTCTCGTCTTCAGGAGCCGTATGTCTGTCCCATGCATGTTTAATACCCTCGCTGTATTACCCTCTACCACTTCTGCCAGGAGGCTGTTCCACTTATCCACCACCCTCTCAGTAAAGTTCTTACATTACATTTAAGCCTCTGACCCTCTTCCTTTGGAATATAATTCCGCCCTGCGCTTTACTGAAATCTGGGATCTAACAAAGTGCGTTGTGTAACCTCGTCGTCTTATTTATATATATTTATTTATTTATTTACTAACGTTATTTCCCCGAGGGGGAGGGTATTTATTTATTTATTTATTATTTACCAACGTATTTCCCCAGAGGGGGTTTTATTTATTTTTTTGCCGCTCCGACACAATGAAACCAATTATTATTCAGCTTCCAAAGCAGTAGAGACGATGGCCGCGCAGGGACGTGCGGTCCGGGCGGGTTGTGAATTTGTCTCGCTCTGATAATCCAATGAGACGCTCGCTTCCGGTTACTTTCTGAAGGGATCGCGAGATACAAGCTGTGTATTGTAATCCTTCGGGGAAGAATTAGTTTTTTTTGGGGGGGGGGTTGTAATTTTTATTTTTTTCTCCCCACATTTTATTTATTTTTTTGTAATTTTTAATAATTCTGGCGGTAGCCGTATATTAAAAGTGGATTTAGTTCTTTTATTCTTTTTTTTATATTTATTTATTAATAATAATATTTGGTACCATCGTAAGAAGCTCCGGCTCGTGTCTGTCTGTCTGTCTGTCCGTCCGTCCAGCCGTTACATGATGTCAGGTCTGTGCTCTGGCCGCTCTCCGTGGTACTCGCGGGGAGTCGTTTTAACTCGAATAAAGTGAACATTGGCAAAAATACAAAAACTTTGATAAACTACAATGTAACAAAACCCCGTTAAATAACAGACAGCCTGCATGTTATGTAACGGCTCGTAACCGGCGGCGTCCTCCGTGTCCTCGTCTGACCGCTTTGTTTTTGTCTCTGGGAGTTTTTGTTGCCGTGGAGCGCAGTCCAGATCTGATTACGTGAATGATTAGGAGGTCTGTGTTAACAGGTGGGCTTCGTCGGGGGGGCTTTTGGTAGACCTCCAGCGACCGGTGAATGGCTCTTGTGCAATCGATGCTTTCTGTGTTTAGAGGAAGTGGTGGTATAATGTATTGTAATATAGCTAAAAAGAGCAGCCTCCCAGCAGAGGTGGTAGAGGGTAATACAGTGAGGGGATTAAACATGCATGGGATCAGCATATGGCTCCTGAATCTAAAACGAGACCAACGACTGGGATTAAAAGTAATCTTAAAACATTAAATAATAATGAATAAAATACTTAAAACCGATCCTTCATCCCCAAAAGACGCGTTTTATTTATTTGTATTTTTTGTGTACGGCTTCTTAAATAATTTTTTTTGGGAGGGTTTTAAAGGAAAAGTTTGGCCCCGCAGCTGAATGAAAAATACATCAAACCCGCTTTATTTATTTACTTTCACGTTTTAAGTGCATGTTTCTACGTCCTTGTAATTATGATATAACATCATTTTATAGTGAACATTAAACCCTTCGCTGTCACCATTCATGGAACTCGAGAAGCTCTCTTTGCAAGTTCACTGAAGTAAAATTGGGGGGGGGGGGGGGGTGGCATGTATTTGACGTTGCTGTCCGTTAAACTGATCGACCCACATAGTCTGCAAAGTAGGTCGCCTGTCGGCAGACGCTGGGGGGGTTCGGCTCGGATGTAATAAATGCAGGTTTTGGGTTGAGTGGGTAGATGCAGCGTTTCATCATTAATTCAGAGCACCGATAAGTAACAATCGCACCCTTCGTTTTGACGTTGGCGACGCCGGCCATCTGCTTGTCAGAGAAAAG
Source organism: Spea multiplicata (assembly GCA_009364415.1). Classification (NCBI taxonomy): domain Eukaryota; kingdom Metazoa; phylum Chordata; class Amphibia; order Anura; family Pelobatidae; genus Spea; species Spea multiplicata. The sequence goes on from VKOC01000005.1 coordinate 45,713,828, forward strand.
AATATTATTTAGCTGTTAGTGAGGGGGGGGTATATGTGTAATGGGGTATTTTTATAATATTTATATAAATCCAGCAGTTCGCATTGTCTTGTGTATAGTGGGGTAAAATACTCATCATTCTTTCTGTATACTTGTCATCCTCAAACATACACTATGTGGACAAAAGTATTTGGACACCTGACCATTACGTCAACAGGGACTTTGATGACATCACATTCTGAATACATAGACATTAATATGAAGTTGGCCCCCCTTTGCAGCTGTAACGGCTTCCGCTGTTTCTGTGTGAAATCAGGCACTGATATTAGGAAGGTGCCCCATTGAGCAAAGGGACACCAGGGGGGCCTTATTGCCCAAGAAGGGCGATCTCCCACCCTAGCCCTAGTCCGCCTAGGCGGGTATAAGTCACTGGGTATAATAACTATTTCTCGGTACATCCGGTTTGTTCTGTATTAGATTATTAATCATGCGCCGTATTGAATTGATATCTATTTGTATGACGGGCTTCCTTGTGTGAAGGTCTGAGTCTCTTTGCTTGTGCCAGTGGCTACCAGACCAAGGATGTGGCCGCGTCAAAAGTCGCAGGAGGAAAAAAAACAACTGAGAACCGCTGATTAAGCATAAACCAGCAGCGGCCTACTGTACATACTTACACAATTGTAGAGAGGGAGAAAAGTAACATTTAATGTAAATATCTGGCAATTTCCCCTTAAAACGTGTATTTCATGAATGTGCCGTGTTGTGGCAGGTATGGTTTGGTCGATACGAGTCCAGGAACAAAACGTCTGTCTGCTTTGTGTATCTAAAGCCCAATCCGTCTGCTTTCTAAAATACTCTACAAGAGTCAAAAATGGGGCTGAGCGATAAGAAAACGGCCGTATTTATACATCTTTTTAACGTTCTCACGGCAGCCGCGGCAGAGACGACCACAATCGGTTCGACGAAGACCATTTCATAAATGATGTGGTGTCTACAACGTGTTTGCCCTTAAAAGTGCTGATTTAAGAGTATTTTATCCGAGGGCGTCTGTCTGGGGTCTTTGGGGGGGATTTGTCCTTAGGTCTTTCTGTATAAGATGTCACACACAGGTGCCATTCCTGAAAGGGTAGGCTCTCGGCTGAGAGGCAGAACATGTATTATAAGACCGTCTGCGTCAGGGGTGTCCAACCTGTGGCCCTCCAGCTGCTGCAGGACTACATCTCCCACAATGCTCTTTCAGCTAAGGGGCCTGGCCTGAGGAGTATCGGGAGATGTAGTCCTGCAGCAGCTGAAGGGCCGCAGGTTGGACACCCCTGGTCTGCGTGCTTCACAGCAGGTAATTCTCAGGTTTTCCAGTTAATTCCTCTGCCATCGTGCTACCTTCTGGCTTACACACCTACGCCCAGCAGAAAGGTCCAGGCAGGTTCCTCTGTGCCCGAGATTATCCAGCTGTGCGTTTATATGAAGCTTCTCGTCTGCACAGCTTGTTAAAGAAATCCTTCCGGAGACCGTAAAAGATTTACAGCCAACTTTGATCTCGTTCTGTGCGGAAAGACCTTTTTTTGTGTGTATTTTTATAATGAGAAGCTTCAGTGAGGGAACGAGCCCTGACAACCTGTTCCAGAGATGGTGACCTGGTAGAAACCATAAATACAACACGAAACGTAATGTCCTCGGAGTGCTCGGCTTCACCGCGTTCTATCGTGGAATGGTTAATCTCGCATAAAGAACCATCTCTCGGTGTACTGTCGTATATATCTTTTTCTTTTAAATTCCAATTCTTTCCAATTTCCCATGTAGAGCTGCGGTCTGTGTCATATTGTCAATAGACAGACATACGGACCATACCAGCCTTCGTCTGTATTGAGATGCTGGGTCCTCCTTGTATTATATATTAAGTGGCCCTGAATTTCCAGGTTAATAACCATGCGCTGGGAGAGCTACACCAAGACCCAATTAATGAAATAAACTCTGACTTTGGGATGGGAGAAGAAAACTAAAGCTTAAGGAAGCCACTTGAAGGCCACGACTCAGTAGAGTTCACTTAACATAATATAGCGTGATCATATATATATATATATATATATATATATATATATATATATATATATTGTATATAAATAATCACCGCGCCAACCTGCCGGTATTAATCTTTACATTTGTGTAAATAAAACACATTTCCTGTGGATTCTAGACACAATATCGTCACTTTTAGGTGTAGCTGGGAACTCTCCGGCTCTGCCCCGGAGTCTCCAGGTCAAACCCTGCTTCCCCGGTCAGCAGCATTTGACCACACCCACTCCCCACCCACTAAAGTGATAGCCCCGCCCCCATGTGTGACTTAACCTAATCCTGAACCTATTTTCACTCGTAAAGAAACTACTAGAATAATGTATTAGCACTCGATCCAATTATGATGTATCATATTTTTTGAATCCTAGTTGGTTGGTTTTGTTTACTAATGAATAATTACAATATTTTTATTTTTTTTTCCTCCCCAGGCATTGACATCCTGAAGCTCGTGGCGGCCCAGGTCGGGAGCCAGTGGCAAGATATTTACCAGTTCCTGTGCAACGCGAACGACCATGAAGTGGCGGCGTTCTCCAACGGCTACGCGGCGGACCACGAGCGGGCCTACGCGGCTCTGCAGCACTGGACCGTCCGCGGCCCGGAAGCCACGCTCGCGAAACTTATCAGCGCTTTGCGCCAGCACCGGCGCAACGACGTGGTGGAGAAGATCCGAGGCCTCATGGAGGACACGGTGCAGGTATTTAAACATTTATTATCCAGACTCTGCAGAACCTCGAAGCCATCGCTTATTTCTATAGCACCAACAATTCCCGCAGCGCCTACTACAGTCCCTACATTCAAAGGGTCAGATAGAACTAGAACCGACAGACTAAGGCGAACCGATGCATTAGGGAGAGGGGGTCCTGATCACAAGAGCTTACAATCTAGAGGAATTTGTCTCACTCGGCCAGGGCCACCTTGATTACTCAAATACTTGACCTCAGAGCCTTTTACACTCGTAGGCTTTATATTCTTTATATACAAAATATCTTCATCAATGCTGCCCCTTCTGTGCTGACGATGCTCTATTAGATTAACCCCTTCCTGCTTTCATGACCTCCTATGCCATCGGGAAAATAATGAGCTCCAGTGAGGTTTTTTTATTTATTTTTTTTATTATTGTTATTAATAATACATTTTATTTTTAATTCACCTTTTATTTATAAAAAAAAAAAAAAAAAAAAAAAATAAAACAACAAACAAAACACGGCTTTACCGGGGGTCACGCGTGTGGCTCCTGCAAATCCTAAAACCAGCCCCGGGGGTACATATATGACCTGATTCGTAAAAAAAATCTCCGAGGTTTTAGGACACGATGTTTTACGGCGGACGGGCGCTCTGTCCTGTTCTAGTACTCAGTGTCCTTCTTTACTTTTATTGTGGATTTTTTTCTTTAATGATCGAATAAACGCACCGAGATTATTTTTATCTTTAGATGTTTGAAAGGCGCATCGTACAGACTGTATGTTTAATAATACAATGAATACCGAATAATAATTATTCAAATGTATGACATGTAACAATCATTTATTTTATTTTACAGCAAGGCCAAAAACGTTGTTTTTTTTATGTTTGGTAACATTATGTTTTTTGTGCGTTCTTTTGGTGTCTGAACGGAGAAGTTCAGTTGGTCCCTTAAGGATTCCATGTACCGTAGTCAGCATATTTAGAATTCAAGGTGATAACAGATTGAAAATGTATTTTGTGTTCCTCAACGCAGACTGCAGACCTCATATATCGCCCCCCCCAAAAAAAAAAAAACCAAACAAACCAGAGAGCAATTATAGAGAAATTATCAGGATGTGGAAAAAGCAAATGTATGGATCAAATAATCTGTTAAAATGTATTGGATTGACCCAGGACTGGGGTACATAGAGTGCGCCAGCGGATCAGCCCCATCCAGTTGCCCTTTTATTCCTGCTGTAAAGACTCGGACCTTATCGTTGGTCTCGTCTTTGGTGCCATATGTCTTTCCCACGCACATTTACCACCACTTCAGCTGGGAGGCTGTTCTACCGATCTACTACCCTTCCTTACATTTCGTCTTTGATCCTCTAGTTTTACATCGTGTTCTAACAAATGCTGTTGGGGAGGGAGAGTGACCCGACGTAGCAGAAGTCTGGCGCCGGTACCCAGAGGGGCTGATGGGATCAGTTTGTTGGTCATGATGAATGTGCATGCGCTGGCTGCTGCGGCCGGTTTGACCCTGGATCTGTTTAGCTTTCCTAGAAACTTTACTCGTATCTTCGTAGAACGCGGCTCAATGCCGTTCATCCAACGTGCGTCCTCCTCCGAACCCGGCCCTCCGGACGGCTAACTTCTCGGTAGGAGATAACGGCTCATCGCGTTTCATTACAGTGTAAATGATCCCAGCAGAGAATGTTTTTTTAGGAGAGATCCTGCTTTGTCGCCATGGTTATAACTCCTCCTAGAATTGATCCATACATAATGCTTGCAGGAACCACCGCTGCTTTATTGTTTAGCTGAAGCGTAAGCCTTTGTGTTCGCATGTCTGTAGTGTTTGCATTAAACAAATGGGTTGCCAGGGTTTTGAAGTGTTAACCCGCGATTTAATATAATCATGGATATATGTATAGGAAATGACATAGTAACGATGAGATTTGATATACCAGTCACATACTAAGATGATGGTACATAAGTGGAACGGCCTCCCAGCAGAAGTGGTAGATGCTAATACAGTGAGGGAATTTAAGCATGCATGGGATCAGCAGAAGGCTTTTACGCCAGGTAAAACATACAGACTAGATGGGCAGAATAGGTCTTACCTGCTGTCAAATTCTATGTTTCTTTGTGAAGAAAAGGTTTTTTTCCTCCCCGGATGCCCCACTTTTCTAGGGGGTCAGAATGTTTGGGTATGAGGTTATCGCAGGGTTCTACTGCCCTAAAAGCCCCAATGTGAAAAGCCCCTCCTCTGAATAATTAATATGGCGTATTTGCACTGCTCGTTCCGGTTACAATGTAATCCATCCTCTGGAGAATAAGAGCCCCGATCAGCCGTGCCCCGCGTTCCAGCTGCTTCCGCTAAAGTGTGTCGTAGCCGTGTGTTCTGGTAAAGGGACACGTCCGTGTCCTCGTACATCCAGCCGAAGAACGCGGATCTCGCGCAAGCCAAGGAGCTGGAGGATGGGGAGAGAGGGCAAATGATGAGTCCCTCCAGGAGGAAAAGATCTTCGTTGTAAAGGAGAGGCTCCTGTAATAATTCCAGCAGCGCCCTTTTCTCATACGTGCTTTTTTCTTTTTCTCCTGTCTTGGGTATCTCTAGTGTTATTATTCTATCCGATTACATTAATGTGCTCCACGTGATAGATTAGAACTAGTGAATCATCCACTTCAAGGAGTTTATTTACTAAATGGGAGTGTGCAGGGGGGCTGGAGTTTTAACTGCCCGACTTCACTATGCATTTAGGTGTCCTCCCCGGTGAGCATCTCCTGGAAGAAGGGTTCAGCTGGCCCTGTATAATGCATAGGTAAATTGGTGAGACGGAATCCATACGATGGGGCTGGCGTGTGTAAGAATGGATATGGACACTGCTGATGGGCTGATGTCTAAGCTATGGTCGGGGAGCCAGTAGTGTAGGGTGCAGCATGGAGTCAGGCTAGCCGGGTTCAGGAGAGAAACACACAGGTAGGACACCAATGGAGTCAGGAAGGCCATGGTCAGAAACTGGAGACTCGATACAAGAATGTGGTACCGAGAACACAGGGACGGGGATGCCAAATGGGCTATAATAATGACTGCTAGCATAGGGTACACGGAGCTCCCCCTATTCGGGGGCATGTGGCAGCGTTCAGGGTCAGGACTGGCCCCAATAAGCCTTTAATGAGTGAGGGGTAAGCAGAACCTGGGCAGGGAGACTCCAGGCAAAGGTCCAAGAGGAGCCGAATGTCACGGCCAGGGAGTGAGGGAAAGGGCAGGCCTCGGACAATGATCCCGAAACAATACAGCCGGCTATAAAATAATAACCCTCGTTACCGGATATTCAGAGAGCCGGTGCTTTTATTCTACAAAATACGCATTGAATAAAAAGTAGAACCTTAGAACTAACTCGGGGGCCGAATCCTGCTCTCGGATTTGCACAGTAGAACTTCAGAGTTTGATACATTAAATTTTGTAATTTTGGAAATCTGTGTCCGAAATAATGAACCCCCCCCCTTTCTACAGGAAAAAATGAACTTGTTTGTTTAGGGAAACCGGTTTCAGAGATTTTTTTATTTTTTTTTTAATGCGTCCTTACATCTGGAGTCGGTTACGGTCAGGATTGTAACCGTAACCCCAGCGTGGACAGACCCTTGGAGTCCCCCGGGTTCTCCTAAGTCCGTTTCTGTTTTGGATGAGTCCCGGCTGTCTGACTTCTTGAAACCATGATTACGAGAACTTCTAGAACAAAGTGTGGGCAGATGGTTAGGAGAATTCGCCCCGGGAACACCTGCTTGCCCCAGCGAGCCGCCAGAATTCATGGGAAACTGAAGATAAGCTTTTTCCGCAGCTCTCGGAACCGCAGCGCGGTCACCGACGGGAGACGGAATGTTTACAAAGCGTGACATTTTAAAGGTTATTCCCAGCCGCATTAGTAACTCTAGAAGTAGCCTAATATGTCACAATATTCCCGTATTTCATAAGTATTTACACTCACATCCTTGCTTAATAAACATTTTATGAAGAGCTGGACTACTTTGATATCTTTAAGTCCAAGGCGGACAATACGTAAACCCCACCATGGATTTTCCTGGAAAGGAGTTAGAAAAGCCTCCAAAGAGGTAGCCTTTCCATAGCTGTCAACATCCCTGATTTTGCTGGGACAGTTTTGCCGTTGACACTTGTCCTCTTCCTTCGGATCACCAGGTGCCCCAGCATCCTTGGCTGGTGGAACCGGCATGGGTGGATGGATGAGTTATTTGATATCCCTACCAGCTTATCTTATGGTTCTAGAATATCTCTTTCCCGTATGAAGAACACAGAGATAGTCTTTCTAGATACAGTAGTAGGTCATCAATGCGATGGCTGCTTTCTCTGCCATTTGAGATGTTGGGTGAGGGTAATAAGCCGAGTGATATTTTGCGTACATCCAGCTATATCATGTTGTTTTAGAAAAGCCTTCACGTTCAACGTGAGAACTTAGGTTTGTTATAAGAAACGAGAGACTGGCCGGTTTATTGATCCATTCTTCCCAGAAGGTCAAAATCGCTAACCTTGTCTCGTTTTTCTGTAGTAATTGTCTTCTTTGGGAAGGTTAAAATGTTATCGACGTGTATGAAGAAGCCGTTTTCTCCGATGGGTTCTGTGCCCTTAGAAGAGATACACGGGGTACTGGTCGGCACTGGGGTGGGCATAGGGTTTCCTGGTGTCCCTGTGAATAATGGAGCTCTGTATGGTAGGGGGGCTACCAGGATTAGAAGATGGGGACCGCAGCCAATCGACAAACTCAATGTGAAGGATTGAGCGTGATTTTGTTTGGAAAAATCATCCCTGGTCCCGTGACTAAGTCCTTATCCTCCAGAAGTGGGTGCGGGGGATTTAAAATGAGGACCACGTGCGATTCAATGTAACGAAGCAGAAATTCTTTCCTGTTATACTGTCCTTAAACTGGGCCTTTCTGTAGGTTATATTATATTACTAAAATATGACAATTTCAGGGATCTTGTGATCTGATGTAGAGCTATTATGGACCAAACGTTTTTTTGGGGGTTTTGCTCTAACTTTTTTTTCTTCTGTCTTTTTTTTTACTGCATATAGAACCCCAATTTTCAATATAATAATTTACATTGTTTATTTATTCCGCCCCCTCTCTTGGCACACCTGGGGTTATTTAAATTTTGGGAAGATTCCTCGCTTACTAGAACGTCTCTCGTTATTTTTCTCCTTATAACCGTGTTTACCTTCTTCACGCGGCCGGCTTAGGTGTGGATGTTTTGGGTTCTCGACATCCCGGTGAAGTCAGCAGTATAAACATCGGTTCTCGGCAATAATATTATTGCGTCCACATTCCATGCTGATTGGTCAGCGGGGACCTTGAGAGTGTTTTTTTATTTTTTTGTGTTTTTTTTTCTGTTCTTTTCTTTAAAGGAGTGTTAATACGTTACGGAGACGCCTTCTAGTTGTTTGTGAGAATACACAGCCCGCGTTACCCCGGTACGGTCGGTAACCGGATGTTGGCGGCTCCTCCTGTGACCCAGACGAATGCAAAGCACCGTTTGTATTTCGGCAGCTAAAATTAGCAGATGTCTCATGCTGCTCTCTAGTCCCTATGAATTCGGAGAACATGTTTGCATGCGCTCTATTTTGGCTGCTGAGGTTTATCTGTTATACATATCACGGGGTCCTTCTTTGCCAAGTGAAACTAATAGATATGATTTTGGGATCTTTACCTCTTTGCATGCAGGAGATGGTGGGGAACACGACGAAGATCTAAGGAGGAAATCTTTGCTTTAAAGGGACACTTCAGCCATTTAATAATAATACATTTTATTTATATAGGGCCAGAACAATATAAAAATGGTGATCTGATTCCTTTTCCAGGGATCAGGCTCTATGGGGACTGTAAAGCCCCCCACACCATCCACAGCTCAATGACTTTGGTGCCCGGGGCGTTTCTGTCCGCAGGCGCGTCCGGCTCCTTGCAATCATTTAAGGATCCTTTTATTTCTGCGCTGTGCTAGCCTCCAACAGGCACCGAGTAACGGCCTTCTCTCCTTAGGGGGCATTTGTATTTACCCCAGGTCATAGCGTCTGCCGAAGACCACCGCGTGCCCCGTCGTGTATCTGTTCTCTCTGCCGTCTCTGGTTTTTCCTGACATGGAGTGCAGGACGGGACATTTAATATCGTAGCTGTTAATCCCAGCCGTTTACTGTTGTGGGCCATTAAGCGGAAGTCAAGTTTACGAGGTCTGGCAGCCCTACCATACCCGGGCCTTGCTCCATGATGCCGTTTGAGGGCAGATGACGATCATTCCAGGTCGTTGCAGCAAAGGTCATGTATGATGATGGAGTGGGAACATAAGATGGGTACATTGTTGGTCTGGTCTGTGGCGTGACTAGGAACCCTTGGCTCACAGACTCCATATTGACTTCCACCAACTAGGATGACCACAGGTTCCATGTTGGCCAGGACGGTCCCGGTGTCTCTCCCATACCCCGGGTGATACAGTAACCCATTCAATCCTTCTTCATTCCATCAATTTGTTGGTCATGATCAATCTGTTCAAGGGCTGGGAACATCTATGGAGAAGATGAGGGCTTGGCGTCACGTTTAAGGAATACGTCCAAAGAGATCAAAGCTTCCGCCTAAGTTTTGGTGCCATCTTCTGTGTTAGGACCCGAGGCGACCTCCTGGAACGTGTCCAACGCTGTCCTGATTAATATAATTGTACGGGACGCCTAAATAAAAATGGGGTGAGGATCTTCCGACGTCGTCTTCTTCGTGACGTATGGATCGGACATGCAGTGTGTGCGTTTATAGGGAAGTCCCCATATAATGAAATCAAGGAAACATCTTCCGGCGGTGTGAGGGCGCGGAGGGACGGCGATTGTTTCACGTGGGGCGGGCGGCGCGTGTTTTTCCTAACGTCGGAAGATTAAGTCCATTTACTAAAAATACATTTCCGTCTGCTTTTAATTTGTAGAATGTGATTTATTTTTAATCGGGTTTTATGAAGAAAGGCTCCGTTTTATTCCGTCTCTGTGGGCGGCTCTTGTGGTGCGTCGTAGGATTACGGTGGCATACCTCCCAAGTATCCTGGCTTTCACAGGGCAGTCTCAGTTTTCAGGAATAGCTGCTTCGCTATCCTTGGCAGTGAAGGTCTGGTCTGTCGCAGCACAGGCCTCCATTGTAGCTCTCAAGTGTCCCTGGTTAGTAAGGACAGTCCCTCTTTCCTTCCCTGATGCTGTGGTGTCACGGTGTTCTACGGCTTGTTTGGGCGATTTACGCGCGCGTTTGTATAATACGCCGGATTTAATGACGGCTGGAAAGGCATCTTCCATGGTTCATTAATTTTTTGTAATCTCCTACGAGCGCCGCGGTCCTTCGATCATTCGGATAACGCGTCCCGACGTTCACACTTCTAGTGCTGTGAATATAACAGTTTTCACAGTGATGGAGAAGACGTTGTTTAATGTGTCACGTTAATTGTGCGATTCTTTTATGAACTAAGTTCGGTTGTGTATTATGTGCCGTGATCAGCGCCAGACGGGGGATTACTAGGTGGCCCCGGCGCTCTAGTGACATAAATGCGGCTGGGCATGCGCAGCCGCACGTTTATGGTTCTTACGCCCAGGTATCATGCAGCCCGGGGTATCCAGCTGGCGGCCGCACACTGGGGTGGCGGATCGTATGGGGCACTGACGGCTAGTGGCCCACCCGTTGCATTTCCAGTCCGAGCCTGCATGTGACGAGATTGGGATAGTACCCAGGGGCAGAATCCTCCTACGTTTCTCCACTTTTAACACCAAAGTGTCCCTATTTAGAAGGCACAGTCCCTCTCTGGTAACCAATAACATTGTGCGGATATAAAACATGTTATCGATATTCTAAATGCCTGACTCGGTTACCTAAATAGTTTATCAAGAGGTCAAAAAAAAAACACCTAAGTATCAAAAGTCCTTAAAATAAAAGTTTTGTTTATTTGTAACGTTGGGGGTTAGAATTGTGCCGTTATTCCCGTTATTCCCGCTGTAAAGATCCAGACCTTAGCTGCTTGTCTTGGATTCAGGAGCCGTATGTCTGTCCCCATGCATGTTTTTCTTCATTACTTTGTAATTAATATCCAATCAATCAACATTGCGGATTGCGTGTCACTGAGCCGCGTCTGAGGTCCCCCCCCCCGGAAAGACCGAAGGCCGCGATATTTATTCTTGTGTTTTGCGGGGGGGGATGAAGGGCTCGGGGATTAAACGGGTCGCCGGTCACATGGAGGACTTGCTTTCTATAATGTGATCGCTCGGTGCTTGATGTAATTACACGTTCTGCTCCCAGTCGCAGAGGCTTTAATGAAACGTCTTAATCTTGTTTTAATTCTCGTGTTAGCGGCGCCCGCGCTCTGTCACACGGAAGCGCGGACCCAAAGACCGCTTGCCTGTCTCCTGGTCATCCGTCCCTCATCAAAGGACATACAGAATGGCACGATCCATGCGGGAAGAAACCTTTTCTCTTTATCCAGTCTGAAAAACGGCCGAAAAAGACTCATTTCAGTGATTCATTTTTAACCTGTATTGGCCGGCCCTGTATAATGTATAGTTAAATCGGGGAGATTTCTCCCCGCCCGTGTAATTATATCACTTCTTGCTGGAGAAACCTGCTGTTGTTGTCGCCTAGTAAAGGGGGGTGAAGTGAGGGGGTTAAAACAAAACTCTCCCCTTAGTGAATAAAGCCCGGTATTTAATCACCCCGCTAGCAGAGGCCACTAAAGTTCTTTTAAGTGAAAACTCAATAATTCAGCGTAATAAATGCATGCTCATGTGTAGCGTATAGCTCAGGGAATGTTTAATTTATAGCCCCTTCGGCTGTGTTGTTCGCACTGAAGGGGTTAACGATATGAGGCGTGTGCAGCGGGGCTGGCGGCTCTCCTGCGTGTCTTGCATGCGCTTGCCGTGTTGCATTAGTATGCGCGCTGTTCCTCCGGGCCCTCTCTGCATTGGCGGCGCACGCACTGCGATGTCCTCTCCACCCATGCAGCAAAGTATCTGCGCAGGAGCCGGCGGGGCCCGGTCTCTGCCGCGCATGCATTACCTGCTCTCATTGCTTGTTCTGGGGGTTCGAATAAAATGGTCAGGTGGGAACAAGGACATAAATCTAATGTGGGCTCTGTATCCTGGTTCATCGGGGAGAAATAAATGGAGACACGGAGACAGCGCAGTCCCACATTTCTTCATTTAATAAGCGCTGCTGGCCTGTGGCGATTTGCTGAATTGCTGTTGACTTTTGCTGTATGCATTATTTTGTATCCTTACGTTAGGAGCCTCCCTGGTCTGTCATGGGCCCCTCATTGGCCCTCACGGACTTCTACTTGGGACTGGGACCTGGCAGCCCATTTACCAGTGCCTGTGCCCTGGCAGGCTTTGGAGCCCGATGACCCCTTTCTAGGAATTGGGGACTAATGGGGGCCCCAGTGCAAGCTTTAGGACCTAGTGGCTCCATTGTGATGGTGGGGTGAGGAGCGGTAGGGTGGGGTGAGGAGCGGTAGGGTGGGATGAGGGGCGGTAGGGTGGGATGAGGGGCGGTAGGGAAGCACAGGGGCTTCTGTTTGTATTGGGCCCCATGCTTCCTGATGACGGCCCCATTGGAGGCAAACACCCCAGGCAACGTCTCCTAATAGCAGTCACCCCGTTCTCAGGACAAACCGGGAATCACAAGCCGCCGGTGGGGGTCTCGGCAGCACCGGCTTTAACGCATCGCCTGATTTCCCCTCTGATTTGTTGCTTTAATCTATTAGTCAAGGGCGTTTAAATCAAATGTCACAGGATGGCTGACATTCACTGTTTATGCAGATGTAACGAGTAATCGCAGCTGTCGGGAAGCACTCCGTCGTCTCCGTAATGTGCGGCTGAGATGGGGGGGAGGACTAAGTCTCTGCTTTGCATGCCAAATTGGCAATTGGATCATTGCTCCAGCAGATCCCGGACGGATGGACGCTGCAGCTTTCTACCTGAGCGTTTCAATGCCGCCGGCAGGATCAGAGACTGCTTAGCAACCGGACTGCGAAGGATCGGTCCTTGTTTTTTGTTTGTTTTTACGAACGCTCTGTATGCGTTAAACGGATCCGTCCTATAAACCTCCCCCCCATACCCTGCGGAGTATTCCCCGCCGGTAATCTCTCCGGTCTCACCAGTGTCCCAAACCGTTCTAAACGTCAAAAATGATTATCCCCGTGTGCACAAAAATGGGGGTCTCACTTAACTATTCAAATAATACTTTAAACCCCTTCCGGTCTCAATTTTCCCCACCTCCCTCTACCTCGCTCGTCCTCCTCTCTCTCCCCATCCTTTTTCCATCAATGCTTTTACCTTTTCTCTTTTCTCCTTTAGACGTCCTTCTCAGACTCCTCTCCTCCTTTCTTCCTCTCCTCCTCTTGTATCAGATACTTACACCCCCTTTTCCATACATACGCAGTGTATTATTGTATTATATGTCACCGTCGCGTCTCACATACCCGACATCTCTTCTGTCCCCCAGCCCTATCTCCTCATCCTACTGTAATCCGTAGTCCTGATTGTTCTCCTTTTCTCAGTCCTTCTCTTGGCTTTTGAAGACAGCGTAGATCAGGGATCTTCAAACTCGGCCCTCCAGCTGCTGCAGGACTACATCTCCCATACTCCTCAGCCAGCCCCTTAGCTGAAGGAGCATTTTGGGAGATGTAGTCCTGCAGCAGCTGGAGGGCCGAGTTTGGAGATCCCTGGCGTAGATGATCCTGCAATGTTTTTTTGGGTTGTTTTTCTAGTATATTGTGTTCATATTCTTTGTTTTGTTCCTTGATAGATTGAAAACGAGAATCTGACTCTTCCCGTGAATGTTATCCAGCCGATTCCAGCCCAAGACCCTAGTCTTAAATCTCCAGAAACCACGACCCTAACTGTGGAACCATCTCCCATGGACAAGAGCAAAAGCTTCTTCGCTGATGAGTCGGAACCCCTGTTGCGTTGTGATTCTACATCGAGCGGCTCCTCGGCTCTCAGCCGGACCGGCTCGTTTATAACCAAAGGTACAATGGCTTCCCTAAAAGCTGCTGTCCTTCCTCCATCTGTCAAGATTAATCAAATTTAGATTTTCTTTTTGTTTTCCACCTGAAGGTCCTCAAAGTTTTTTGTTTTGTTTTTTTAATGTTGGCCCAATAGATATCAACTTCGACAAAAGATGCCATTTTCTGTTGGTCATTAATGTCCATTAATTCGTTTTTTGTGATCACTTATAATAGGTTGTTGCCATAGAAACTGTCGAAGCTTCCTTAATATGTTTCTATTGGCTGTCGCCTATAAACCGTGGATTTATTTTATTCACGTCAAGCAATGTCTGAAGCCTCGTTCTGGGTCAGCGGACAGAACATTGCGATCAACACGGAATTCGTTTTAAATGGAAACAATGTGTTAGAATTCAATAAAATGACAATCTATATAAATATTAATGGGATGTGACCGCTTAATATCTATACAGGTTTATTGCTAAATAATTCTATATATTGGGGCCGTCTTACGTCTGCTTATAAACGTCTTTCTCTGGCCCCCCATCATCGGAGGTCACCCCATGTTATCGAAACGTTTCTTTTAAGGGACAGCCTGGCATGGGTTGTAGTTGAAGGACATGGGCGAGGAACCCACATTTTGCATATGGAAGCTCAATGTCCCCCAATAAAATATCAGCCCCGATAAACTAAGCTTGCAGTGCGTCCGGATCAAGCCCCGAGATACATGTTTGTTGACATCATGTTTTTCACCTTAATGTCATGGAAACTGACTTTTTTTTTTTTTAATTTTCTTTTTATGCTTTGTGTAGAGAAGAAAGACACGGTGCTGCGTCAGGTTCGCCTGGACCCGTGTGACCTGCAGCCCATCTTTGATGACATGCTTCATATCTTGAGTCCCGAGGAGCTTCACGTCATCGAGAAGATCCCGCAGGCAGAAGACAAGCTGGACCGGCTGTTTGAGATCGCCGGAGTCAAGAGCCAGGAGGCCAGCCAAAAACTCATCGATTCCGTCTACAGCCACCTCCCCGACCTGCTGTAACGTAATAAATATACAGGACTGCTTACCTGTCAACGACTCCGCAAGCAGGATCCCGACTGCTCCCCGCCAATCCTCTGTTACAGAGAACCCCCCCCCCTTCCTTCCTTCCCTCGTTTTCTTGGCATTTGGACACGGCGACCTTCGTCAGGACACTCGGCGGTTACACGTTCCATTAAACACTGCGACTCTTTGCTTTGGAGCTATTGTCTTGAGCGGTTCTGTCTGGCACTCAAAGGGTTTACAAAATCAGGGTCGGTTTTTGTATTTTAGATGGCCTTAGACAAAAAAAAAATTCAGCATCCGCCCCCCCCCCCCAAAAAAAAACCGTCAGCATTAAAACATTAGGTGGACTTTTTTTTTTTTTGTCGCTTGTTCAAAACGCATTCTTGTCATGGTTGATACATTTAAAAAATGATTGGTTTTAAATAATTGTTTAGTTTCTGACATCACGGTTATTCGCTTCATACATACGCTACTGTTTAAAAGTTTGGGGTCACTAAGCTGTTTTCAGAGGAAACGAGGATATTTCTGGCTGTAACAATAATTGCAAAAAGGGTTTTCCAACAATCAATTATAATTATTATTTTAAACTTAAACTTGGATCAGCGAACACAACATGCCATCAGAACACAGGAGTGATGGGAGTGATGGATGGGAGTGATAAAGGGCCTATGAAGAGATTCCATTAAAAATCAGCCATTTCCAGTTACAGTGGTCATTTACTGCATTAACCCCGTCTGTGCTGAGATCTCATCGCTTCATGTTATTTTAATGGACGAAATATGTTTTTCTTTCAAAGACAAGGAAATTGTGACCCCAGTCGTTTGAACGGTAGTGTACTTAGTGCTGTATCTGGCTGAACGAAGCTTAGCTTAGGGGCTGACCTGAGACTCTGAGACCCTGTCCGCTAAGCTGAGCATCAGGCGATGACATCATATCTTCATACGCCATGAGGTCTTACCACAGCATACATATGTCAACACACACACAGTATCCAGAAAGAAATGACTCCGATCATCTGCCTTGTTACATAAGTATGTAATTTTAAGTTTTCGGTTTCTTTCTTTTTTTTTTCTATTAACCCATAAGTGTTCATTAACAAGTGCAGAACCTACAGCAAATAAACTTGCTTTCAGCCAGTCATTTTAGATTGGTTTTAATTTTTTTTTTTATTTTCTTGCACAACCAACATTCCATTAAATTCATCTTAAATCTAAACGATTCTTTCGGGCAGAGCCTACCTGTATCTTCCTAAACATTTTAAAGTAGAAAAGCCTGGGGGCCGATGCTCGTCACCTTATAATTCAGGGGAGATTTCTAACCCTTTGAGTGCTTCAAGAATGAAAATTTATGATGGGGGGGGTCATACCGCATCATCAGACGCTTGTGCAGCAAGATGGAAGAACTTTGCTTCCGATCGAAACTGGGCATTGATTCAAATTACGGTTAACCCATTGAGTGCCATTATCCTTGTGTACGAACATGCTGAGTTCTAGAATTACGGCCCATCTTGACAATCCCCTTAACCCTTGGAGAGCTAGATGGCTGTGAAATAATTCTGGAATTCTCAGTTGCTTCTGTTGCTGTCAAAGGGACCTTTTAACAAGTTTGTTTAATATGTTACGGATATAGATATTTGTTTAGTTTTTCTTTGAAAGGTCTTCTTTTTTTATTATTTTTGTACATTTTTTTGTTATTCATGTTGCAGAATCGAGCATCAATAATATTTCTTTCTCAGGACGGTGAATAGGGCACCATTCCCCCCCCCCCGCTTCTCCTTTTCGACTCTATTTCTGAGTCTGCATTTGGAACATTGAGGTGATGGTTATGACCATATGCCGTTTGCAGAAATGGTTCAGTGTTTTGCCCCAGGACACTAGTTGACCATTCGTTGCATCATAAAGGACAAATTGCACTTCGAAGATAAGAATGGGGCGCAAGAAGGTCTAAGCCAATTGGAAGCTAGTATATCCGTTCTCAACATTCATTGGCTAATTGTAGTTAAGCGACTGGAAACTGATCCCTGGAAGACATTCTCATAAAGAAGAAAAATATTGAAAAAGCTGCTTTAAAAATAAGACTTTGATCAATTTAAGCGTTTAATATGTTTTATTTTCCGCGGCCTGGCGGTAGATTGTACACTGTATTGCCAGGGAACTGCGGTTTCTATAGCGACTAACAGTCTTATTGCCAGGAATTAAGAATTTTCTTTCTTGTTTTACACTTTTAATACGTTACCACTTGTTCGGTCGGTGGCCCCCCGCCATATTTCACCTTGAGTGACCCGTTACAGGAATTCTTTCAGGCTTTAAGCAAAGTGATACTCCAAAAAAAAAATAATTAAAAATTATTTTTTTTGAAGAAAGTCTGAAAACTGTTTGAAATTCTGGTGCTTTTATTATGTGCTTTCAAAAATTCTGACCAGAAAAAAAGAAATTGCCTTCGATATACTAATTTATTAATAAATAGGCGTTTGTTACGGAAAAATGCTTCTCCGTGTATTCAGGTCACCAACAGAGATACTTCGATGTATGTATGTAACGTTATGAATATACAATCAAGACATGTTAAGGACTGCAAGTTTAAAAAATGTTTAAAAAAATTGTTTTGTAAGAAAATAATAAAAAAAAAACACAACTATTTATATATCAAGGTTTTGTATCTTAATTATACGTAAATAGAAACATACTGTGTTGGGAGATCGGCCCCGTCTAGTCGCCCGTTACTCCTGCTGTAAAGACTCAGACCTTAATCAGTCGTGGATCTCATCGTAGATTGAGGAGCTGTATGTCTATCCCATGCTTATTTAAATCCCTTATTTAAATTTTACCCTCTACCACTTCTGCTGGGTTGCTCTTCCACTTATCTACCACCATCTTGGTTTTTACCTGGTGAAGATTAAGGAATTTATGACCTGGCCCATCTTTAAATTGGGTCCCTGGTCGAACGTCTTCTGGTCAACCCATTTCCGCTCTCGAATGGTTTGCCAGCTCTGTAGGACAGATCTCGATCGGACGTCTCAAGGATAGAGACTTCAACTCCCTGCCTGAAAGGGACTGATAAATAATGTATCCGGGATAGGATCATAAACCTGCACGGCTGCAGCAGTCACCACCGCGAGGTCTCCAGGACCTCCTCGTCACAGATGCCGTGTGTCTCACCTCTTCGGGTTGCCGGATTAGATGTTTAAAGTGCACCGATATATAATCCTTTGTTACATTTTAGTCATCAAAATCCCATCTATTCACTAAAGGGACAGTTGACTGGAGAGTTGGGGTCTCATCTATGACTTCATTATACATTACGAAGGTCCAAGCTCCGTGAGCTTCTGCTGCAGGGATGAACTTGGCCGGCCCTGGATAATGTATGGTTAAACCAGTGCAGCTTCTTCAATGTCTCCTCACCCATTGAACCGTACATTATGCAGGGCCAGCTCGGCTCTTCTAGCAGGAGACACCTGCCAGTGTTGACCCTTCACAATGAATAGTAAAACAGTTCAGACCCCAACTCTCCCTTTAGCAGATAAATCCCCTTACCCTCCTCTGTCCTCTGCTTTGG
This sequence comes from Spea multiplicata, assembly GCA_009364415.1. NCBI lineage: Eukaryota > Metazoa > Chordata > Amphibia > Anura > Pelobatidae > Spea > Spea multiplicata. The sequence continues at coordinate 45,732,165 of VKOC01000005.1, forward strand.
GGATAACGCTCCTCGTTACTTTTATCCTAGTAACTTTTCTCTGTTTAGGATATTGTGGGCACTCCGGTAACATTTCTCTTATAAACCCAGACCTCCTCTTACTACCTTGTTCCAGAATACTAGCATATACTATTTTATATACATATACATATACTAATTCAATCCATTAATTAAGGCCGTGTTTATCCTCGCGCTGGCATCAGTTAAAGCCGCGCTTGGTGGGAATTATTCATTCATCACAAGGGCAACGGAGCCTGCAAGCTGCATGATCCAATTCTGAAACTCCCTACGGGGGGGGGGGGGGGGGGGCAACACAATGATATATTTTAGAGGTAAAAACACAAGAAATCCTAACCATCAGTAAATAGTTAAAGGGACACTCCAGCCGTCACATGCAGTTTAATGCATAGAGGGGTCTCTCACTTGCCCCTTTCGCCCCCCCCCCTCGTGGCTGTAGGCCGATGTGTTTGACCTAACCCATCCCCAAGACCATGATGTACTTACCGCTCCAGCGCTGGCTTGTTGGCCAACACTGATTGGTGGCTTCAAGCAGCCAATCGGTTGGTGCAAATCATCAGACCACAGATGAGGTTGCGGAGCTGCAGCTTCTCCCCAAGGTAAATGTTTTGTTTTTCTGTTTACTTTTAAAGAATGCATTACGGAGCGCAAAGTACTTTAATGTGCATTTACAGTTTACTTTTAATGGAAGAAGATCTGCTGTGAGCTATAAGAAAATACATTTCATCACCCCGTGCGGCTCTCATGGAAAGCACCGAGCAGTCTCGCGGATTTAAATTGCTCTCGGAATCAGGAGTTCGGGAACACTGAGTTCCTGTTGCTTTCGTTGCTGTATTTATATAATTAGACTCCGTTACCGGGATGAGCGAGCTGCAGTTACGTGATAAGATATGACCCCAAGTGTCGTGTTCCAACTGCTTCATCTTTGTCTGGTCCTGACTCCCTCCAGCAGTGGAAGAACTTGCTATAGGTTACCATCTGGACCTTCTGGGGTGGTACACCGAGGCCACTCACCCACATAACCCCCAACATTTTGGGACTTCAAGAGTGGAGGTCTATCCCGTAACAGCACGGACTTCCATTGATCAGAGGATCTACTCAACTGGTCTATTAACCCCCTGCCTGCAAAAGTGGGTCAATGGGGCAGCTACCTGTGCCACGGGCAGTCTGTGCTGTTATGCTGACCCCATGCTGTCTCTGTCCACACTCTTCTGGCGACAAGGAGATGTCTAGAACATAATGCTCTACTTAGACTGTCGCAGGAGAGCATAAGAACCGAGACAGCTATGGCAGTGAAGTGACTTGTCTCGTGCCTCGTGTTCACCGCAGATATCTGTGGATCTCTTGGGGTTGGAAGGGATTATTTCGTAGGCTTTGCACCTGTCGGAAACTTCGGTGTCCCCATCATGGCGCCCTTCAATTATAATCAACGCACCGCAATCCCTCATCCACCTCAATTCAATTTAAAGCCCTGACTCCTGCCCCCCCTCCACGTTCTAGATTGTAAGCTCATTTGATCAGGTGTGTGGGAGCACCTGTACTTGTTATGTCCTGTTTGCCCTTTGTACAGCTCTGCAGACTATGAAGGCGCAATACAAATGTGCTTCGCCGGGCCTTTTGTACCACTCACCAGAGCTTTTCTTCTGATTTTCCCTGTATTTCCAGGCAGCCATATGCCTAAAAACACCCCAACGGCGTCAATTAACTGCTGCAGCACCTGCGCAGCTCAACCAAGCACATACTTTTTTCCTCCCCAGAAATGAGGCTTACACTGGGACCCTTAAAATACATACCTTGTGTTAGCCTACCGCCATGGTGGCCATTTGTGATAACATTGTGATTTTTAATAACCTATTAAGATTTCAAGGAATCCTTAACTGAGTCACCTACTTTCAAGCAGGATTTCCACTCTGTTATACCCGTAAGATGTTAACCCGACATGTACTTGGTACTGATTCTGTCTGGAAGAATCTTTCGGGTTTTGGTCCCTTTTCTGAACATGAAACAGTTAATAATATTCAGAACCTTTATACATTAGTGCTCCAAATCTTCCCCCCCCACTGGCAAATAAAACATATAATTTAGGGCTTTCATGAAACCGTCTCCAGCCCAAATGGAATCTTTTAGCGGTCCAGAAGTCGCCGTGAAGTATTGGGGCAAACATTTAAAAACTTTGGCTGTTTCTGGAGATGAGACGCGTCCTTAAAATCTACGCCACCGGCCAAAGAGTTACTCCCCGATGTGATACGACGAGCCGGCGATTTACAAGCTTTCAGGGAAATGGTACTTGGAAGACGCTCGGTGTTTCTGCAGAGTAAATTCACTTACGTGCTTGGCAAGAAACGGCGACTGTTTTGCTGTCCGGTATGGATCTGTGGAACGTTAAAACAACCTGCGTTATTTAATCGGAATACGAATGAATTTCTGATTGAATTTGAAAGTTCTCTGCAGAGTCTTCGTATTCCTCCTATACTGCTAGCCCCGGCAATTCCTTATTTATTACCACGAAGCAAGATCAGATTTAATTATATACTCTCTCTCTCTCTCTCTCTCTCTCTCTATATATATATATATATATATACATACATAAAAGTTAAGCGTGTCAAAAAATAATTTCAAGTTGCTCAAAGGAGAACACAGGAGATCCCGTGAAGGAACACTATGTTACATTACATTACAATTATTTAAATAGCGCCATCAGACTCCGTAGCGCTGTTACAACAGAATCAGTAAAATAAAGTCACACAGAGTAAGAAACTGCTTCAAGAGGAGACGGGCGCTGCTCTTGTGAGCTTACAATCTAGTCGGAAGCCTTAAGAGAAGACGGCTTGGATGGGGATGAGTGGATCGAGTCAGGATGATTTAGGATGCTGGCTGAGAGTGTTAGGAGGAAAGGCTCTGCGTTTTCTTTTATTTCAGTGTACTTTCCTTTATGTCTGGTGTGGTGGTCCTATACCATTCCTTTATCAGAGGTTAGCTGGGCTCAACACCTCTGCTTTTGTGATGACAGCATCTTTATCCACTTCCGATGCCATCATCAACAACCGATCATCAACAGCCAGCAACCCGAGCAGCAGCACAATGGGGGTCCTGACCACCCAAGAGGGCGATCTGCCTGGAAGTCAGGACGAGTTCCACCCATAGCTGACACTTCATAGCTATGAGTTGTGATAGTAACCGCCGGTCATTATGTTGCAGGGTTTTGTATAAGATATGCCTAGGGGAAGTGTTTGTTCTCATTCTTTTGGCACTCTGAAGGAAAACAGAAAAATGTTCCAAATATTTATTGTTTTCACCTCAAAAAAACTGCATTAGGGCGCGCCTGCAGAGAGTTGGGATCCATCGAGCTGTGAAGTAGAAATAAGAAAACAAACCCAATTGAGAGAATTTTTCAGCCAAAGAATATAATGTAAGTGGTGTGGGCAAGGTCTGGCAAAGCTCGTGCAAATACAATCCGAGACCAATGTTTGGAATATTTTATGTAAGGTGGAAGGGAGTTTGAGGTCAGGGCTGGCAGCAGGAGAATGCTGTTGGGAGGCTTCCAGCAGACAAGAGATGCTGAGTGGCAATTAACTTACTGCATGTGGACAGACTCAAAGCTGGACCATGATTCCCCTCGGCCCTCGGCAGACCTACTAATTAGCCCTTATACCCCGTGCTTGTATCGTTATACACTAATTAACAGGGTAGGTGGGCTGCAGCATGTATGTCCCGTCCAATATTGCTTGTGGGCTCCCAGGGGACCTCACTTTACTACGGATTTCGGACAGTAGCCCTGGGTACCCTATGTAACGAGCTGAAGGACAGCGGTGACAGCCCATCATTGTATTGGATATGACCGAGAAGCACTATCATTGTTACAATATATTATCTATAGGGTGAAAATTAGTCCTGGAGGAATATACTCAATCTGAACACTCAAAAAGAGCTTTCATTCTGAATTCAATCAGTTTTGGTTTAATAACATCAGTAAGAAATACAGAATGAAGTACTTGTAAATCTGTTGTGTAAATCTTGTCTGCTGAAGGATTCTGTTGGCTTTTGGAGAGAGAGAAGCCCCGTCTGCCCAAATTATGTCTGTCAGTCCTGTCAAGCATCCGCGCAGGCGCTGTTTTTCAGGTAATGTTAACGCTTCAGCATACAGAGACATTTTGGACAATGCTGTGCACCCAACTTTATGGGAACAGTTTGGGGGAGACCCTTTTCTATCCCAGCATGACTGCCCCCCAGCGCACAAAGTCCATAAAGACATGACTTGGATGAGTTTGGTGTGGAAGAACTTGACCGGTCGCACAGAGCCCTGACCTCAACTCCATCCAACACCTTTGGGATGAACGGAGATTGTGAGCCGGGCGTCTCGTCCAACATCAGTGCCGGACCTCACAAACGCTCTGCTGGATGAACGGGCAGAAAATTCCCCCAGAAAGCCCTGCCAGAAGGGTGGAAGCCGTTATAGCTGCAAAGGGGGGACCAACTACATATTAATGTCTATGTATTTGGAAATGGATGTCCAACATGCTCATATAGATGTGATGGTCATACTTTTGGTCATATAATGGCAGTTGGGCTATTGAGGGATTAGTATTTGAAGAGTCGCTCCTTTAGAAAACTCCCAGCTTTGCTTATAAAACAATTTCAAGAGGACTTGCACCATGATATGAAATGGTTTCTGGATTATTGGTGTGTCCTCTGTATTATTTCTTACGGTTCTTCATTCAGAACATGGATTCCTCGTAGAAATACAAACATTCCTGAATAATGCAGCCTAGCCCAACGCCAACATCCTTCGTCATAACTGGTGGGGGGGCACATATTTATCATGTGTTAGCCTACTTTATTCCGGCTATTACACAATGTTACAAACACAAGAGTCTTTTTGTTTAACACTTCGAACTAATTTACATTCTAACAATACATTTCACAGTCCGCGATATGTGCAGCGCATGACTATAGTAACAATTGGCCCATTACCATGAAATACTTTGTACCAATTGAGTGAATAACTGTACGGGTTGTTCCGTTAGAAAGACTTTTCAGGATTATAGGAAGAAATTATTCTGCATCATGGAGACAAAGCAATAATACATTTTTCGATGTGGGTGTTTGGATGCACATATTACAGTTATACATTTTTTGATAAAGCTTTTATTTATTAGCCTGCACCTAATAAACCCCACAAAATAATAATACAATGAAGTTTAAAAAAAAATCTAAGAATTAGCCCAAAATGTAATTTGTAAGCAAAGTGCAATAGTTTTGATTAAGAAGTGACATATATCTTATTTAGCAAATGGATAGATTGGGTCCCCATGATCCTGTGTAATTATTTAGTTATTTTCCCTTTTTTTCTGCACTTTTTCACAGTTCAGTATGGCTCGAGATCCTTTTGGGGACCTCTCATACGTTTTTGATGCCTGTGAGGTCATGTGACATCACTGGGCTTCCAATAAAATTATTTTTATTTGGTTATTCATTGACTTATTTTTACTTTTTTCTCCCTCTCCTCCCCCTGATCTGTCTGTGCTGATCACACTGTGATCAGCAAGCAGGGCCCCATAGCCCTGAATGACCTTGAGCCGGCAATGCCGACAGGCTGCAAGAAAGTAATGGCCTTCTTGGCAAGTTAACATTGAATGACCAGGTATTAAAGGCACACTCCACACCATTCCAAATGCATGAAGGTATTCTGCACAATCCTCCTATCTGCATTTGCCCTCTCCCTGCCCCCAGAGATTATTGCCAGTCAGCATGAAAAGTAATCCAATTGGTTTCAATGTATGAACTTTCCTGCCATTCGTTCGCTGCCCCCACTCCTCTTTTACCAGAAACAGATTTGTGTATAAAAAGTGATTCTGGTGCAAAGTTTGAAAAGTAGCCTTATCACCGTAGCAACCAACGTTACTGAACAAGGGCTTGCTGTTAAATGCTCCACTTTGTATCTGTTAATGGTAGTTAATTTCTACGTACTTTGCAAATTTCACCGGTTCCTGTCTGACTCTGACTGTCCCCGCCGGATTTGCAAAGCAATTTGCATCCGCAAAATTTGCATTCGCTGTTTGCTGTCAAAAAATCCATCAAGGCTGCAAATGGCAACTGAGGTTCTTTAACAAATAGACTAAAGAGTCTTACAGGTCAGCAATATGAATTAGTAAACGTTACACGAGGGACATTCCAGCCACCACTCATTTACATTAAAAATGTGTCTGTCCCCAGCTCCTTGGCTTGAAGGACATGCATTCAACTGAGAACGTCCCTCCTTACCAATCACCACAAGTCAGCTCCAGCGGTGGCTTAATCAAGAGCTTCAGGGGGTCTACTAAGACCCCCTATGCTCATGTGCAGAAAACACCCCCATTAGTACTTTAATATGAATTATTTGTTGATGGGGATACATAGGAACGTAAACTGTGCATTTAAGTCAAGTCTCAGCACTTGTGCATTTCCCTGTTTTCCCCTAATTTTTTTTTGTTGGCACCTTGAGTTTGTAATAAAAAATATATTTCGTTCTTCTTTCTCAGATCCGTAATAAGTGGTGGTCTGTTCCCAAACAATGAAGGCACAGCTCGTGCTATCACAGGATCTCTTTATTTTTAGATATTCTTCTACCTTTTTTTGGTCAACGGGTGGAGCTTCCAAGCACGGGAGGTTGGCACCCAGTCAGTTCTCTTCTGATTGTTAGTCCCATTGATAAAGTCCTCTACAGAACTGTAACATTCTAAAAGGAGTCCTCTCATTCTACTGGGGTATACTCAGGGTGTATCCCAGCAAGAGACAGGTAGGCTTTTGAGAGGCTATGGATAATGGACTACTACGGACTATGGAGAAAAATCCCCCCCAAAAAAGTAATGAGGGGTATCCACCTCCAGGACTGGATACCCCCGCTGGCAACCCAGGCAAATTCTCATGGGCTACTGACAGATGGTGTAGGTTACTTACCTTTACAGGAGCTCATTCAGCAGATCCGGTCCTTTAATGTATGGCTGGGACTATTTTTAATGAAAAAAATATATAAAATACCATTATAGCTGAGCAACTCAGAATACCTTCTATTGCCACATTCTCTTTCTTCTTTTTTTTAACCACCATACATCTTCCACCCCCACCGTCTGTTAAAAATATGTCCTTATCTTGTTATACTTGCTTTTTTTTTTTCGGGAAATAATAATTTTAATGGCCCTTCTGTTTCAGCTTTGTCTCAATCCCCATTTATCACTTCTACAGTTTCAATGTCACTGGCTGTCCAAGCAGATATCAGTGAGCTGATACTTCAACAAGGTTATCTGGATCCCGAGGGCATGTAAGGGCCTGCAGCAAGTCAATGAGGTGGCAGACAATAGGGGGGGGGTAGCTATCAATTTACTAACCTCTCTCTGCTATACCTCTTAGCGTAATTTATTAAAATGACCCATATTTTGCACTTTTGTCGGTGTAATTATTCTTTTAGATATTCTGTTTATACGTAACAAAGGATTTTATTCTCGAAGAACCTGCAGAAGAACCTGGCAGAACCGGATAATAGAAATAACTTAATGGCTAGGAATAAATATGCAGATCCCCCCCAAAAACAAGAAGTTAAGATGCAAAAGGTGAAAAAGAAGCTCTCTTGCCATTTGTATATTTGCCTGGGTGTCATGGGGGCCACTTGTATCAAGATGAAGCATTCATGATATATTATACTGTAATGTAGTTTGTTTCTCTTTGGTTCATGTAACGGCATAAAATAATAAAAAAGGTAAATAAAGATAATAAGATGATTCCAGTTGAATCATTTTGGCCAGAAACTAGACCCTCTGTCTGAGATACTGCTGATGCTGAATATGTCCACGCTGCGATACGCCAGTTAGTATGGCGCTCAAGGCCACAGCAAAAGAATGGATCTTTTGGATTGATCCTGTGGATCTTTTAGGCCCTGCATATGCCTGGTGGGTCTGCGCCCAATGCCACCTCCGGCGTACCTTTACTGCTGCTCGTTTGTCAGATTCCGTCCTTTCGTGTGGCCCCTGATGAATCCACACTCTATGCGTACTGTGGGCCCCGTGTATCCAGCAGGTGGCTGCAAGCGTGCCTATGACTGGCTCCACTCCCACCAAGTCTCTAGAACTCTTCATATAGCAATTCCAATTTGTTGTTTTCACTGTATTTTTTTTGTATTGTTACCTAAGCTTTTCAGATCTCAGAGGTCTCTGATTAAAGACTCCATTCTCTCTTGGACTAAACCGGCTATATCCATTTTTCTTATTTAGACCAAGCATATATGGAAAAGAGCTTGAATATACCTTGTTATTTTATTTTCTCAAAGCAACTTGGCAGAGGTTCAAGCTGGGACAGCATGAGCCGAACCCACACTCCCAGCAGAGGTAGTAGAGATGAATAAAGTAAGGAATGCATAGGATAGGCATAGGGCTTCTCACTATAAGAGGAGGCCAACAACTGATTAAATTCTGAGTCTTTACAGCAGGAAAAACAGGCAGACTAGCTGGTCCAATTGGATCTGCCGTCAGATTCTATGTTACCCTATACAGAATGTCTCAATGCATGTATGCCCACCCCCGAGGATCCAAACACCAAGGGATGTTCTAACTGATTTGGCTGCAGCTCTCGCTCTGCCCATTCTGCCAAGCCGGCTTGGTCCTATGCTGGCTCACCCAACTACACAATGTATAGATCTTATATAACAAACAAGCAGATTCAATCGGTTATTATTCCTAGTTTAAACACTGAAGCTATATGCGCATGTTATTACAGCAATCACTTAGCGTGTAGCAAGTACAATGGAAACGTTCAGTCTAATGTAAATAACATAGCATTCCTATGAATAGCTGACATTGTATTTTATTAGCCTTCCCTGCATTCCATTCAACTCAAGTGCAAATACTCTTCGAGAAACACGTAGGCAAGGATATCATGTTCATTGTTTCCAGGTTAGCTTCCGTACCTTCTTAATACGCCACGTTTACTTTAAAAACGCTGAGTTCGAATAAATTCTAATTCATCGTCATCAGAATGGAAAACGGTTCACGAGTTTAGGTAATGAAATAATACTATATTGTTTTAATAAAATGATGTAATGTTTCCAGCAGTGTTGTTACTGTTCATTCTTTATGTGAGTGATAGCACCATCTAGTGGTCAGAGGGGGGCCATGTCATCAGTTAATTTAATTGGTTAATTATTTTTAATCAACAAATAATCCAATTAGTTATTCCAGTTTTTTTGTAATACTAGTATTTCTAAAAATAGGCAGGATTTTTTTTCATTCTGAGTCCTGACTTTGGATCCTATAAATATTTATTTATTATTTATTGGGGGGGTTTTAACTCACAATAAGGCAGCCTTTCTAGATACAGCCTCTGATACAGCGTGTTAGAACGTTAGGGTCCTGAGCAGCTGCCCCTTTTGCCCTATCATGGGCAGATTCTCAGGTCACATCGTCCTAACCTGACTCACTGCTGAAATCCCTGCTTAAATACAGAACCATTTAGTTGCTATGATGTTGGAGTCACTACAAAAAAAAAATCATTGGGTTTTAAAGAGTTAATATGTGAAAAGTGCTGGGCTTAGCCAAGAACAGATCGCTTAAAGGAAAAAACGAAAAACCTACATTTTAGTGCTTGATATTAATAACCCCAGCACTCTATACAGTAATAAACCCCCAGCGCTGTATACAGTAAAACCCCCAGCGGTGTAACAGTAATATAACGCCCCGCGCTGTAGATTAATAACCCGCAGTGCTGTATACAGTAATTAACAGTATATATAACCCGCGCTGCACTGTATACAGTAATAAATGCTGTATACAGTATATAGATACCCCAGCACTGTATATCAGTAATAACGCCCCAGTGCTGTATACAGTAAATAACCCCTGCCAGCGCGTATACAGTAATGATAACCCCTCAGCGCAGTATACAGTAATATAACCCCCAGTGCTATACAGTAATATAACCCCCAGCGCTATATACAGTAATAAACCCCAGCGCTGTATACAGTAGTAACCCCCAGCCCTGTATATAGTAATAACCCCACACTGTATACAGTAATCTATTCCTACATAGATTTTCATTAGTTAGAGAGTCTGGGTGGGTGATTAAGACCAAAACATTCTATTGTTTCCCACAGGCAGTATGATAAGGAGTCGGGGTGTTTGTCTAGTAGATTGGGGCTCGGATAACAGAGCGAGAACTAAATACAGATGGCTGATATACAGCTGCCTGAAAACTTATATATTATTTAAACTAGAAATGTTTAAAAAAGGAAAATTGCCCAATATCTTTGAAAATGTATATTTATGTATATATTATTTATACCGATATATTGAGTTTCAAAGTGGCAAATTTCAGCGGTGCCGTTACAAAGCAGAAATCTCCATCGCCATATATCAGAGTTCACTGTTTGTATGGATGATGTTCCGTATAAATATAAGAAACCTTCCTCTCTCCCAAGTACCAGAAAAGGGAGGAAATGGGGAGGGAATTTACCCTTCTTTATTTTCACCTCGAGAAAAAGTAAATATTAACACAATTTTTAAAGCCAACTGAGATTTGTTGCAAAAAAGATAGAAAAGGACTAAAAATGTAATTAATTTCTGCTTCAGAATAATTTGCCGTTGGAAGGTGGATTTGTAAAGCGTGTTATGATGGCCGCAGTGATATGGAATTTACTTAATAATTAAAAAAGCTTTTAAGATGAAGCTGGCGGGGAGATCTGCCGAGGGGCCGTGCAGTAAACGCGGGTTCAGATGAGGACGTCGGCGGAAGGTAACTTTTCATGTATAATTTAGGAGTCATTTACTCCACAACTTGCAGCCGCGTAAGCAGATCGTAAGAGGAAAGCCTCTTGTCCGTGACTCAGCACGCCGGCCGTAAATCCCTGCGATCGCACATCGGCCGGGTTCCCTGCCGTCATATTGTCAGTATTCATTAATGACATCATTTGTCATTTGTGCTGCAGGTATGCCGTGATGTCACAGGCATCAGCATCCACCTGCGTTTGTGTGATTAATCAAGCTGGAAAATAAATAAAAAAAAGTTATTAAAAAATAATATTGAGAGATGAGACATTGTTGCAGTTAAGCCCGAGAACGTTCATGGAATGTTTGTACTTTTGGGAGCGTGTGTCTGCCGGCACGCGCATGTTGTGTAGATGGTGACAGGGCGAGGGCCGTACTGGGTGATTACAGATTAAAATAAGCAACGAGTATACAACAAGAGCAGCCTGTGGATCTACATGATTATTCCTCCCCATTAGGTTATCCCTCCCATGTTTTGCAGCAGGCAGGCTTGTTATGCTGTTTCTACAGTAAACAAAACAGTTACGCTGTTCGACAGAAAGCAGAAACAAAATGTCATTTTATTGAAAGCCCCCCCGGACTGCTCTCCTAGGCCTGGAGGACAGACATGCCAGCAGTCCTGACAACAGTGGGTGCAGATATTTAGGTGGTTGTACTTCAGCAATGGATGCTCATATTGAGTCCCTGCTAAAAATGGCAGTGCCTCCCTGCTGGAGATCCCGGGGAGGGCACAGGCTCCTGTGGTGTGACCCCGGCCCCTGAGATTGCTGAAGCGGCCTCTGGAAGAAGTGTAAAGAGGGCCCAGAGATCGAGGCCTTTTTCGCCTCCAAGCTCCAGTCCTACCCTTGCAGCTCGCAGCAGAAGTTGGGTGGTGCGCCAGGAGACCCCCTGGATCGGGCCTGTTGCTGTACTGCAGGCCGAGAGGCGGATAACTTATCATAACCATAAACAGGGGGAAGTGTAAGAAATCATTTTTATACTTTTAGGCTTGGCTGCGATTTGAGTATTGGGAACATGTTTATTTTGAACACGTAATGTAGCTGTTTACAGGATCCTCTGCTATATTTCTGTATCCTATGACTGCTTCGTCCTACAAGTATACATTGCCCAAATATAGTAAAGAACTTGTACGCTAACGGTATGTAACAGGCTATAAATATATATGCCACCAATGGCAAGGTCTCTTCCATCTTTCACCTTCAACTCACCAAGAATACGGAGCCTTCAGTCCATCCACCAGTACTGTATGTATTGAGACGTAGAGGCTGTGGTCTTGGTTGCTGTTTGGTCACTGGAGAAGTTTAGACCAAGGCAACCCATCTCTACAGCGCAGCACCAGAGAGAGGGTGAAGTTCCCAATGCCACTGCTTCTGCAGGTTACTGCGGGGAAAGTCCGAGTTGAGTAGCCGGCGTTGTGGCACACCCCACTCCGCACCAGCTTCCCCTCCAAAAATGGTGCATGTCCTATGTTGTCAGTGGGACCACCTACCTGCATCCCGACAGGTGGCTTCGGGTAGTCGGAGCCAGAGAGTTCCCAGGTATGGTAACATTGCTTCATGAGATAAGCTGCAGCCTGCCCGGTGGTACCAGCAGCCCAGGGCAGATCTCTACAAGTCAGAGGACACCAGCTGAATGGTGCCCTGGGGTACAGGGCTCGGAAGGGGCAAATAAGTAGTAGCTGAGGATAGGAGCACAGAGAAGGTAGAGGGACTTATGTAGGGGATGTAGTAGTAGATAGGTTGTCGAGACCGAATCAGAGAATTAACCTCTAAGGGGCAACAGTGGTGTGTGTCCATCACCTCAGAGAGGGAACTCTGCGGATGTCCTCACCTTAGACCAAGCGGACAAGGAGTCAGTGGACAGGCCAAAGAGGAGGGTAAAAAAAAAAAAAGGCCGCCAGTTGCCACAGGGCTTCATTTGTTCAATGTTCATATACAGGGAATATGTGCGAGAAGTTTGTGAAATCAAATCTAAGGAAGCAAAGTTTATGGGCGCCAATGCTGGTTTACACATGACCACCAGTTTCAACCAAAGATGGCCCAGCAGCTGGCGGGTCTTTTATGGTTGGTTATATATCTGTATGTTGTTATCGCTGGAATTTTAAAGCTGTGGCCCGCATGCCGTAGTCATGGCATTATCATGGGAATAAGTTCATTTAATAATCATAGCGGAATATCAAACCAAGCGGGTAGCAGGGCATCCCCAAGGGTCTCAAATTCTTTCCTCTCTCTTGACGTTTGAAAAAGAATTGGAAGCATCTCCTCAGGAGGAACATTCTTTTTCAGAATTCCTTTGCATGGAAACTATCTATACCCAGACGGGCCACTGGAAAGTGACACCTATGGAC
>VKOC01000005.1:45752809-45784243 GCA_009364415.1 Spea multiplicata
AAAGGATGTACAGTGACAAGAAAAGTTACTGATCCCGGAAAACCAAGAATTACCTGGTTTTCTGCTTGAATTATTCATAAAATAGTATAGACAAACAACACTGTGCTAATAACACACAAACAATGATAATCTTTTATGTCTTTATTGAACGAGTTTACATGTGTTTTGGGCAAAGTAGCTCTAAAACACACCAATCCCGTTTCATTGATTGGACTCCAGGTTTACTAACTCCTGATTCCGATTAGCTTTTGTTGAAGTGATTAGCCTAGGGGCCCGCATACTTTTTTCAACCCACACTGTGAATGTTTGAATTATGTATTCAATATAGGCAAGAGCAATACGCTAATTTGTATTTTCATTCAAATTTATAAACACGTGCTGGTAATTCCAAAGGGGTCACTCACTTCTTGCCACTGTACATCTGAGTGTTTTATGTTTGTGTGTCCATAGGTTTGTGTGTGTGTTTGTTTATATCAGCATATCCATATACATCAACTGGACACTATTAGGTATAGCTGCTTCTTTACACATACAGCGACTTTGGCCACGGTATGATTCTTGATGCCAGAGGTGGAGTCTCAGCATCTCAGACTACAGATACACAAAAATGTATGTTTTTGTGTATCTGCCTGTATTTACGTATATGTGTGCCTTTGTGTTTGCCTTTATTTATCTACATTTCTGGAAGTGAGCATAACATACATTTTTCTTTTGTGTTTCCAGGTGTTTACAATGTTTTCACAGCGAGTTCTTCAAACGAACTGTCGACCGATTCATATTCTGTACTTTCCTAACACAAATATATAAAATGGACTGGTTGCAAGTGTAATCATATTTCTAGATATAGATATATAAAATATTTATATCATATATACAAGTATCATTAACCCCTTTGTGACAAGACTTCATTTTTTTTTGTGCCTGTACGTAACAAATGGCTGTTTGACATTTTTGCGGTGTTTGTTTTAGCTGTAATTTTCTTTTTTCACATTTAATGTACTCACAGAAATTGTACATTGTTTTTCCAGGACAACAAAGGCTTTCTTTAGATACCATTGTTTTTATCATATCATCTAATTTACTATAATAAAATATGGCAAAAAAACACCTTTTCTGATTGTTATTTGAAAAATCTTTTACTTGTCTACAAAAGCTGATTTGTCCTAATTTTAGAAATACCCAGTGTTTCTATGTTTTTTGCTTTTTTTTAAAGAGAATTAAAAGCAAGTAGCGTATTGCTATTTTAAATCCATTTTTTCAAACCTGGTCATACTGCCCTGATGTCCTATTTGTGACATCTTTAAAGCCGGCTAATTTACCACATCAAACCATACTGTATAATTTTGAAAGTTAGCCACCCCAGGGTATTTCAAATGTTGATATTTTAATTCTTTCCAAGAGGGCCACACGTGGGTCCACACACGGAGGCATGGAATGGTCTGACTGGTCTGGCACCCGCTGTCCAATGAGCAGGACCAGTTTCTTGGGGTCTGTCACTTTAGACATCGGCTTCTATGCTCCCTAGCACTATGCGCCGTCATATCCTAAGGGCAGTGTATATGTGTGTGTGGGCAGGTGTGTGTAACGGCAGTGTATATGTGTGTGTGTATAGGCAGGTGTGTGTGTACAAGCAGTGTATATGTGTGTGTATGGGCAGGAGTGTGTAGGGACAATGTATGTGTGTATGTGTGTGTATCGGCAGGTGTGTGTGTATAAGGGCATTTTAGATGTGTGTATATGGGCAGTCATGTGTAAGGGTAGTGCATATATGTGTGTATATGGGCAGGCATGTGTAAGGGCGGTGTATGCAGTATGTGTCTATAAGGGCAGTGTATATGTATTAAGATCGGTTATATGTACCACACCCGTAAATGAGATCGGTGCCGATTGATCAATTACTCCCTGGCCTCATCCTGTTTTAAAGATTTCAGCCACTGTCCAAAGCCTTGTAGAGTGCTTTACTTGCAATTCTACATATAGAGGTTTGGACTTTCCCATAAAAACTGCGATCTCATGAGGCTTTTTATGTATTCCCTGTCGGTGAGTGGGATTTGGATAGGACTGCATCGTCTATTTCTTGGATTTATTTGGCGTTTTTGCCCATCTTTCCTGCTCTCGAAGGTTTGAGAATTAGAGGAATTTTGATAACTGAATAGTTAAGATGTAAATTTAGCCCATAATTCCCACAACTATCATCTAGAGCAGGGATCCCCAAACTCGCCCCTCCAGCTGCTGCAGGACTACATCTCCCATACTCCTCAGCCAGCCCCTTAGCTGAAGGAGCATTAGGGGAGATGTAGTCCTGCAGCAGCTGGAGGGCCGAGTTTGGAGATCCCTGATCTAGAGTCTTGCAAATATCTATATTTAAACAAAACACTTGCCTTTAATTGTATATATTTCATAGTCCTACCTAGGGCTCTAGAAACAGAATGCAATATTAGGTTCATACGCATTGATGTGTGTCAATGACAACATAAGAGATAATTCCTTAGTGTGAAAATGTGCATTTAATGATTGGACCACAGGTTGTCTGCAAACCCGAGAAGTGTTTTACTTTTGGGCGATGCATTTTACTCTTTATTTCTTCCATGTTTACTATTCAAATATTGATGGAAATTCTCGGTACACAATCACATCTAGATGTTTGTCAAACAGAACGTGGCCAAACGCACGATACCTTTAGTCAAACTTGACAGAGCCGAGAGATGTTTGCCAGATAATTAGGGCCATTTTCATGTCATCATTATTGAAATCACTATAGTGTTATTGTGTTTCCGCATCTATTTTTCTCGGCAGCTGCTATGAGCGTGCAAGTTGCCCGTCTGTACGTGCATGGAGCTTATACCAGGGTGCCAGAGACCAGAAGAAATTCCTCTCAGAAGGTAAGAACCCGCAATTATTTGTAATTAGGATGAGAAGTGAGCTGTGGTTTTCGACTCCCATCACACTCATCCGGCCAGGTCGGAAAGAGACAGAATGTTCGGCTGATATTATTTGTGCATGTGTACATGGATTTTATTTATTGTGATATTATGGGGCAAATAAGCATGTGTTACCCCACGCATGGACCATTAACACACTATAACTGTATTATTTGAACTGTTTGCTAATATCGTGTATAGATCAAGGTGTGTGAGCTATTATCCAATCACAATGTTCTATTTTTCCGCTTACATTATACTTTTCTCTGAATCAAAGACCTCTCGGATCCCCCGCGTGAAATCTACACACGATTCTCGTTTTCATCCCAACCTCCTTCTGGCAATCTTTTTATCATTCATAAACATTTCACTTATAGTAAATAACTGTGGTCATTTATCACATTTACCTTCCCTCGGTGCATTGTTTTAATATTGTTTTCTGTATGAAATTCTCTTAATCATGGTTTTTCTAATGTTTAAACGCAGACCGTACAGTGAGACATCAAACGCATACAAATGGGGAACTGACACTTTTGCTTTTGGTCCATTCATTTTCAGACAGCAAATTTTGTTTCCCTCCTTTTCAGTTTGGATGAAATCTGGAGGGCTTTTTCCATTCAGCACCCTCACTCATACTCTCACTCCCTCTCACGCAAGTGCCTTTAAGATACAGCACCTTTTATTGTAGTCTATGGAGGCTGTACCGCATCGGCCATGTTTTCCAGGACAAGTATAATTTGTAGATATTGCTGACCAGCGCAGATAAAATGCTTCCCTGCAGTATGTGGGATGTATAGACGTATGGAAGAGAAGCAATTAGTCAGTTATACATCCTCCATACTGCAGGGCAGCATTTGATCTTGGCTGGTCAGCAATATGTAGAAATGAAATGTGTCCTGGAAAACATGGCCGATGCGGTCACTCTAGTGCTGAGTCGTCATAGCGTAACAGGCTCATTATGCAGGGGTGCTGGATTGTCCGAGAGGTTTTGCCACCCCTGGACCTAGTCAGCCTAGGCCGGGATTCATCACTGGGTACCCAGCAGGTGCTTGAGTGCAGGGGCCCCTGTCTGCGGAACATGTCTACATCTGGCTCTCCAGGCTGGTGAACATTACATAAGCTCTGTATTTTACCTCAGGATTCCTGGAACCCGGCCCTCTGCTGCTGGATGCTGGGATGCTTGTATAAGATGCATGCGCGGGTCACCTGTCCATGCTGCCTGTTCACAGTCTTTCTCATACACAGTCTATAAGCGCACTCTAATGTGAGACGGAGCGCTAGGCAGAGGTTTTATATCTTTCTGGCCTGTCAGGAACCGCTTTCTCTTTGGGGTCCATTTTTCTGTTCCCTCCTTTCTCTGGAAAAAACAACCCCTTCCTGTCATTGGTGGATCCAGTCACATGTCCAAAGGGGTTGCTCCTCCACAGAGCGCTGCAGTGTCCAACCAGCTGCAGATCAAACAGATTACATAAGCAGAAAACATAAACAGGCTATCCAGAGACTGTTACTCTGGGGGAGTGACTTTGTGAAGGGGCGGGTCTAGCCATGTAAGGTTGGGGCTTTCAATACAATTGGCGTTGTTTGCCATGCAAGGGGCGGAGTTAGCCCCCAAAAGAATTAAATGGCACTTAACCGCACTCATCATGTAGCCGCTGGCCTTAAAGTGCCAGGGCCGGCAAAATGGATTAATGAATGATATTTATAATTGATAATAATTACAAAATAATAAATACAAACAGCTCAACAAGTTCAGTAAATCAGAACACAAATTGGTAAACATATTGTTTTTCCCTTTTGATAACCCCTCCATCACGGGAAGTATTGGGAGCTGACGGGGGTTTAATGATGACATTGATAAGCGTGTGGGGGTATGTGTTAGTGTACGGTGTTAGCGTGTGTGTGGGTATGTGTTAGTGTAAGGTGTTAGGTGTGCAGGGATTATGCTTCGTTAGTGTTCCGGTCGTTAGCGTGTTGTGGGGGTATTTGTGTTAGTGTACACGGTGATTCAGCGTGTGTGGGGGTTGTGTTAGTGTAGGTGTTAGCATGTGCAGGGGGTATGTGTTAGTGTTCACGTGCTTAGCGTGTGTGGGGGTATGTGTAGTGTAAGAGTGTAGCGTGTGTGGGGATATGGTGTTAGTGTACGTCGGTGTTAGCGTGTGTGGGGGTATGGTGTTAGGTTGGCTACAGGTTGTTAGCGTACTGTGGGGGTACTTGTTAGGTTACGGTGTTAGCGTTGTGTGGGGTATGCATGTTAGTGTACGGTTGAGCATGTGTGGGTATGTGTAAAGGTGTTAGGGTGTGGGGGTATTGTAGTGTACAGTGTGTTAGCGTGTGGGAGGGGTAAATTTATTGAATTTCACTCTGATGGTTTGTAAATATTGTGATTCATTTTTGATAATATTTAATATGCTGTTAATAATAAATTAGTAGTGATGTTAGTGTACGGTGTTAGCGTGTGGTGGGTATGATCGTAGTGTAAGGTGTTAGCGTGTGCACGAGTATGGATGTTCGGTGTAGCGCTTGTGGGGGTATGTGTTAGTGTCGGTCGTTAGCTGTGTGGGGTATGTGTTAGTTAAGGTGTTAGCTGTGTGCAGTGGTATTAGTTAGCTGTCGGTGTTAGCGTGTGTGGGGTATGTGTTAGAGTCGGCTGTTACGCGTCGTGTGGGGTTATGGTTATGAAGGTGTTAGCGTGTGTGGGGGGTATGCTGTTAGTGTTCGGGTTAGCGTGGTGGGGGATATGTTGAGTTACGCTGTAGCGTGTGTGGGGTTTTGTTAATGTGTTTTTACTGGTGTTTTACAAGGTGTTAGCGTGTGTGGGGGTATGTAGTTAGTGTACGGTGTTAGCATGTGTGGGGGTATGTGTAAGGTGTAGCGTGTGTGGGGTGTATGTGTATAGTGTACGGTGTTACCGTGTGTAGGTATTGTTAGTTACGGTGTTAGCGTATGTGTGGGGGTATGACTGTAGTGTACTGGTGCTTAGCGTGTAGTGGGGTATTGTGTTAGTGTTCGGTGTATTAGCTATGTGTGGGTGTATGTGTTAGTGTACGGTGTTGCCTTGTTGTAGGGGGTATGTGTTAGTGTACGGTGTTAGCGTGTGTGGGGGTATGTGTTAGTGTATGGTGTTAGCGTGTGCGGGTATGTGTTAGTGTACGGTGTTAAGCGTGAGTGTGTCAGCGTATAGTAAAGTGAGCTTAGGGTTAGTGGTCCCTAGGAGAGGGGGAGCGGGAGAAAGGAAGAGTGTGTGTATGTAAGGGTTAGAGTGTGTGTATGTAAGGGTTAGAGCGTGTTTGTGTGTTTATGTTGGGAACAGTCCTATGTGGGCATTTACTTTTTTAATCCAGAGGTTAACTCTTACCATGCCTGTGTCACTTTCATATAGCTTTTTGTTTATAAGCATATTGCTAGATTGTGTCTTCTTATATAAATACACAACGGCTTTACATTGTGCTGTAGGATGGAAATCTCCCTGGCGGCTGTATTCCTCTGCTTGGCGATGCTTAGATTTGGCCAATGTCACGGGACTGATGAAGAGCGCAAGATGATATCCACTTCTGAAGAGGTAAAGTTATATGGACGGACGGACGGACGGGATGCTATTTATACAGCATGACTTATATATCCAGATCTCTGGTATTGGTGTAAAATAACTCAATATAGTGAAAGTGAGAAGTACAGAAAACGACCGTGAACATTGGAGATTGGAATACAAGGAGTTAAAGGGACAGTATAGCCACACGGCAAGTGCTAGAGGAGCTAATTCTGACCAGACCGAGGGGCCTTAATGTGCAATTGTGAAAAAAAAAACATTTTTTGGTAACTCTTGAGAGAAAAATGTGTATTTATGTTTTGTTTTTTTTACATAGGGGGCAAACGCGATGAAGCACAGAATCAGAAGACAGTTGGGTAAGTTAAACGCTGAGTTTTTGGCCAGGCATGAATTCCAATCTTTGAAATGTCCAGTGAGGGACACCTTACTTTATTGGGTGGTGACTGGAGAAGCGGCAAAGAGCGGGATTTTACAGCCACTTTTTATGTGACTTTGTGACTGATTGATGGCTTTTGCTGTAATGAATAGATTTAGAAGAAGGACAATAATTGATTTATAAACATCTTTTTTATGAACACATTATTGGGTAAATACAAGTGACATCGAGGAGGGAAGAGGGGATGGCGCCCAATAATACAAACCTGCCCCTCATTGGCCAATAGCTATGTGGGAGGTGCCTAGACAATCATTATTAGATTAGATATTAGGTGCACTAGTCATGCGCATGGATGCTCTTAATGCCTTACTGGATACACAATGACTCCACTATACTAGCGCATCAGCTCTCATTGCAACCTAGGAGAAGTAGCGCCAAGGTCCTGGCAGGCATGAGGGAGTGTGCTTGGGGGGGTTATTTGCGTGGGGTCCAAACGGGTTTCATTCCGGCACTATACACAATAATGAGCATGCCTGGGAGCTTTTTCCCCCCGGCTACCCCGAACCCGCCCCTGCGGGGTGCAAGCAGGAAGTCCCACTGACGTCGACCCCGCTGAAGTCAGTTGGCGATCCCCCGGACGTTATGCCACACACACTATTTTTAATGAGGAAGTGGGCGGGGATTAGGGCGAGCCACTCCCACAACCCGGAGTTGTCGCAGATCTCCCTGTTGTCCCACTTCAGATTATTAGATGGCAGCAGAGAGCACCTTGAGACGAGGCTGATGTTTGCAGCTGCATGCTCTGGAACCTCCGCTCTTACACCAGGTTCTAGGTGCAGAATTCAAAGAACTTTTCACTGAGCAAGGTTCCAGATTTCCAAAACTCACTTCTTTGCGTATTCCTTCCAGCCACGGCAGTCATGCACGAATACATGTTGTACACGGATGTTCTTCTAGAGGGTTCCTCCGCTGATGCAGCTGAAAGTTTTCTGATGAATCCCACGTTTCTACCGTACTCACTTGCACTAAACTCGACCCTGAGAGTCACTCTAGTGCAGCTTTCAATAACTACAGGTAGGTAGCGCATGTATGAGAACCAGACGATGACACTATATACATATATATATATATGCACCCATATCAACCCAAAACATGGACATTATATAATCCATGTATGTATTATTATTTATTGTTTTATATAGCGCCATCATATTCCATAGCGCTGTACAGTGGGATATAATTGTGTATGTTTAAACTAATAAATATCAAGGTAGGAGAGAGAGGAAACATTTAAGTGCATAAAAGGGATCTAACAAAATGCAAGTTTATTTCATATGAAGAAAAATGTTAGAACAAGAGGCTGTAAAGTAAAACTAGGGTCAGACAATTAGACAAAAGGAGGTTTTACTTTACCGAGAGGGTGGTAGATAAGCGGAACAGCTACCCATCAGAAGTGGTAGAGGTTAATACAGAATTAAAACATGCATGTTCCAGCCATGAGGAATCTGAATGAATTAATACACCCACTGATGGTTCGAAGAGATTAGATTTTCCTTTATATGCATCCAGAAAACTCGTCAATTAACACTATTGTGATGTTTTTCCAGAGTGCAACGTTACGAATACAGCGAAGTCCTGCGCTTGCAAAGCAGGGTACCGATGGAATCTCACCGTGTGCCACGTGTACCAGGCTTGTAACGGCTCCTCGTTCTGCTCCTGCATTCTCGTGCCGGATGATAATATTCCTTTCTGTGAGCGGGAAGTCATCGTCACTACGCAGAAGGGTAAAGTACTGGCTACGATGTATCAGCCTTCATAGTATTCATAGATGCTGGCATTCCATTATAGATTTATAGAATGCTTGTGATCTGCATGTATGTTTGCCAACCTATTGCCCCCTAGACGCGTGCGTTCGTTTTCGTACGAACTTTATTGTTAAAGAGAATTGCCTGCTTCGTGCATTCGTACGACTCAATGATAACAAGGCGATCTCTGACAAAACTGAAGTAAATTAATTGCAAAAGTGACGACAATTCATCATGATTCGTCCATTCGTTGCCACGTGTAGCCACCATTACAAGCCGTTTTGGCACTGGTTGATGATGTAAAGTGGGAGGGGCTTTGTGTGGAAGGGTACATACTAATGACTGATAGGTAGAAGAAGCCAAAAAACATAGGTGGTGTTATTGATGGTTGTAGCTGTGATTGATGGGTGCAGCAGCCTGTTGGAGTTTTTCCTTGCTTTTTTCATTCTGGCCAATCAGCATTTACAAGGGGAGGGGCAAGCGTTAGATATATAAATGTGCGGACGCCATTGTAACTTGTCAGTAGCAGCAGTTACAGAGTGATGGGAGTTGGAGTGTGAGACAGTGACAGTTTAGAAGAGCCTGTGATTGGGGCTCATTACTCATATACAATACTGCGATAATGAATAGTTTATTTTAGTGCTGTTGTGGGGTGGCTTGGAGACAATATTGGTGATTCAGTCCTGCACCACGGGGCTGCATGTTCCTATCATCTGCCAGTGTCTGTCTGCCCAGGCCCAGTGCCCTACCTCTACTACTACTACTACTACTACTACTACTACTATTACTACTACTACTACTACTACTGCTGCTGCTCTTTGACCCCTTTCTATAATGAAGGGGGAGTCCTTAAGGTGTCAGGAACATAGCCCTTTGGGAATGCCCCCCAAATGTCATTCCGATTAAAAAAAAAATGCCCCCCCCGAACAGCCAGGAAACTACATAAATTGCCCAAAAATGTACTCTGCAGAAACAAAGCGATTTTGCTCATTCTCTGATGCCCCCGAGTGAACAGAGACCTAATTGCTCTGGTAATCCCATCTCTCCTACCCCGTGTGCTAAAGGTTTGCCTATGGGACCCCCCTACAAAGCCTTGAATAGATAGGGTGCAGCTACATTGGATGTATCTCTCTCTCTATATATATACTATACGTAAAACATTAATCACATTCTAAACAAGGTGGCAGCCGTGGTCACATTTGGGCTTAAAGGATTAGGGAAATGTGTTTTTAACCGCAATGTAAACTCTGCTCTGCGCCTAACGATAGATGTTTGCTTTATCCCTCCAGTGAACCTTACAGGATCCTTTACCCTTAATGAAATATTTACAGTAGATCTCCAAGACCAAACCAGCCCATTATACAAAGCGAAGGCGTACAATATAACACTGGCCGTGAGTATACTTCTTAGTCTTAATGTATCCCTACAGCAACTAAAACACTGACGTAGATGAGAGAGTTGTAGATAAATGGAACAGCCTCCCAGGGGAAGTGGCAGAGGTTAACACAGTGGGGGAATTTAAACACACATGGAATAGTCATACGGCTCCTGAATCTAAGACGAGGCCAACGACTGATTAAGGTACGAGCAGGAAAAATGAGCGACGAGATGAAACATTCTATGTTTCTCTGTTTAAAACGGAATTACGTAAAGTTCTAAAGAGTTAACTATGATGTAGGGTCCATACAGGAGACCCACGTGTCCTTCCCATTGAACCAGGGGAAGGATATGCTCAGAGTCACGAAGTCCTAACTTGCGCCATGTTTTCCTGTCTTCTAGCTGCTTAATGCTTATACAAGAAACTGCAACCTCTTGAATGTATCGGTGGTTGGATTCAGGTAGGAACGTGTTACGGGGGGACAGAATTATCCATATGTTTTATGATATATCACACGGTGGTTTCTTTTCTCCGCCAAAGCCCAGGAAGTGTCGTCGCGAATTACAGGATGGTGGTGGCCGGTCCGGTGTCCTCCCAGCTGCTGGAAGCCAATAGCCTTTTGGCCGTAGAGTCCATTCCCAATGCTATCTCATCCCAGCTCTCAACATCAGGTAATCTTCGCAGATATTTAGTGACATTCTCAGAAAAACTCGTTAGGAATATTTAGCTACACCGAAACTGGACAACGTAATATTCAGGAAAACTGATAGATCTTCATAAGACTAAAATTATAATAATTTGTGGCAAAATAATTTAGCTCTCTTAAGGCAGACTGCCGATAAGACCCATTCGGTCCCTGGTCTCGTCTTAGAATCAGGAGCCATATGTCTATCCCCTCCATGTTTAAATCCCCTCCCTGTATAACCTTCTAGATTTGTATGAATTATCAGCTGATGTCTTTAGTGTCTTTGTGGGCAAAATATTTATCTACATGTAGATTCAGTAGTAGCTGTTACCTGTTCTACTTTATGTCATGATGACACTCACCAAGCAGAAAACATTAAGTTCCATTGTGTAGTATTTTTTTTTGTTCATATTATTTTTATTATTATTTTTTAATTTATTTATTATTATTTATTTATTTTACTTTATTTTAATTTTTTACTTTTTTTTAATTATTATTATTGATTTTGTGTTTGGTTTTGTATTGAGTTTTTCCTTTATTATAATGTTACGTATTTCGTGCGTTTACAGGTATTTCTGCAATACAACCCGAACAGCTGACAGTGAAATACTGGGATAGAATTGAGCTGAGTTGCCAAATCAACGAAACTTTGTTAACGGTGAACTGGACTCTGGTGAACAATAACAGCAGTAACATCATCTACAGTGCCGGAGGGAATGTCGACATAACCACCTGGGTTCTATCAAACGCCGCAATCTCTACCCTGACGATTATCAAGGCAGACCAGTGGTGGCAAGGTAGGTGAGCCGACCTTTTAGGATAACAGTCCACAGGTAAAGAGGGGTATTTACTATTTACTAACCTCAATGGTCACCAACTCAACCTATGTGATGGCCAAGGTGCAGTGAGTGACTCGGCTCATGTAACGAGAACTATAAAATGTGTATATATATATATATATAATATATATATATATATATATATATATATAGTGGATTGATGATTCAAGAAAAACTTTCCAGGGTAGCGATCGATCAAATATAATGGATTTGTAAAGGGTAATTATATTCCATACGTGATTATCCATTATGTTACAAAAAGTTACCAAAAGTTACCATGTTTATAAGGAGACGATTTGGGCTTAAATGATGAGGAATCAATAGGGAAATACTATTGGCCCTCCATATTTATTTATTATTTTTTACAGGGACGTATGTCTGCCAGTTTTTTAACGGCAGCTTGGTTCACGAAGCAAAAGCGCAAGTAAACGTTACTCTCCTTCCCACCGAGATCTTCGTCAACCCCATTCAGAAGAGTCTGTCTGCTCGAGAGACCTCCCAGCCGGTGTTAGAATGCTGCGTGCCGTTTGATGGGGAAACGTATAATGTCTCCTGGTCTTATGGCAACGTCACACAGGGGGCGCAGCCTAGTGAGTATACTTAATAAATACCCGGGTCAGGAAAAGGGTCTGAGAAAAATCCCAAGAAATACAAGAGTTCCATCTGGAACAATGGCTTTGCAACACTTCCAGCATTCTAAGAATGAAAGGAAACGCTCTGGAGCTCCTTGATCCGCATTACCCGGGGACTTGCCAAGTCCCACCGACTAACTGGAGCAATCCCTGCCCCTTATCACCTTATTACCCCAGGAGAACAAGAGCAGCCAACACTACGAAGCTTCCAGGAACGTCAATCAGCCATATTCACCGAATTATGGGGCTCCACAAACTTTTTAAACATTTTAACGTTACTGTATACCCTGTATAACGTTACCCATCCTAGCCTGTTATCCCACCTCTGCTTACTGGAGAAGTGGATTTTAATCTGTAGATATTATTTCTGTGTTTGCAGGTAAAAGGACCGATTTACGGTGTTATGTGCTGGCTCCCCCTCCTCCGGCACAAGATACAATTTATAGTTGCGTATTCACCAATAACGCAGGACAAAAAAAGGAAAACTCCATTTTTATCACCGTGATCCAAGGTATATAAAATGGTTTTATCTATTGGTTGTGTGAACCAACCAGAAGTGCTCGATTGTATGCCTAATCTCCCACTGGGGAAAGCAAGCAGAAGCTTTGGGGGCTTTTTAATAGTTTGAGGACATTTGGGTAAAAGGAGCAAGCACTGAGGCTGAGACAAGCATTTTCTGAGAATTATAAAATACTTTGGAATTTAGAAAATCACTATTTTTGTATCTTGGGATATTTATTCTAATTTGCCCTGAACACCTCTTAGGCCAATTTTGTGTTGGCAAAGATGTTGGTTGCAGGATAAAGTTAAATTATATCTGTATTGGAAAATACTAACATTTTTTTTCTTAGCCGAAGACCCGTTTTGTACCGTTAATGTGAGCAACGGCGTTACCTGGAACGTCACAAAGGCCGGTACTACGGCCATGGCAAACTGCCCTAGTGGGAGAACTGGAAACTTGGCGAGGAATTGTTCACTCGGTGGAGTGTGGCTTACGGTACAAGACAACTGCATCAGCCAGCTTCTGCAGTCTGTTCTAGACAGTGCAAAGGTAAGGCGAACCTCACCAGAACTTCTCGACTAAGGTGCTCGAGAACCCAAGGGACTTCAGAATCTCATTAGCCAAACAGATGTTGATGTGTCCATGACTTTTTGGTGGATCTGATTGTGCTAGGAAACTCTGCTCATGCGTGTTGATCAAATACTCCCATGCAGGGCCGGACTGGCGATAAAAATGAGCCGTGGTACATTAAGGCCCGTGGCCGCACACACACACATACATTTACTTTTGGGAATATGCGGACACTTGCTATGCTCTCCCAGTGTGTGGCCACATGTACCTAGTTGGTGGCCGCACCCTACAGGGCCAGATCTGCCGCACAAGAAGCTATAAAGATAAGTGACCGTGGGGGCCATCTATGCCGCTGTGCATTTACCTGGTTTGCCAGATGGCCAATCCTGACCAGGACCATGCTTTTGGCAGTACTTGATGATCAACGTTGAGAAACATTGTTACGGGTTCTATAGCTAACATCTTGTGATGTTCCTACGCAATGTGGCTTGTAGAGCAGTAGAACATTGTGATACATTCAAGCCCAGCAAACATTCTTGGGACATAAGGGGAGGAAAGAGGGACATCAGGGGAGGAAAGGGGTAACAGGCACAGAGATTTTGGTTCTCTTGAGAAATGCCTTATAAATACCCACTTTTAGGTCACAAGAGCATGGAAGTCAAGGTAAAGATCCACATCATATGCTCACCTCTAACCACAACCCCCAGGAGGGACACTTGGCAGTGTACCTATATTCAACATCTATTTTTTATTATTTTATAGGCTTTGGATCAAGGTCTAGGAAGCTCTCAAGTAAAAGTCCCAGAAATAATACAGGAATTGTCAAGCACCGAGGGGACGAGTATGACTAACGCTGCGGAGGTGTCTGCGTTAGTGAACATTCTCGAGACCATCGCAAAGGTGTCTGCAAATGGAAACAGCGTCTTTGATTCAACTGTAGTAACAGTAAGTATTTCATGTTTATTTTTTTTATACGGAATCAAGCCTGGCAAGGGTTGCGGCTTTTTTTTTCTTTACCCCAAATTACTCCGTAATAACCCTGTAACCTTCATCTTTACTTTTTTCCCTTAGAATTTCCTCTCTGTTGCAAGTAACCTCACCGATACAACCCACTTGTCGCTTTGGAAACAGGACAACAGCCCACAGGCCTCTCAAGTCTTGCAGTCGGTGGAACGCTTCAGCCTGCTATTACAGGCAGAAAATGGGACGATAGACATTGTTCTACCCAACATCCAGCTGAAGGGCAGCTCGTACCAGAGAGGAAGCCCGGCAGGACAGTACGAGAAGACCTTCGACATGGATCTTGGAGTGAGCGCGGTCATTGGAAAGCAAACAATATCTTCGCTGTTGGACCAAAATAACGTGACCATCACAAGCGTGGTGTTTAACACCATCGGAAATCTGCTGCCTACAAATACCGGGAAATTTAACAATCACCAGTTGAACAGCATCGTTCAGTCCACTTCCGTCAGACTCTCAGACTCTTCCTACTTTTCCGGAGACATCTTTATGACGTTCGGATTAAACAACTCAGACGACGGATATTCTCAGCATTGTGTTTTTTGGGACTTTCAGTCTAATCGGCCATCGGGAGGTAGCTGGTCAGATTCCGGCTGCACGTCCAAAGTGGAACACAACAAAACCTTTTGCAGTTGCAACCATTTGACATCCTTTGCGGTACTGATGTCCATCAACGTGGAGCCTTTGATTTTAATCGAGGAGATTACGTTGGTGGGGTTGGGGGTGTCCATCCTCTCTCTTTGCGTTTGTGTCTGCATTGAATGGGCCGTGTGGAAGTCCGTCGTTAGGACCAACATCTCCTATTTCCGCCACATCTCGCTCGTCAACATCTCGCTGTCTTTAATGTTCGCCGACGTCTGCTTCTTGTCTTCTGCGTTTCCAGCCGTGAAGACGCAGAGATACATCTGCCTGTCCATCACTTTCTTGAATCACTTCTTCTACTTGGCCCTGTTCTTCTGGACGTTCTGCCAAAGCGTGATGCTCCTCCACCAACTCCTCTTCGTTTTCCATCACCTCAGGAAGAAGGTTTACGTTTCTTTCGCGTATTTCATGGGATACTTTATCCCAGCCTTTATAGCCGCCGGTACTTTTTTGTACTTTAAACCTAAAGATACGTACATGCATGAAAAGGTTTGCTGGCTGAACCCTGGAAGTGGAGCCATCTACGCGTTTGCCATTCCGGCTGGATCGATCATCGTGTTTAATTTCATTACACTTATCGTTGTCATCGCTAAGTTGTCCCGGCCCTCGGTGTCGGACGCCAACACTCCTGAAGACAGGGAAACGGCTAAGAGCATCCTGAAGGCTATCCTGGTGTTAACGCCGGTTTTTGGATTAACGTGGTCATTCGGATTCGCCCTGCTGACCGATCTTGATTATCTTACAAGACAGGTTTTCACGTATGGATTCGCAGGAATGAACGCTTTTCAGGTTAGTGATGTAATGACCATGTTTTGCACAAAAAGGATGCTTTTCCTTTCCATAATGCATTATTTAGAATGTAATATGAACGCCTCGGAAGAGACCGGGAGTTTCAGGACAGACCTGATTTGAGATTAGATGCTCCTTCTTAGGTCTTCTTCGTTGGTAAGGGTCCATGTTTAGTTAATTTTAGGCCCACTTTTGCTTCCGATTTCCCTTTTAATTTATCCGGTTGACCTTGGGGTGGGCACTGGGCATGTCAGGGGCACTTTTACTTGGCGGTCGGCACCCCCCTGGTCCTGGGGGCAGCTTGAAGCCTTTGCCTGCTGTGACCCTTGTAGTTACACTACCGTTTATCATATTTAATTGGGGGCTTATTGTTATTGTACTCTAACCGTTCTTTTTTATTTCTTTTTAAAGAATTTATTCTTGGTATATATCTTCCTTTTAAATATGCCCCCCCCCCGTACATGCCATTATTAGAGTTGTAGTTCATACACTTGGTCCTTGGAAATATCAGCGGGATAGTTAGGTTACATATATTTATAGGGTGCCCCCATAAAACAAATATTGTGTGTCTACCATTGTGAGCCGAAGCTTGTGCTGCCACACAAGCAACGCACAAAAAACGAATGTTTGTTATCGCATTAATCGCATCATGTGTGTTTCTTTCTATTACAGGGGTTCTTTATTTTGCTGACTTGTCTAACAGAAAGAAAGGTAAGTTATTAAAGCGGTCCGGACTCCTCAAACCCAGGGACCACATGAAGTGGCACTTAGAAACACTAAGGGTTAATGGGATGCACTAAGTTTTTTGTGTGGAATCTACAATTACAAAAAGATAAACTGTAATTTTTCTCTAAATTTACATTTAGGTGCGGGAGGCGCTCTGCTCCAAGGTTTCCTCAACCGTACGTATACGTTCCCACTTTTCTTTATTTCTGAGCAGTTTCTATTTTTTGTACTTAAAACCTTATCAATTCTTATATTTTGATTAATTTTTATGGAAAAAGGGTGGCACCGACCCAGAAAGGCCGCCTGGCAAATAACTGGTGGGTCGGTGCACTGCAGAAGTTACATTCAGCCAAATGCATCACATCCCCCCTCCAGAAAGAAAGAAAAGATGACTTTATTATGTTTTTTTCATTGATCGTTGACTCGTTTCATTGTGATTACAGCCAACCTCTACAACCACCATGATGTCCGTCTCTGAGGCTCCAAGCAAAACAGGTTCCTCGTTGAAGAAAGAAAAGTAGCGGTGAGCTCACCTCACTTAATATTTAAACAAAAACAAAAAAAAAAAGGCCAACGTATCTGGGTTCCTTGCTAGTTGAGATGCCGCGTTTGGCCAAACGCTGAGACGCTCTAAGCTCTAATGTGTGAGGGACTCCTTGGGTCTCTTCTTCTAGATAAGCATTGAGAAATTATTTCGCTCTGTAGTGTTTTAACTGTGACATCAAAACACAAAGGGAAGTAGAGGAGGAATAAGCAGATCAGCCAGCTATGGATTTGGTCTCCAACAATCCTTTGTGGCCAATGCTGAAGGCGACACGAGAAGTGGACTTCTGCGCAGCCACCGGCACACTATGGATTCCTCCTTAATGGTCTGGCCGCCCGGGCCTGGATATGACGGACGGATCACTAATGGAGGAGCGTGTGCTGGTGGCTGCACATACCTCTGTCACGCATCTTCTGCATCCAGACCCTAGCGAGTGTTGAGGAGGACAGCTGCCGTAGGCCCCTAGGGTAATCCTAGGACAAGTGCCCCTTTCAACGCCTATCCAAGATGGCCCTGGGTATCTGACGTAAGACTTTTCATTGTTGTAATAACAGCTAGATTCACCGAAAGCTGGGAGGAAGGGGGCCCGGCTGTATCAAGTGGGTAGGGATCACCGTCCCAGTTATATTTTGAAGAGCTGGGGAGTGGGTGCAATGTGAGAGGGTAGTGGAGGGTAGTGTTATGGAACAGGGGGGGGGTCATAACATGACAACAAAAATAAATATTTCCTTTCTTCTTCTGAGAACCAAGCTGGAAATATGAAAAGCGGGACACAGCGGACCGCAGGAAACTAAGACACGGCTAACACTAAAGGAACGGAAGAGGACTTCTCCTGGATACAAAGATTTTAGATTAGAACGTTTAACAGAAATGGCCGCAACAAGTCAATGGACTGCTGGGCGGAGGGGTTTATTCACTAAACACAGAATGTTAGGAAACAGCCTAGATACACCTAAAATACAGATCTCCTTTACTTAACCCTGCTTGGAGAAATCCTACTGTTAGCAGAACAACCAAAGTACAGAGGAAAGAGGTCTACTGCGTCAAATATGAATTATCTGTACTGCGTCAAATATGAATTATCTGTGTCTGCGATACACTTCATTCACACACTTGTTATAAAATTAAATGAAGACATAAAAGATGTTTGAAGTTGTAATTATGTGTCAGCTTTCTCATCGTGTGTGCTTTTAATTAGGATATATGTAGTAAATGTAATGGGGGCTTACTGCCTCAGAGTCAATAGCCTCAAAGGAAATGTTCTTTGGAATGTTCTTCTTTTAGACCCTTTATAGAGACACGAGATTATAAATACTTTAAACATGTCATGGAAAACAAATACCACGTGTTCTAATTTCCACAAAGCATCCAAACATCTCTGCTTCAAAAAAAGCACCAGACTAGCCGTTTGTTCATGCGTGGAGACATCCGGTGGGTGGCCTAGATGGTTAACTGATGGGACGGCAGAAGACCCACAGGACTGCTTAAGGTGACAAGACCAACTTTTAGACGGCTCCTTCGCCAAACATTAGAATATACTTTGTCATTCTTGGAATGATCATCAGGATCACATTAGCCTGATTCAGGTAATAAACAAGAGGATGGTGATCAGATACAGGACAGCAAAACGTCCAAAGAGCAGAAGATCCAAGCAAAGGGACTGCGATTCCTGGTTAAAACCTTGAATATTGTCCCTGAAATGATATATTACCGTCTCGTCACTCTGTCGTTAAGAGAAGCGATGGTAATGGATGGAGAGAAGAGATCACCAAAAGCAAATCCAACTTTCTCAAAGACGGCAGAACATCAACCACAAGGGGTAGACGATTTAAGGCTCTGATGGTTGTCGCCATGAACATCACAGTATCCACCGGCTCTAGCCATGAGTGAAAAATTATCCTACTACCAATGTTAAATTGGAGCGGTGTGCTTGCAATGAGTTCCTTCACCATTTGACTTACACATTATACAGGGCTTGGTGGAGAAACCTGCCAGCGTCGGTCCTTCAAGGAACCAGCCTTAGTGTCATTTACTCGTCCCACGTCCCCAAAACGATAAGGAAGACAACAGAGAAGGCTTGTGCATCCCTTTGTTTCTTAAAATATTTTATAATTAGGGGAACACATTTAATTTTATTTTTCTGACCCATTTCCTAGGATGATTTTACTTTCTTATCACTGGAGTGAGCGTTTCTTTAAACAGTTTTTTTTTTTTTTATTGTTACATGAATATGAATATATACAAATCATTGTTTAGTATTTTATTATTGTGTATTAAGATATTTTTTTCCAGTTTTCATTTAAAGATTAGCAGATTTTCATCTTCTGCTCATTACCGCGAGGACGGTTACAGTGAGCGCGATGGTCCCCGCCGCTCCTCCGATCACCATTCCGAGAACGTTAGCGTGGAACTGCGCCGTCTCGCATCGCTCTCCCCTGTAAAAAAACGCCTGACTAGAAGAGCACCTGTAGGGGCAAATAACAGGTTAATACCCTCAAAATATCCCCAAAGCTTCATTTTACTATCTCAACTTAATTCTGACTCAGTCGATTAATCTACCGCTTTGACGCTCTGATACGTCGTCGCAGGTTCAAAGGGAGTGAGAAGAAGCAACGTGCGTTCAGGACAGGTGATTGGGTAACGACAAAGCATTCATAAAAAATTAAAAAACAGTCCTTAATTAAGTCTTTACATTTCTGAAACTTTTATAAATCTAGAAAAACAAAGAAACTCAATAGGACCAATTGATCAAGTCTCCGATATTCTAGCATTGTTTTTGTGCCGGTGACTAGTAAAGGAAACAGATAATTCCGGGATATATGAAAAACCATAATCCTTAAACTCACACTCTTGTGTCATTTGGCAAAGAGTGAATTTGCTGCGTTGTCTGTGCCAAGACCTAATCAAGTTGTGACCGGCGAGCCAAGGATTTTAGTAGCCATCTTGTCTAGAATCATTAGAAATGATTGCTAATGGAACCCATGTCTACACCCCAACCTAAACGAAAGCCTCAACGTTATAATGCTGGGGTAGCATGGAAGGGTCAGTAAGTGGCCACTAGGGTTGTCTAATTTGAAGATGTGGCCACTGGGGTTGGCTAATTCAAAGAAGTGGTCACTAGAATCAGATTTTTTTGGAGGTGGGGTACAATTCCAGGTATAACCCCCAAAACCCTCAAAGTCAGATTTAGACATTCCTTCCATCCCTGGATCATTGCTATGGCTCTCCTAAAGCTTCTGATGCCGACCCCTTCGCCAGCATCTATTAGGCTGGAAAGGCTAATCCGTATCTTATCTATTTATATATAAAGATTTACCTGCAGCTGGCAATCCCCCTCTCCATGACACAGACGCCACCGTTCAGACACGGGTTTGGATCACATGCGTTGCTATCCAGGGGCATCAGCTGGACGGAGTAATCGCCCTGGTTGCCATTATTCTGTAGGGCTCGTTTCTTCCTTTCTGGAACAGCCTCTATGGCCGCCTCTTCATCTGCGGGCTCAGGTCGCTGTCTGATAGGTACTCCAGTTTTTATCAGGTGTGTGAGATCTTTGGGGAAATAACATGTTCAAATTAGGCATGACAAAAATATTTATCTAGGTACCCGAGAGCCACCACGGATGCCAGTATGAACCCACGCAAATATCCCCTGAAAGGTCTGAGGAACGTTAAATGGATTGCGAGCGAAAACATCTTCGGTTGTGGAACGTTAGCTAGACCGCAAAGCTCTCTGGATCCGTCTTTGAAATGATAGATAGCTCGCAAATCCTTTAGAATAGGCTGCAGAATGTGTGGAATTTTAGTGAATATGGTGGCTGGAGTGTCCCTTTAATAAAATTGCACAATAGTCACGATGTATTAGTAAACTCACACGAAGCTGCTGGCCAGCAAACCCCAGGCTTATCTTTTACCGAAATAGTTAAAATCCATGTATGTTACACATGTAGCTACCCATAAGCCGGGCTGAGTCAACGTGTACCGTGACAACTTCAACAAGGTAGGTATTGCGCATGTTATCATACAGATAATGCGTCACTTGATACAGGGTCACATTTCACTTGTATATATTGTGCTAGCCATTTAGTTAGCAGGCGTACAGACAAAGTGGAACTTTACCTTAAATGTGTTATGTCAGCACAGACATGATTATCACCTGCCATCACAGAAGTGACAAGATGTTACTAGATAGGTAAAATGTCGCCTATTCACCCAAAAGTACCAGTAAAAACAACTAAACCTTGCATACTCAGGAAATAGTTATATAATGCCATCGTTTCCACCAATAACGTCTTCATCGGGTTAAACCATAGCAAACGCATGTTGACCGGACCCCTTTTAGTAAGGAATTAATGGACTAAAGAAAATTCTGTGGAATGTAGGGGAAGGAATCTCACCTTGCGGGGGCACTTCCAAAAATTATTATAATATGGCTGTGTTATATTAGACAATGACAATAAGAGCCCCCTGTTCTAACAAACAGTAAGTAAGAACCGTTCAGCACGTCTAGTCTGCCCCATCAAAGTTCTTGATGCAGTTGAGTCGTAGACATTAGCTTTCTTTCCTCCGTTAATGTTACCTTTAGTTAAAACGTACCTGAAAATTCCACAAAGATGATCAGGTCATCATTTTTCAAAAAGCTCCTCCGCTTCAAATGGTCGTGGGTTATAAACGTACTCCATCCATAATCGGCAGACCGGTTACAGTTGCAAGAGGGGTCATAAGGGCCCGTTAGAGAGGGTCGTTCCCAGCGTGAGATATTATTCATGGCTGCGGAAAAAAATTAATCATAAAATGATGACTAATACAAATACATGATTTCTAAATGAAGTCCAATCAGATGCTACCTGAACCTATTTAAAATGTGTATATATAAACCATATTACATTACATATTATAATTCTGATCTGGATTATCCAT
The DNA here is from genome assembly GCA_009364415.1 of Spea multiplicata. Classification (NCBI taxonomy): domain Eukaryota; kingdom Metazoa; phylum Chordata; class Amphibia; order Anura; family Pelobatidae; genus Spea; species Spea multiplicata. Next base: position 45,774,702 of record VKOC01000005.1, read on the forward strand.
GGTACATTGACCAAGAAACTGCTGGCTAAGTGTGTTGAGAGTAGGAGTCTGGTTGTAGGTGGCAAAAACACCTACATACCATGTGGATGCTAGGCATTAAAAGCAATGTAGTAGATGGCCTGGGTAACCCCTGTGAAGGCAATAAATAGGCTTGGATTAAAGTGGATTGCCGTGGAGCTTTAGCGCAGAGTTTGGGGCGAGGATCCCTACACCAGGACAGAAGGCCAAGCTCTTCTCTCTAGGTTGTGTCCCTAAATGTCCATTGGTGTCCCAGCAACGTCAGGACCTGGGAGGTTCACTTACATTCAATAACTTGAGATGCCGCCGTGGTGAAGCTTCGGCTGGAGGACATCCTTAATGTGATATCCGGGTCCTGGTCGAGCACTGTGAGCATAGCCTGTCTGTTGAGAGCAGGCCACTCTAAGACCGCGTCATCTTCTCCGCTGCACAGGTGGAAGGAAATCCCCGTGTAGCCCACATAAGTGGACTGGCTTTGGCCATGAGGGTACAAGCCCACACCATAGCGGTAGCCCTCTGGACTGGTAAAGCAAGGGCTGGCAATGCGGTCCCCTTTCACCGTGCTGGCCAGGACCTGGCTGAAATTGCGGACCACCCATGCTGCATTGGGGCACGCCGTTTCCATGAGCGTGATATCATCGATCAGAATCCCACCGCTGGTTGCTTTGTCGTCACCCTGGACCCCTTGGAACACATAGCGGAATTTCTTATCTGCGTGGAGGGTCACGTGTGCGATTTTCCAGTTGTGATCATTATCACCTAAATAATAATAAGGAGGCAAAACAAAAAAGTTATTCCTCTTCGGAATCTCTGGAGTAGCGTTGTACAGAGGTCATAGAACTTCTTTGAGCCATGATAAGGTAGCCATTTCATTAAGGGGACTTTGCACAGACTGCCACTTACAACCGTGATTTACGGAAACGGACTTGAAGAACGAGGCAAAGTTAATTATCTCCACTTGTTTTGGTCAGATAACACAGATATTGGAGCTTTTTCATCTATGGTTGGTTTACTATGTGCTTCACATGGCACAAACACTCAAAGAAGTTCTGGCATGTGATAAGCTTTATAATTAAATCTCTAGCTGGGCTGCAGAGACAAATTGCCTTTAACTGCAACTCTTGCCAGGCTGTTCCTTCCAGAACCAGAAGAAAAATACATCCAAGGCTTTGGGACTTTAAATGTCTCTTCTTCAGAGAACAAGGCAATTGAGGTCCTGAAAGCTTTTATGACTCTACATATTGACCCGATTAATGGCAACCCATCCGTGTAAAGACTCTAAAGAGCAGAATAATGATAGTACCCAGAATGGTATGAATTTTCTTCATCCTCCTGACGTTCCCGGTGCCGTCGTCTATACGGAGCCAGATAACTAGTTTATCCTGGGGGTTTCCATTCATCTTGTAGAAGAACTGAAGACACTGCTCTGTCCTCTTGGGGTAAAGAATCCTAGATTCAAGGAGGGCTGTGCGGCCGATTGGTCCAGAAATGGTGTCGAAGTGCATGAAATACCCAGATTCTGCAAACAGGAATCACGGCGAAGAAACGGAGATAATTAAAAGTGGTTTACTGGCGTATACCTGGAACAACCTTCCAGCTGAAACGGTAGAGGTTAATACAGCGAGGGAATTTCAGCATGCATCAAAAATGGTTTGAATGCTATGGAGTCTTTTTCTTTCATAAAGGTTTTTGTCCCGTAATATAATGATTTCAGGCAGCTACATATTAGCCGTTTGTATGAGTTCTCGCTCTGTTATCTGACCCCCAATCTAGTAGACAACCCCCCGGCTCCTTATCATACTGCATGTGGGGAACAATAGAATGGCTCAGTCTCAGTCACCCAGTCAGACTCTCTGATTAATAAAAGTCTACAAAGAAACAGACATTAGCATTGCCATAAAGCATCAGCTCAGTGTTGGGTTTGAGCCGGGAAACCCAATATATCACATGACTGACAGCAATGGCCACCTCCAGACATTACTGTATACAGCGCTGGGGGTTATTACTGTATAGTGTGTGTGGGGGTAATTACTGAATACAGCGCTGGGGTTATTACTGTATACTGCGGGGGTAATTACTGTATACAGCGCTGGGGGTTATGCTTAAGGCATATTCTTTTCCTTTGGTACTGTCACATTAATAAAGCCGTCAATCAAGTACCCAGCAAAATGATCTGTATGCGGCTGCTTAATCTTATTGTTGAGACCAAAACTCCTTTGACACAGGTGTAAGTCGGGAGATCTCTGCATCAGTTCCCAGCCGAGGCAGAGTTTATGGTTAATGCCCCAGCACTGAAATATTTTTACAAGCCAACAAACATTAGCGGAGTTCATAGTGCACTTCTAGTTATGGACGTTATATAAACGGCTCAGGATGAAGAACTTCATGGCCTCAAATACATTTTTAATTTTCTACTTATCAATAGAGACAAACAAGGCAATCTAACCTTTGTATGGGTAACAGCCTCAGAAACCTGTGTTCATGCCTGCAGTAAAACCATAATATTTGGCCTTTGACTCGAGATTAGCCTTGCGGTGTAAACTAGAATGTATCGCCAGGCTGGGGCACGTGACGCCTTATTACCTCTGCAGCGGCCAACAAGCGTGTGATCCTCGGACGATCCCGAAACGCTGAGCTGATGGACCCAGTCGGCGTTATCGTTGGCTCCCTGCACCATGCCGCAGATGTTAATGTACTCAAAGGAGCACTGGTCCAAAAGGGTGTGAGAAGCCGCTGCAAAGACAATACATAAAGGGTATATCTGCTCTGAATGTACCATCAGACGTCACGGAAGCCGCTGGATCATACATACTGCAGTTGTACATGCGGTTCAGCCGCTCCAAGTCCAGCTCGGATAAGTCGAGGCGCTGGCCGATGACGTTGTTGAACGCGGGTATCTTGGCGGTAATAGTGGGAACGCTTGTGTTCTTGTTGAAAGAGAAAGGGCCGTAGTGCATGACGGACTCGTAATCGTACGGGGTGTTCAAGTCGGTGATAAAGCCGTCGTCGTACTTATTGAAATTGTGCTCTAAGCCTGCCAAGACAAAATTCAACAAAGTGTGTGCGTTACACAAAGTTTTGGCATACCTCCCAAATGCCCCTGTTTGCCTGTCGCCCCCCTTTCCTTTATTCCTCCCCTGATGCCCGTCTTTTCCAAGAGCTCAGAATGTTTGCTGGGTACAAGGGTATCACAGGTTTCTACGTCCCTAAATGTCTCAAGACATTGCAGACAATAAACCGTGTAAATAAAATTCATTATTCTTCTAAATATCATACTTTAAATGTTGTCTTTTAATAAAAGGGGAAGGGCATAGACAGCAGCACAGATCTCCTAACATGTACAGCTCACCGGGCTGGGAAAAGCAGGTACGCTGGAGGGTATTGTTAATACTGGGGGGTATGATGCTGGGAGTGTATTGTTAATACTGGGGGGTATTGTTAATCAAGAAAGAAAGAAAGCTAGAACAGTGGAATGTCCGATCTGTTGGTCTACAAGAAGACAGAAAAAACATTGTCCCAAAGAAAATTCCTTCTTCACTTCAAGGACATCATACTTTGTCCCTGGATGAACGTTATCTCAGCTAAAGTTTAATTTGTATAACCCTGCAGGCCTGCGTTCACTAGAAAGGCCATGGAACCTTAACTCGATCTGCTAAACAGACTCGCTTCACTCCTATGACCTTAAAGGGACAGTACGGCGTCTCATGATGCCGCTAATAAGGGGGGCTCTGATCTCTATAACCAGACCGCATGGGGGGGGGGGCACAAATATGAGGACGGTGTCCGCAGGGGAGGCGACGGGGGTGCAGAGCCCAAGATAAACATCGCTCGATACAACTATCATCACATTGTCCACAGTACACATCATGAGCGTGAAGTCACTTTAAATTGACCCAAAAATTTCTCCTGAAGCGTGGGTTCTGACAATAACATTAAACTGACCTTCTGTGATTTCATTCCACCAAATCTCAACATAATCATCTCTGTCCGTCCGCGACTGCTCATGGTAAAAGCCCAAAGCGTGAAGGATCTCGTGCTCCACGACAGCCTTATGGTCGCATCTGTCGCCAATCGAAAGATCCTGTCCGGCGGGCAGTTTACCGACCATGGACCAGCATCTGAAAACCCAAGCATTGGAATCGAAGTTACGTTTACAGGACGTGTCTCCAACATAACCTGCAGCGCCTTTTGTCTCCACTGCCTTCTTGCTTTCTACTAAGGGTGACAGGGTGAGACCTCATACCAAGGCAACGGAGAAGCAAAGCAATTACAAGGTACAAATCCTGCTGTACCCGCCCTCTAGACCACCACACGTGTTAGACTGCCAGGCCATGACATCATCTGAACAGGCGGCAATACGGGGGGGAGACCCCCCAAGTTCACCGAACTCCAAAGTTTGGTCAGAATTGTCTCTCTTGATTCGTTACCGATGAATAAATGTAAACAGAACAAGAACGTTCAAGGATTCCAATCACTTACCCGCCAAACTTCTGAAAATGGATAAACGCGGGTTCTCCTTCGTAAGGCTTGAAATCGATACATGATTTAAGACGGAACATTTCAAAAGATTTGAGAATGACTCCTTTCGCATTTAGATCTGGAGCAAAAAATAACAATAAAAAATAAATCACATTTTTAATATACATTTTAAGGCCGATCGCCTGTGTTTGTGTGAGGGGCTTCGGAGTTCTATCCAAGCCCTCCTCTCACACAGGCTCATCGCTTTGGATCACCGCCGTTTCCCACCCATGTTTCCCAACCCCTTTTTCCTTATCTTCATTTTCTTAACATTGCCCCTACCATAAACTTATATATTATCCAAATTCTTAAATAATTTAAAACCAAAGGACGTATATTTACATTTTGGTATTAAGTGATTTTTGTAAACGTAAAGCCTACAGATAATAGCAATTACCTAGATTGTCGGCCAGTATGTAGGGAATCGGGAAGGTCCATCTGTAGGATTCATTACGGAGGGCATTGCGTGGGCTTCCCTGTAAGAAAGAAATCAGAATGAATTTTGGTATACAGTACTGTGCAAAAGTTTTAGGCAGGTATGAAAAATGCCGACATATTAATAGTTTATTTTTATCATTTAACAAAATGCAAAGTGAATGAACAGAAGAAAAACCTAAATCAAACCAGACAGACTCTGTGATGTTCGGATCAGAGCTCTGTGGCTCATACCTTCGCTTCCAGGACTCCCTGATCTTCTCTAGCTGAATGCTTGGGGTTGTTGTCATGCTTCAGAATTAATTTGGGGCCATCACACACGTCTGAGATGGTATCACATGATGGATAAATATCTGCCTGTACTTCTCAGCATTGAGGAGACCATTCATTCTGACTAAATCCCTGTTTTACAGAGCCAAACTCGCCTACAAACACTTATTCTTCAACCTTTTCAGGCCCTTCAGCAAACAAACCGCCTTCTGCTGCAGTCAAATATTTCACATTTTGACACATCAGTACAGAGCGCACCTGCGGACATTTTTTCTGCACCCCAGTTCCTGGGTTTTCGTGAATAGTTGAGTTGCTTGCCCTTGGAGGTACGGCTTTTTGGCCACAAGTCTTCCAAGATCAGACTTCTCCGGACAGTAAATGAATGTACCGGGGTCCCACTGATTGCAAAGTAAGCGTGATGCGTCTTTCATCTGCTGCACTGCGTGTCTCATTGTGTTTCTTTAAAAGAGTTTGGACAGAACATCTGGAAGCCCCACATGCGCCTCGATATTCCTGCCTGGGAGAGGAGCCGATGCAGTACACTTACCTTGTGTGTTGTTGCTGTGCTTAGTGTGTATGACTTTTGACATTAAACTTCTGTTACAGTTAATGATCATGTTTCAACCTACATATTAAATCGATGATCATTAGCACCTGTTTGGTATAATTGTTTAATTATCGCTGACTTTGTGCCAGCGTACCCAGAAGAAACGATGCTGAATGAAGTCTCTTATTCTGACATTTCCCCTCCTTTTTAATACATTTTCCTCCATCATTTTCTTTATACACTAAGCACACTTACCGCCAGCTTGATATCTCCTTCAAACAAATTCTCTCCAGACTCTGAAATGACACAATGATTTTTAATATATCAAACAGGAACCCCTACTATGTCATTATTAGCATCAGATTAAACACACGCCTATATAAATATTGTCTTTTCTTTTTTTTCAGTTTCAGTTTTTCATAATAAAATGTTTTCAAAGCTGCAAATTAGATATATGTATGAGTTCTTACTCTGTGGTAAACACTAGAATCATCCAGCTGGATTCTCATGAAACACTAATGAAAGTCTATGGAGGAAAGGACTTCATTAGCATCGCCATAAAGAATGAGCACAGTGTTGGGTTTGAGCCAGGAAAGTCGCCAAAAATATCACATGACTGACAATGGTCTGCAGATAAAGGGAGTTTATTGGAGCAAAATGAGATAGACTAAGTATTTCTCAATGTGGACCAACATTACAGTATGGGTGTTATATTACTGTATCCAGCGCCAGGTGGGTGTAATATCACTGTATGCAGCACTGGGGTTGTAGTTGGGGGGAGTTTTCTTTGTTTAGGGATGGGTAAGGAAGGCAATTTTGCATAAATTTAAATGTAAGGTGTAAGAAATCCAGTTGCCGGTTCCGCCTGCCAGACCGAGGGTGCTTGGAACGTTTTCTAAGCCCAAAAGTCAACGGGTCCTGCTGCTTAGAAACAATTGGGAGTTTCCTGTAACCTCATTTGGAAATGTTTCATTTGACGAATTAAATGTATGAAGTAGCGCTATATGTGTTGATCAAAAGCGGTGCGCAGGGTCTTATCAACGAGTACAAGAGCCATAATCTATAATTATATTTTATTCATATATTTTACTATTTATGTTATTTTTATTTCTCCATTCTGTATATATGACTGCCCATTTTCAATGATTCTATACATGTATGCATACATATTACATGTATGCATACATATTACATGTATGCATACATATTACATGTATGCATACATATTACATGTATACATGCATTACTACTCCTATGGAAACTCCTTTCTCACATTAAAGGGTCCGTTCAGGTAAGTGAAAGGTAGAATAAGGAATGATCGCTCACCAAGGTTTATTTTAGGGATATCTTCTCTCGGTCCACCAGCGTCAATATCAACATCTGAAACAGCCAAAAGCAAAACGAAAATGTTAGGTACGTGACTCTATCCTTAAATAATAATAGGTATCAAAGAATGTCCCTGCTTAAAACCAGGTGTAAACCATGTATAAGTACCACCTGTCCCCAAGCAGAAATCTTTGTAATGAGATAGAAGGTGTGGGCTCCTTCACTTACCGTTAATGTTTTGTCTGTTATTGATCTAAAGAAAAAAGAAAGAGAAATATGATTTAATCCTTTAAAGACGGTCAAGTTTTTATCTAAGCTAGCAGCCAATATATAGCATCTGACAGAGCCATATTCCTTTGCTGCTTCTGCTAGGAGGCTGTTCCATTTACCCACCACTCTCTCGGTAAGGTAAAACATTACACCCAAGCCCTTAGTTTTAGATTCTGGCCGCTCGTACTAATATTTCCTGTCCTTTGAGGATCTGTAGCGGTGGACGCATTACAGTCAAACTAGATCCAGGCTACAAGAAGACCCTGTTAAAGGTAAAGACGTCCAGAGGGGCTGGGTTAGGTTTGGGTTTTTCCAACCGTTCACCAACAGCTGGATCATTACGGATTTCAACCTCATGTTCTAGAACAGATCCCCTTAATCCGATCTCTTAAATCGGCGCAGGTTTCAGGGCAGTTCTACCTTCTGCCATCGAGGAACGCGTCTTACCGAATATGGTGCGCCGCATCCACATAAAACAAGCAGGCACCCAATCCGCAGGAGTCCGATGGAGGCCATTGCTGCTGCTTGGAGAAGACAGACTGGACTGGACATCGGACTACGGTATTTAAAGGGCTTTCTTGAACTTTGCACGATTTATCAGGCTCCGGGTTAACCAGTACTTTGAATTTATCGCAGGAAATAATGCGGCAAGCCGGAATGTTGTGCACTCGGCACTTTGTTATCTCCAGCGAGGGATCATAAAAACAATTGACCTGATCACGTTTATTGATGAGTTTATGATTCAAGTCTATAGTAACTTCTATACCAGCTCATCATTCTCATAGCCGATTGTGCGGTACATCGAACGGAGATTTTTGGTTCGTTTGCAGATGGGTGTTTCATGTCGATTCAGAACTATCTGTGGTTTTAAGTGGATGTCATCCAATACGTTAAACGATCTGGTGTCCCAAGCAGTCTCACCAACAAGAAATGCCAACAAGGAGTGGTTCAATATTACACAAAAAAAGGAAACCGTGGAAGCTGCAGCTCCAGTGCTGCAGCATAATGCCCCTCTCTGTGTTCACGCTGTGACAGTGGCAGGAACGCTCTGGAACCCTCAATGAGCCACTGCTCCAGAAGACTGGTGGCTACTGGTAAGTAGGCATAGGAGATGCGTTCAGCCGAGCACATCTCTTTTAAGCCAAATAGCTGGGGAGGGGAGTCCAGCCGATCTGCCAGGAGGTCGTTGGCCTTAAAGTGCCAGGGCTACTCGGTCCTCACCAGTCTAGCGTTGGCGATGGGGAAGAGGAAAATGCATTTGAGGGGATTCTGCAGAATCCTTCCATGGGGAAGCGACATGAAACATTAAAGGGACTTCCGCTATCAGATGTATTAAAGGGCATGCGAGAGCCAGAGCGTCGCTTTAAGTCACAAACAAACCATTTAATTAAAGAGTTTTTATTTGTGTTTTATTAAAGAGCGCTTCTGTTACCTGTCTGATGCGCCTGCGTCTCGCTCCTCTTCTTGTCCGTCTGTCCTCGTCAGACAGATGCCGTACGCAGGCTAACGCACAATCACCGCACATTCTCTAAATGCATCGTCCCGAAGCGGCTGGATTTACCATTCATTCAGCAGAAGCAACTCAGTCGTTATTTGAGGAGAGACGCGTTTCGCACCCAGCTACCTCTCCTCTTCCGTCCCGGGAGCTCAGGATGTTTGCTGGGCCAGAGGCTATCACAGCAGTCATCAGTCCTAAAAGTGACAATAATGGATTTATAGATTAAGTTGTGTAAAGAAAACAATCCTTTTTCTCAATTCTTATCATCTTTTATTTAAATAGCACCAACAATTTACGCAGCGCTTAATAAAATCCATATATTCAAGGGGTCTGACAGGACGAGAATTAACAGACTAAGAAAACCGATACATTAGGTGGAGAGGCCCGGCTCACAAGCCTACAATCTAGAGGGAATGGGGTGAGGACAGACATAAGGAGCAGAGAAAGGTAAGAGGTAGTGTGGGGTATCAGTGACAGGGACGTTATGGTGCGGCTCCTCTGAAGAAGTGAGTTTTGAGATGTCTCTTGAATGTTGGGAGGGTGAATGCTGAAGGTTCGGTGGGAGTTGATTCCAGATATATGGGGGCAGAACGAGTGAAATCTTGTAGACGGGAAAAGGATGAGGTGATGAGTGAGGAGGAGAGCGTTAGCCCATGGGGA
>VKOC01000005.1:45784343-45800010 GCA_009364415.1 Spea multiplicata
CACAAGCAACGCACAAAAAACGAATGTTTGTTATCGCATTAATCGCATCATGTGTGTTTCTTTCTATTACAGGGGTTCTTTATTTTGCTGACTTGTCTAACAGAAAGAAAGGTAAGTTATTAAAGCGGTCCGGACTCCTCAAACCCAGGGACCACATGAAGTGGCACTTAGAAACACTAAGGGTTAATGGGATGCACTAAGTTTTTTGTGTGGAATCTACAATTACAAAAAGATAAACTGTAATTTTTCTCTAAATTTACATTTAGGTGCGGGAGGCGCTCTGCTCCAAGGTTTCCTCAACCGTACGTATACGTTCCCACTTTTCTTTATTTCTGAGCAGTTTCTATTTTTTGTGCTTAAAACCTTATCAATTCTTATATTTTGATTAATTTTTATGGAAAAAGGGTGGCACCGACCCAGAAAGGCCGCCTGGCAAATAACTGGTGGGTCGGTGCACTGCAGAAGTTACATTCAGCCAAATGCATCACATCCCCCCTCCAGAAAGAAAGAAAAGATGACTTTATTATGTTTTTTTCATTGATCGTTGACTCGTTTCATTGTGATTACAGCCAACCTCTACAACCACCATGATGTCCGTCTCTGAGGCTCCAAGCAAAACAGGTTCCTCGTTGAAGAAAGAAAAGTAGCGGTGAGCTCACCTCACTTAATATTTAAACAAAAACAAAAAAAAAAAGGCCAACGTATCTGGGTTCCTTGCTAGTTGAGATGCCGCGTTTGGCCAAACGCTGAGACGCTCTAAGCTCTAATGTGTGAGGGACTCCTTGGGTCTCTTCTTCTAGATAAGCATTGAGAAATTATTTCGCTCTGTAGTGTTTTAACTGTGACATCAAAACACAAAGGGAAGTAGAGGAGGAATAAGCAGATCAGCCAGCTATGGATTTGGTCTCCAACAATCCTTTGTGGCCAATGCTGAAGGCGACACGAGAAGTGGACTTCTGCGCAGCCACCGGCACACTATGGATTCCTCCTTAATGGTCTGGCCGCCCGGGCCTGGATATGACGGACGGATCACTAATGGAGGAGCGTGTGCTGGTGGCTGCACATACCTCTGTCACGCATCTTCTGCATCCAGACCCTAGCGAGTGTTGAGGAGGACAGCTGCCGTAGGCCCCTAGGGTAATCCTAGGACAAGTGCCCCTTTCAACGCCTATCCAAGATGGCCCTGGGTATCTGACGTAAGACTTTTCATTGTTGTAATAACAGCTAGATTCACCGAAAGCTGGGAGGAAGGGGGCCCGGCTGTATCAAGTGGGTAGGGATCACCGTCCCAGTTATATTTTGAAGAGCTGGGGAGTGGGTGCAATGTGAGAGGGTAGTGGAGGGTAGTGTTATGGAACAGGGGGGGGGTCATAACATGACAACAAAAATAAATATTTCCTTTCTTCTTCTGAGAACCAAGCTGGAAATATGAAAAGCGGGACACAGCGGACCGCAGGAAACTAAGACACGGCTAACACTAAAGGAACGGAAGAGGACTTCTCCTGGATACAAAGATTTTAGATTAGAACGTTTAACAGAAATGGCCGCAACAAGTCAATGGACTGCTGGGCGGAGGGGTTTATTCACTAAACACAGAATGTTAGGAAACAGCCTAGATACACCTAAAATACAGATCTCCTTTACTTAACCCTGCTTGGAGAAATCCTACTGTTAGCAGAACAACCAAAGTACAGAGGAAAGAGGTCTACTGCGTCAAATATGAATTATCTGTACTGCGTCAAATATGAATTATCTGTGTCTGCGATACACTTCATTCACACACTTGTTATAAAATTAAATGAAGACATAAAAGATGTTTGAAGTTGTAATTATGTGTCAGCTTTCTCATCGTGTGTGCTTTTAATTAGGATATATGTAGTAAATGTAATGGGGGCTTACTGCCTCAGAGTCAATAGCCTCAAAGGAAATGTTCTTTGGAATGTTCTTCTTTTAGACCCTTTATAGAGACACGAGATTATAAATACTTTAAACATGTCATGGAAAACAAATACCACGTGTTCTAATTTCCACAAAGCATCCAAACATCTCTGCTTCAAAAAAAGCACCAGACTAGCCGTTTGTTCATGCGTGGAGACATCCGGTGGGTGGCCTAGATGGTTAACTGATGGGACGGCAGAAGACCCACAGGACTGCTTAAGGTGACAAGACCAACTTTTAGACGGCTCCTTCGCCAAACATTAGAATATACTTTGTCATTCTTGGAATGATCATCAGGATCACATTAGCCTGATTCAGGTAATAAACAGGAGGATGGTGATCAGATACAGGACAGCAAAACGTCCAAAGAGCAGAAGATCCAAGCAAAGGGACTGCGATTCCTGGTTAAAACCTTGAATATTGTCCCTGAAATGATATATTACCGTCTCGTCACTCTGTCGTTAAGAGAAGCGATGGTAATGGATGGAGAGAAGAGATCACCAAAAGCAAATCCAACTTTCTCAAAGACGGCAGAACATCAACCACAAGGGGTAGACGATTTAAGGCTCTGATGGTTGTCGCCATGAACATCACAGTATCCACCGGCTCTAGCCATGAGTGAAAAATTATCCTACTACCAATGTTAAATTGGAGCGGTGTGCTTGCAATGAGTTCATTCACCATTTGACTTACACATTATACAGGGCTTGGTGGAGAAACCTGCCAGCGTTGGTCCTTCAAGGAACCAGCCTTAGTGTCATTTACTCGTCCCATGTCCCCAAAACGATAAGGAAGACAACAGAGAAGGCTTGTGCATCCCTTTGTTTCTTAAAATATTTAATAATATAATTAGGGGAACACATTTAATTTTATTTTTCTGACCCATTTACTAGGATGATTTTACTTTCTTATCACTGGAGTGAGCGTTTCTTTAAATACTTTTTTTTTTTATTGTTACATGAAGTGAATATATACAAATCATTGTTTAGTATTTTATTATTGTGTATTAAGATTTTTTTTTTTCCAGTTTTCATTTAAAGATTAGCAGATTTTCATCTTCTGCTCATTACCGCGAGGACGGTTATAGTGAGCGCGATGGTCCCCGCCGCTCCTCCGATCACCATTCCGAGAACGTTAGCGTGGAACTGCGCTGTCTCGCATCGTTCTCCCCTGTAAAAAAACGCCTGACTAGAAGAGCACCTGTAGGGGCAAATAACTGGTTAATACCCTCAAAATTTCAAAATATCCCCCAAAGCTTCATTTTACTATCTCAACTTAATTTGCGGGAATGTTCTGGCTCAGTTGATTAATCTACCGCTTTGACGCTCTGATACGTCGTCGCGGGTTCAAAGGGAGTGAGAAGAAGCGACGTGCGTTCAGGACAGGTGATTGGGTAACGACAAAGCACTCAAAAACAATTAAAACAGTCCTTAATTAAGTCTTTACATTTCTGAAACTTTTATAAATCTAGAAAAACAAAGAAACTCAATAGGACCAATTGATCAAGTCTCCGAAATATATGAAAAACCATAATCCTTAAACTGACTCTCTTGTGTCATTTGGCAAAGAGTGATTTTGCTGCGTTGTCTGTGCCAAGACCTAATCAAGTTGTGACCGGCGAGCCAAGGATTTTTAGTAGCCATCTTGTGTAGAAGCTCTCAAAAGAAATGATTGCTAATGGAACCCATGTCTACACCCCGAGTTAAACGAAAGACTCAACGTTATAATGCTGGGGTAGCTCAGTAAGTGGCCACTGGGGTTGTCTAATTTGAAGAAGTGGCCACTGGGGTTGTCTAATTCAAAGAAGTGGTCACTAGAATCAGATTTTTTTGGAGGTGGGGTACAATTCCAGGTATAACCCCCAAAACCCTCAAAGTCAGATTTAGACATTCCTTCCATCCCTGGATCATTGCTACTGCTCTCCTAAAGCTTCTGACGCAGACTCCTTCGCCAGCATCTATTAGGCTGGAAAGGCCAATAGTATCTTATCTATTTATATATAAAGATTTACCTGCAGCTGGCAATCCCCCTCTCCATGACACAGACGCCACCGTTCAGACACGGGTTTGGATCACAGACGTTGCTATCCAGGGGCATCAGCTGGACGGAGTAATCGCCCTGGTTGCCATTATTCTGTAGGGCTCGTTTCTTCCTTTCTGGAACAGCCTCTATGGCCGCCTCTTCATCTGCGGGCTCAGGTCGCTGTCTGATAGGTACTCCAGTTTTTATCAGGTGTGTGAGATCTTTGGGGAAATAACATGTGGAAATTAGGCATGACAAAAATATTTATCTAGGTACCCGAGAGCCACCACGGATGCCAGTATGAACCCACGCAAATATCCCCTGAAAGGTCTGAGGAACGTTACATGGATTGCGAGCGAAAACATCTTCGGTTGTGGAACGTTAGCGAGAACGCAAAGCTCTCTGGATCCGTCTTTGGAATGATAGATAGATGGCAAGTCCTTTAGAATAGGCTGCAGAATGTGTGGAATTTTAGTGAATATGGTGGCTGGAGTGTCCCTTTAATAAAATTGTACAATAGTCACAATGTATTAGTAAACTCACACGAAGCTGCTGGCCAGCAAACCCCAGGCTTATCTTTTACCGCAATAGTTAAAATCCGGGTATGTTACACATGTAGCTGTCCATAAGCCAAGCTGAGTCAACGTGTACGGTGACAAATTCAACAAGGTAGGTATTGCGCATGTTATCATACAGATAATGCGTCACTTGATACAGGGTCACATTTCACTTGTATATATTGTGCTAGCCATTTTGTTAGCAGGCGTACAGACAAAGTGGAACTTTACCTTAAATGCGTTATGTCAGCACAGACATGATTATCGCCTGCCATCACAGAAGTGACAAGGTGTCACTAGATAGGTAAAATGTCGCCTATTCACCTAAAAGTACCAGTAAAAACAACTAAACCTTGCACACCCAGATTTGGTAATCAAAAGAAATAGTTATATTATGCCAACGTTTCCACCAATAAGGTCTTCATCGGGTTAAACCAGAGCAAACGCATGTTGTCCGGACCCCTTTTAGTAAGGAATGAATGGACTAAAGAAAATTCTGTGGAATGTGGGGGAAGGAATCTCACCTTGCGGGGGCACTTCCAAAAATTATTATAATGTGGCTGTGTTATATTAGACAATGACAATAAGAGCCCCCTGTTCTAACAAACAGTAAATAAGAACTGTTCAGCACGTCTAGTCTGCCCCATCAAAGTTCTTGATGCAGTTGAGTCGTAGACATTAGCTTTCTTTCCTCTGTTAATGTTACCTTTAGTTAAAACGTACCTGAAAATTCCACAAAGATGATCAGGTCATCATTTTTCAAAAAGCTCCTCCGCTTCAAATGGTCGTGGGTTATAAACGTACTCCATCCATAATCGGCAGACCGGTTACAGTTGCAAGAGGGGTCATAAGGGCCCGTTAGAGAGGGTCGTTCCCAGCGTGAGATATTATTCATGGCTGCGGGGAAAAAATTAATTATAAAATGATGAATAATACAAATACATGATTTCTAAATGAAGTCCAATCAGATGCTACCTGAACCTATTTAAAATGTGTATATAATATATACCATATTACATTACATATTATAATTCTGATCTGGATTATCCATGGTACATTGACCAAGAAACTGCTGGCTAAGTGTGTTGAGAGTAGGAGTCTGGTTGTAGGTGGCAAAAACACCTACATACCATGTGGATGCTAGGCATTAAAAGCAATGTAGTAGATGACCTGGGTATATAAATAGGCTTGGATTAAAGTGGATTGCCGTGGAGCTTTAGTGCAGAGTTTGGGGCGAGGATCCCTACACCAGGACAGGAGGCCAAGCTCTTCTCTCTAGGTTATGTCCCTAAACGTCCATTGGTGTCCCAGCAATATCAGGACCTGGAAGGTTCACTTACATTCAATAACTTGAGATGCCGCCGTAGTGAAGCTTCGGCTGGAGGACATCCTTAACGTGATATCCGGGTCCTGGTCGAGCACTGTGAGCATAGCCTGTCTGTTGAGAGCAGGCCACTCTAAGACCGCGTCATCTTCTCCGCTGCACAGGTGGAAGGAAATCCCCGTGTAGCCCACATAAGTGGACTGGCTTTGGCCATGAGGGTACAAGCCCACGCCATAGCGGTAGCCCTCTGGACTGGTAAAGCAAGGGCTGGCAATGCGATCCCCTTTCACCGTGCTGGCCAGGACCTGGCTGAAATTGCGGACCACCCATGCTGCATTGGGGCACGCCGTTTCCATGAGCGTGATATCATCGATCAGAATCCCACCGCTGGTTGCTTTGTCGTCACCCTGGACCCCTTGGAAGACGTAGCGGAATTTCTTATCTGCGTTGAGGGTCACGTGTGCGATTTTCCAGTTGTGATCATTATCACCTAAATAAGGAGGCAAAACAAAAAAGTTATTCCTCTTCAGAATCTCTGGAGAAGCGTTGCACAGAGGTTGAACCATGATAAGGTAGCCATTTCATTAAGGGGACTTTGCACAGACTGCCGCTTACAACCGTGATTTACAGAAACGGACATGAAGAATGAGGCAAAGTTATTTATCTCCACTTGCTTTGGTCAGATAACGCAGATATTGGAGCTTTTGCATCTCTGGTTGGTATACTATGTGCTTCACATGGCACAAACACTCCATGAAGTTCTGGCATGTGATAAGCGGTATAATTAAATCTCTAGCTGGGCAGCAGAGACAAATTGCCTTTAACTGCAACCCTTGCCAGGCTGTTCCTTCCGGAACCAGAAGAAAAATACCTCCAAGGCTTTGGGACTTCAAAAGTCTCTTCTTCAGAGAACAAGACAATTGAGGTCCTGAAAGCTTATATGACTCTACATATTGACCCAATTAATGGCAACCAATCCGTCTAAAGACTCTAAAGAGCAGACTAATGATAGTACCCAGAATGGTATGAATTTTCTTCATCCTCCTGACGTTTCCGGTGCCGTCGTCTATACGGAGCCAGATAACAAGTTTATCCTGGGGGTTTCCATTCATCTTGTAGAAGAACTGAAGACACTGCTCTGTCCTCTTGGGGTAAAGAATCCTAGATTCAAGGAGGGCTGTGCGGCCGATTGGTCCAGAAATGGTGTCGAAGTGCATGAAATAGCCAGATTCTGCAAACAGGAATCACGGCGAAGAAACGGAGATAATTAAAAGTGGTTTACTGGCGTATACCTAGAACAACCTTCCAGCTGAAAGGGTAGAGGTTAATACAGCGAGTGAATTTCAGCATGCATGAGACAGACGTACGACGATCTTCAACCACGTAAGGTTTGAGGTTTTACAGCAGGTAAAAACAATTGGGAGACTAGAAGGGCCCAACGGTTCCCATAAGATATCAGATTCTACGACATTATTTTTAAAAAACAAAATGATTCTGGGCAAAGTTTGAAAAACAGCTTTATTCCTACTGCAGCCAACAGAATGTTCCTGAGGTTTCGAACATCTCAATATTGGGGAATAAAAACACTTTTCAGGGCTTGCATCACATTATTGATCCAGTTGCACCTCTTTTCTTTAAATAGCACAAACATGTTGTGTCAGGTGCTCTATATCTTTTTGTTCTATGTCTGCTTGTCCATAGTAGGGCCATATTGTAACATTAATACCGCAAGAAATGAAAGAAGCTCAGGTTAGACCATTTGACCAATTTTGTTCTTTACTGGTATCAAATATGGTTTGAATGCTATGGAGTCTCTCTCTTTTATAAAGGTTTTTGCCCCGTAATATAAAGTTTTCAGGCAGCTACATATTAGCCGTTTGTATGAGTTCTCGCTCTGTTATCTGACCCCCAATCTAGTAGACAACCCCCCGGCTCCTTATCATACTGCATGTGGGGAACAATAGAATGGCTCAGTCTCAGTCACCCAGTCAGACTCTCTGATTAATAAAAGTCTACAAAGAAACAGACATTAGCATTGCCATAAAGCATCAGCTCAGTGTTGGGTTTGAGCCGGGAAACCCAATATATCACATGACTGACAGCAATGGCCACCTCCAGACATTACTGTATACAGCGCTGGGGGTTATTACTGTATAGTGTGTGTGGGGGTAATTACTGAATACAGCGCTGGGGTTATTACTGTATACTGCGGGGGTAATTACTGTATACAGCGCTGGGGGTTATGCTTAAGGCATATTCTTTTCCTTTGGTACTGTCACATTAATAAAGCCGTCAATCAAGTACCCAGCAAAATGATCTGTATGCGGCTGCTTAATCTTATTGTTGAGACCAAAACTCCTTTGACACAGGTGTAAGTCGGGAGATCTCTGCATCAGTTCCCAGCCGAGGCAGAGTTTATGGTTAATGCCCCAGCACTGAAATATTTTTACAAGCCAACAAACATTAGCGGAGTTCATAGTGCACTTCTAGTTATGGACGTTATATAAACGGCTCAGGATGAAGAACTTCATGGCCTCAAATACATTTTTAATTTTCTACTTATCAATAGAGACAAACAAGGCAATCTAACCTTTGTATGGGTAACAGCCTCAGAAACCTGTGTTCATGCCTGCAGTAAAACCATAATATTTGGCCTTTGACTCGAGATTAGCCTTGCGGTGTAAACTAGAATGTATCGCCAGGCTGGGGCACGTGACGCCTTATTACCTCTGCAGCGGCCAACAAGCGTGTGATCCTCGGACGATCCCGAAACGCTGAGCTGATGGACCCAGTCGGCGTTATCGTTGGCTCCCTGCACCATGCCGCAGATGTTAATGTACTCAAAGGAGCACTGGTCCAAAAGGGTGTGAGAAGCCGCTGCAAAGACAATACATAAAGGGTATATCTGCTCTGAATGTACCGTCAGACGTCACGGAAGCCGCTGGATCATACATACTGCAGTTGTACATGCGGTTCAGGCGCTCCAAGTCCAGCTCGGATAAGTCGAGGCGCTGGCCGATGACGTTGTTGAACGCGGGTATCTTGGCGGTAATAGTGGGAACGCTCGCGTTCTTGTTGAAAGAGAAAGGGCCGTAGTGCATGACGGACTCGTAATCGTACGGGGTGTTCAAGTCGGTGATAAAGCCGTCGTCGTACTTATTGAAATTGTGCTCTAAGCCTGCGAAAACAAAATTCAACAAAGTGTGTGTGTTACACAAAGCTTTGGCATACCTCCCAAATGCCCCTGTTTGCCTGTCGCCCCCTTTCCTTTATTCCTCCCCTGATGCCCCTCTTTTCCAAGAGGTCAGAATGTTTGCTGGGTACGAGGGTATCACAGGTTTCTACGTCCCTAAATGTCTCAAGACATTGCAGACAATAAACCGTGTAAATAAAATTCATCATTCTTCTAAATATCATACTTTAAATGTTGTCTTTTAATAAAAGGGGAAGGCCATAGACAGCAGCACAGATCTCCTAACATGTACAGCTCACCGGGCTGGGAAAAGCAGGTACGCCGGAGGGTATTCTTAATACTGGGGGGGTATTGTTAATCAAGAAAGAAAGAAAGCTAGAACAGTGGAACGTCCGATCTGTTGGTCTACAAGAAGACAGAAAAAACATTGTCCCAAAGAAAATTCCTTCTTCACTTCAAGGACATCATACTTTGTCCCTGGATGAACGTTATCTCAGCTAAAGTTTAATTTGTATAACCCTGCATGCCTGCGTTCACTAGAAAGGCCATGGAACCTTAACTCGATCTGCTAAACAGACTCGCTTCACTCCTATGACCTTAAAGGGACAGTGCGGCGTCTTATGATGCCGCTAATGAGGGGGGCTCTGATCTCTATAACCAGACTGCATGGGGGGGGGGCACAAATATGAGGACGGTGTCCGCAGGGGAGGAGACATTGGTGCAGAGCTCAAGATAAACATATCACTCGATACAACTCTCATCACATTGTCCACAGTACACATCATGAGCGTGAAGTCACTTTAAATTGACCCAAAAATTTCTCCTGAAGCGCGGGTTCTGACGATAACATTAAACTGACCTTCAGTGATTTCATTCCACCAAATCTCAACATAATCATCTCTGTCCGTCCGCGACTGCTCATGGTAAAAGCCCAAAGCGTGAAGGATCTCGTGCTCCACGACAGCCTTATGGTCGCATCTGTCGCCAATCGAAAGATCCTGTCCGGCGGGCAGTTTACCGACCATGGACCAGCATCTGAAAACCCAAGCATGGGAATCGAAGTTACCTTTACAGGACGCGTCTCCAACATAACCCGCAGCTCCTTTTGTCTCCGCTGCCTTGTTGCTCTCTACTAAGAGGTGACAGGGTGAGACCTCATACCAAGGCAACGGAGAAGTAATTACAAGGTACAAATCCTGCTGCACCCACCCTCTAGACCACCACACGTGTTAGACTCCCAGGCCATGACATCATCTGAACAGGCGGAAATACGGGGGGAGACCCCCCAAGTTCACCAAACTCCAAAGTTTGGCCAGAATTGTCTCTCTTGATTCGTTACCGATGAATAAATGTAAACAGAACCAGAACGTTCAAGGATTCCAATCACTTACCCGCCAAACTTCTGAAAATGGATAAACGCGGGTTCTCCTTCGTAAGGCTTGAAATCGATACAAGATTTAAGACGGAACATTTCAAAAGATTTGAGAATGACTCCTTTCGCATTTAGATCTGGAGCAAAGAATAAAAAAAAATAACAATAAAAAATAAATCACATTTTTAATATACATTTTAAGGCCGATCGCCTGTGTTTGTGTGAGGGGCTTCGGAGTTATATCCAAAACCCTCCTCACACACAGGCTCATCGCTTTGGATCACCGCCGTTTCCCCCCCATGTTTCCCACCCCCTTTTTTCTTATCTACGTTTTCTTAACATTGCCCCTACCATAAACTTTTATCCAAATACTTAAATAATTTAAAACTAAAGGACGTATATTTTACATTTTGGTATTAAGTGATTTTTGTAAACGTAAAGCCTACAAATAATAGCAATTACCTAGATT
This sequence comes from Spea multiplicata, assembly GCA_009364415.1. Lineage (NCBI taxonomy): Eukaryota > Metazoa > Chordata > Amphibia > Anura > Pelobatidae > Spea > Spea multiplicata. Next base: position 45,795,219 of record VKOC01000005.1, read on the forward strand.
GTCGGCCAGTATGTAGGGAATCGGGAAGGTCCATCTGTAGGATTCATCACGGAGGGCATTGCGCGGGCTTCCCTGTAAGAAAGAAATCAGAATGAATTTTGGTATACAGTACTGTGCAAAAGTTTTAGGCAGGTATGAAAAATGCTGACATATTAATAGTTTATTTTTATCATTTAACCAAATGCAAAGTGAATGAACAGAAGAAAAACCCTAAATCAAACCAATATTTGTTGACCACCCTTTCTTCTAGGTACATTCGCACACAGCTTTTTTAAGGAACTCGGCAGATCCCCCCTCATCTGCTTCTCTCTCTTCGCGTAATCCCAGACAGACTCGGTGATGTCCGGATCAGAGCTCTGTGGCTCATACCTTCGCCTCCAGGATCTTCTCTAGCTGAAGATTGTTCTTAATGACTTTGGCTGCATGTTTGAGGCCATCACACAGCTCCCTGATGGTATCACATGATGAATAAGATTCTGCCCGCACCTCTCAGCTTTGAGGAGACCATCAATTCTGACTAAATCCACATTTTACAGAGCCAAACTTGCCAGGAACATCCACCATGATTCACCGTTGCCTACAAACACTTATTCTTCAACCGTTTTCAACCATATTTCACATGGGTTTTTCGTGAATAGTTGAGCCGCTTGCCCTTGGAGTTACGGCTTTTTGGCCACAAGTCTTCCAAGATCAGACTTCTCCGGACAGTAAATTAATGTACCGGGGTCCCACTGATTGCAAAGTAAGCGTGATGCGTCTCTCACCTCCTGCACTGTGTGTCTCATTGTGTTTCTTTAAAAGCGTTTGGACAGAACATCTGGAAACCCCACATGCGCCTCGATATTTCTGCCTGGGAGAGGAGCCGATGCAGTACACTTACCTTGTGTGTTGTTGCTGTGCTTAGTGTGTATGACTTTTGACATTAAACTTCTGTTACAGTTAATGATCATGTTTCAACATACATATTAAATCGATGATCATTAGCACCTGTTTGGTATAATTGTTTAATTATCGCTGACTTTGTGCGAGCGTACCCAGAAGAAACGATGCTGAATGAAGTCTCTTATTCTGACATTTCCCCTCCTTTTTAATACATTTTCCTCCACCATTTTCTTTATACACTAAGCACACTTACCGCCAGCTTGATATCTCCTTCAAACAAATTCTCTCCAGAGTCTGAAATGACACAATGATTTTTAATATATCAAATAGGAACCCCTACTATGTCATTATTAGCATCAGATTAAACACACGCTTACATAAATATTGTCTTTTCTTTTTTTTTTTTTTAAACAGTTTTAGTTTTTCATAATAAAATGTTTTCAAAGCTGCAAATTAGATATATGTATGAGTTCTTACTCTGTGGTAAACACTAGAATCATCCAGCTGGATTCTCATGAAACACTAATGAAAGTCTATGGAGGAAAGGACTTCATTAGCATCGCCATAAAGAATGAGCACAGTGTTGGGTTTGAGCCAGGAAAATCACCAAAATTATCACATGACTGACAATGGCCGCCCCCAGGTCTGCAGATAAAGGGAGTTTAATGGAGCAAAATGAGATAGACTAAGTATTTCTCAATGTGGACCAACATTACAGTATGGGTGTTATATTACTGTATCCAGCGCCGGGAGGGTGTAATATCATTGTATGCAGCACTGGGGTTATAGTTGGGGGAGTTTTCTTTGTTTAGGGCTGGGTAAGGAAGGCCATGCTAATTTGTTGTGGTTATAGGTACACAGAATATTAAAGGGGAATGTACGATCATCATATACCCATATAATGGTATCTTTACCATGGGTACAATTTTGCATAAATTTAAATGTAAGGTGTAAGAAACCCAGTTGCCGGTTCCACCTGCCAGACCGAGGGTGCTGCGAATGTTATCTACGCCCAAAAGTCAGGGGCCATGCTGCTTAGAAACAGTTGGGGGTTTCCTGCAACCTCATTTGGAAATGTTTCATTTGACGAATTAAATGTATGAAGTAGCGCTATATGTGCTGATCAAAAGCAGTGCGCAGGGTCTTATCAACGAGTACAAGAGCCATAATCTATAATTATATTTTATTCATATATTTTACTATTTATGTTATTTTTATTTTTCCATTCTGTATATATGACTGCCCATTTTCAATGATTCTATACATGTATGCATACATATTACATGTATGCATACATATTACATGTATGCATTCATATTACATGTATGCATTCATATTACATGTATGCATTCATTACTACTCCTATGGAAACTCCTTTCTCACATTAAAGGGTCCGTTCAGGTAAGTGAAAGGCAGAATAAGGAATGATCGCTCACCAAGGTTTATTTTAGGGATATCTTCTCTCAGTCCACCAGCGTCAATATCAACATCTGAAACAGCCAAAAGCAAAACGAAAATGTTAGGTATGTGACTCTATCCTTAAAAATTAATAGGTATCAACGAATGTCCCTGCTTAAAACCAGGTGTAAACCATGTATAACTACCACCTGTCCCCAAGCAGAAATCTTTGTAATGAGATAAAAGGTGTGGGCTCCTTCACTTACCGTTAATGTTTTGTCTGTTATTGATCTAAAGAAAAAAGAAAGAGAAATATGATTTAATCCTTTAAAGACGGTCAAGTTTTTATCTAAGCTAGCAGCCAACACATAGCATCTGACAGAGCCATATTCCTTTGCTGCTTCTGCTAGGAGGCTGTTCCATTTACCCACCACTCTCTCGGTAAGGTAAAACATTACACCCAAGCCCTTAGTTTTAGATTCTGGCCGCTCGTACTAATATTTCCTGTCCTTTGAGGATCTGTAGCGGTGGACGCATTACAGTCAAACTAGATCCAGGCTACAAGAAGACCCTGTTAAAGGTAAAGACGTCCAGAAGGGCTGGGTTAGGTTTGGGTTTTTCCAACCGTTCACCAACAGCTGGATCATTACGGATTTCAACCTCATGTTCTAGAACAGATCCCCTTAATCCGATCTCTTAAATCGGCGCAGGTTTCAGGGCAGTTCTACCTTCTGCCATTGAGGAACGCGTCTTACCGAATATGGTGCGCCGTATCCACATAAAACAAGCAGGCACCCAATCCGCAGGAGTCCGATGGAGGCCATTGCTGCTGCTTGGAGAAGACAGACTGGACTGGACATCGGACTACGGTATTTAAAGGGCTTTCTTGAACTTTGCACGATTTATCAGGCTCCGGGTTAACCAGTACTTTTAATTTATCGCAGGAAATAACGCGCCAAGCCGGAATGTTGTGCACTCGGCACATTGTTATCTCCAGCGAGGGATCATAAAAACAAATGACCTGATCACGTTTATTGATGAGTTTATGATTCAAGTCCATATCCGAAGCCTAACGGGTTCAGCTGTAGCAGAGAGAGACGCCAAAGTAACTTCTATACCAGCTCATCATTCTCATAGCCGATTGTACGGTACATCGAACGGAGATTTTTGGTTCGTTTGCAGATGGGTGTTTCATGTCGATTCAGAACTATCCGTGGTTTTAAGTGGATGTCATCTAATACATTAAACGGTCTGGTGTCCCTAGCAGTCTCGCCAACAAGAGATGCCTAGTGGTTCAATATTAAACAAAAAAAGGAAACCGTGTTCACGCTGTGACAGTGGCAGGAACGCTCTGGAACCCTCAATGAGCCACTGCTCCAGAAGACTGGTGGCTACTGGTGAGTAGGCATAGAAGATGCGTTCAGCCGAGCACATCTGTTTTAAGCCAAATAGCTGGGGGGGGGTCCAGACGATCTGCCAGGAGGTCGTTGGCTTTAAAGTGCCAGGGCTACCCGGTCCTCACCAGTCTAGCCTTGGCGATGGGGAAGAGGAAAATGCATTTGAGGGGATTCTGCAGAATTAAAGGCACTTCCGCTATCAGATGTATTAAAGGGCATGCGAGAGCCAGAGTGTCGCTTTAAGTCAGAAACAAACCATTTAAGTGTTTTATTAAAGAGCACTTCTGTTACCTGTCTGATGCGCCTGCGGCTCGCTCCTCTTCTTGTCCGTCTGTCCTCGTCAGACAGATGTCGTACGCAGGCTAACGCACAATCACCGCACGTTCTCTAAATGCATCGTCCCGAAGCGGCTGGATTTACCATTCATGCAGCAGAAACAACTCAGCCGATATTTAAGGATGGACGCTTTTCGGACCCAGCTACCTCTCCTCTTCCGTCCCGGGAGCTCAGGATGTTTGCTGGGCCAGAGGGTATCACAGCAGTCATCAGTCCTAAAAGTGACAAAAATGGATTTATAGATGTGTAAAGAAAACAATGCTTTTTCTCAATTATTATTATTATCTTTTATTTATATAGCACCAACAATTTACACAGCGCTTAATACAATCCATATATTCAAGGGATCTGACAAAACGAGAATTAACAGACTAAGAAAACCGATACATTAGGTGGAGAGGCTCGGCTCACAAGCTTACAATCTAGAGGGAATGGGTGAGGACAGACATAAGGAGCAGAGAAAGGTGAGGGGTAGTGTGGGGTGTATCAGTGACAGGGACGTTATGGTGCGGCTCCTCTGAAGAAGTGAGTTTTGAGATGTCTCTTGAATGTTGGGAGGGTGAATGCTGAAGGTTCGGTGGGAGTTGATTCCAGATATATGGGGGCAGAACGAGTGAAATCTTGTAGACGGGAAAAGGATGAGGTGATGAGTGAGGAGGAGAGCGTTAGCCCATGGGGAGAACGTAGGGATCGAGTAGGAGAGTATTTGCTTATGAGGGCAGAAATGTATGGAGGAGCAGTGTTATGGGGGACAGTATTACAGAGGAGCAGTGTTATGG
>VKOC01000005.1:45817927-45852300 GCA_009364415.1 Spea multiplicata
AGATTATTAGACGGTGAACTTTCGGTGACTGTTTTACAGGTCTGTAAAATCATTAAGCGCGTCTAGTTTTTTTTGTTTAAAAAAGATGTCAACCTACCTGAACCGAAATTCATGGATTTTGACGGCAGACCCATTCAGCCCATTTTTCCTGACTCAGACCTTAATCAGTCCTTGGACTTCTCTTAGATCCAGGATAACTTTATTCCTAGATTCAGGATAACTGTAGCATTGTTCTGAACTCCCTTAAATATGTCAATATCCTTCTGGAGATGGGGGTCTCCAGAACTGTACACCATACTCTAGGTGAGGTCTGACCAGAGATCTGTAAAGAGTCAGAACCTCCTCCCTCTTCCTGCTATTTATGCCACTGACCATACAACCCAGCACCCCGCGACGCCTTCTCAGACAAAGTATTGCTTACCTTTAAGTCATCAGAAATAATTACTCCTAAGTCAATCATACAAGGTGATAAATATAAGTATTTAACATTTTAAAACTTTCCTATTTTAATGAGCAGCCAATTGGGGAACAGTGATCAGGAGCACCATGGGAGCACCATGGGAAATGTTATATTTTAAGTAAAGAAGGCATGTTTCAAAGCTCCCCAACCCACATTGAGAATCCGATTGTGTTGTATGGACATAGCTGTCGGAGACATAGTAACATAGTAATTTAGGTTGAAAAAAGACAAAAGTCCATCAAGTTTAACTTGATCAAGATGAAGGCAAAAACAACAATAAATAAAGGTGTTTTTTCCATCAAACTCCTAGGGTAACAATTATCCAAACTTTACTTTTAATATAAGTATTACTTAATCATTTCCTTGGGAGCCAAAAACTAAAAGTTTGGTGCCACTTTCAAGTGCGACAATACCTGGGTTACCCTTACCATACTAACCATAGCTATCTATCGGCTAAATTACAGTGTATCAGGTTCAGCCATAAAAAATAAGGAGATTCAACCGATTTCCATGTGCGGTTATAGCTCTGAGTGGTAACAAAAGTCGGGCAGAGTTTCCTTTCTCCTGGAAGCTCATGTTTCAGTCATAAATATTAAACTGATTATTGCAGGTTTAGGATTTTAGATCGGCGGAACCAAATTCATTCAATCACTTAAAATAAATGATATCAAATTTAGTAAGTCTATTAACAAAAAGCTTCCTAATATCCAGTTACCCCTAAAGCCCCCTTCTAAACCATAATGGTAGAGATGATATATTATATTATTATATATTATTTATTATAATAAATATTTATTAAATATATACTATATTACAAATAAATTAAGATATTATGTATATAAATAATTATATAAAAAATAATAATTAGTATATTTATATTATATATTATTTATATATATAAATTAATTATATATATATATATATATATATATAATTTATATATATAATTTATATATATCATTATTATATATATATATAGTATATATATATATATATATATATTCCGTTTTAGGCTATTGTTCAGCCTTCTTGTTGGAATGACGGATCCTACCTCCTGGTCCTCTCGCCGATTCCTGAGGATCCGAGCTTTGTGAATGATTGCACATCGTGTAGCAAACAGAACAATGTTTAACAAACAGTTCTCAGATGTTTCTAGATGTTACATGATGATACTTTGCAGTTGAGGTTGACTGCGGGTAAAATGTTTCCAATATTAATGTCTGATAATGCCGATAAGAACCATGTGTTTGTACAAGGTAATGTTCTCCAAGCGATACACAGATGTCCAGTATTCTCATTGAAGCCTGTCCAGGTCCTGTGCTTGAGTCTTTTTTTAACTTTTTAATTCCATAACTTTCCTATTTCAGTGTATTCGTCAAAATTTAGTGTATACCACATGCAAATTTCCCAACTTGTGTTCTAACTATGGACTCTTTGGTGAAAGAAGTTCTGGTCCATCTAAAATCATTCTGTCATTTGGCATTGACATAAAAAGAATGGTTCATTAAAGAAGCACTTTAGTCATCATAAGCATTTTATTGGATATAATGCTAGAAACGTCCCTTTAACCACTTCAGTGCCAGAGGTTTTTGATACCTTAAGTCCTGGAGGTACACTATGGACATTGGGACACCTGACCATTACACCACAGCTCCTTTTGAGGGTTCACGGGGTAGGCCAAAGCACCGGTCTGTGGTAGACGCGTCTCCCCGTGATTATGCTTACTGCATCATGGAGGCCTTCGCACACGAAGAACAGGCCTTGGTCCCATGTGGTCACACCCCTGGAGTCATGACTATGCTAATGGAATCCCAATGAACCTTCTACTATTGGTAGGCCAGTTTCTGATGGGGGGTCTCACAGGTGCCAAAGGTTAGAGGTAATTACCTGCAGACCTATATAAACCCATCATGGTCACCAGTCAATACTCAGTCTAAAACTTGATCTGCTAACTTTGCTGTGTGATTATTGTCTTTTGTTGAAGCTTTGGACCTTTCATTGATGTTCGCTTTATTCCTTTACACTGAGGATTTGTTCTAGAACTTTTTGCCTTGAGTGGTTCTATATTTCCTTGGTCGTCGAGTGACCACCCTGGGGTCGGGACCCCTGCCCCTGTGTTCCAGAAACACAACTCGTTATGGCTATGCATCGAACGATAAACTTGTCTTTTAACAGACAGAGATACAAATATATACCAAAATAATAATAACAAAATATCTGCATGTCAGAAAAAAAGCCAGGTGACATTCTGTTATTTATTTTTTTTTATTTGAAAAAAAAAGTATCCATGTGCGCTAAACGGTCTATGGCGATTTGCGTAGTTTCTGGTGCTTATAACTAATGCTTTATTTCCTGACTGCTACAGTTAATGAGAGGAAAAAGATTAAACAAACATTAAATATTTATATACTTAGAAAGTTTAGCTAAAGTTCAGCTTGGAATGTCACCCTCTTTTTTTCCCCCCCCAGAACTTTGAATTAACAGTAGGGTAGCAAATCTGTCAGAACTGATGACATTTCGGGAAATACCATGCAAATAATGTTGGATTTGCTCAAAATCATTTGACTGATACACCTGCTTCAAGTTGTACGGGGGGGGTCAACTAGAAAAAAAGTCCCCGGCAGCTGGTTATACTCTACAGAGAGGCGACATTTATGCTGAATGTTGTAAATGTGTTTATTGGAGAAAGAACTGTGATCTGGATTCAGATGGTGTAAGCGGCTGTCAGATGCTCATGGTATGGTCAATATATTTAAATATGTGCAGAAACAAAAAGATTTGTTACTAAAAAGTGTAATTATCATTTTTTTTGCCCATTTTCTAACACTTGGATTGCGTTGAAATTCAGGGTCGATTTCTAGTTGTCGATTGGAAGTAAAACATGAAATGTGCTGTCTTCGTATATGGCGCACCCAGGTTCGGACTCCCCAAAAGGTACATGGAGCACTCGCTCCAGGACCCCGGAGTGGTAGAGGACCCTGAGCCCCCATCCTGCAGTACACTTACTTTATGTGCTCTGAGGGGCCGTCAGGCACCAGCAGAGAGGAGCCGCTCTACAACAGCTATGTATGTCACCTAATTAACCCTGTGCGGAGCGGGCTCCTCTCTCTCAGTGTCCAGCTGCACCAATGGGAGTGCTTTAGAACACAGAATGCGCTCTTTATCCGTTGCCCTTGATTTCCTTCCATTCTACATGTGCTCAGTCTCAGGCTGCCGGTTGTCCTGATATGAATGAGAGAGTCTTGTCCACTTGCCAACAGCCCGCTCCAATGTCACCCCAGGCACTTTATCGGCTGCACATGCGCAGGGCCTGTGTCCCAGTGAAGCACGGTATGCAGTGACCAGGCTTTAGATTAGGTGAGACATAATGTGATGTTGAAGCTTAATATGAACAGGGTGTGACATCATGAAGGGATGTAGAGGAATCTGTCTTATTTTACATCATTTTTATATGGTTTTATTTTTGCTAAATAAAAAAAAGAGGACGGACTTTTTTGTGTAAGTGCTCTAGGGCCCCAGACTCTTTAATGTGGTCTCGATCACACCTTATTTACATTCCTACCAAGAACCTCTATGTCAATCTAAATGTAAAGATCGATTAAGATTAAGATGCATTAAAATTAAACCATGCCCACCTCGGACAAAGTTTGAAATCCCTTTTTGTTGAGAGCATGTGTTTGCTGGACTGTAGGTTATGGCCGTAGGTTATCACATAGGAAGGTTATCACACCAAGTGCCACTCCTGTCCCACCACCAACGCTCACTGGATATTATCTCTTTCTCTGTAAACCCTAGAGATGGTGAAAATCCGAGTAGATCAGCAGTTTCTGAAATACTCAGACCAGCCCGTCTGGCACCAACAACCACCGTGCCACGTTCAAAGTCACTTAAATCCCCTTTCTTCCCCATTCGGATGCTCGGTTTGAACTTCAGCGAGTTGTCTTGGCCGCGTCTACATCCATAAATGCATTGAGTTTCCGCCATGTGATTGGCTGATTAGCTATTTGTGTTAACAAGCAGTTGAACAGCTGTACCTAATAAAGTGGCCAGTGAGTGTACTGTATATATATAATATCTTTTTCCATTATATTTCACCTACGCTCATGACTTGTTACTTAAAAACTCAACTGATAAACGTTCGCTGCAGCTGTTGTAGAGCTAAATCTCCATCCTTTCTATGGATGATAGGACTCATAGTTGGGTAAAGCTGCCATGCCATGGTTTGTATGCATCTCATTTACCATCTCATTATGATGTTAAGCTCATAAACTCAACCAGATTGTAGCCCTTCGACACTCTTCACACCACTCCCTATGGTTTGTTTTTAACAGAAATCAAGGAAAACCACAAAAAACAGTTTCCACAGTTCATTGGATTAAGTATAATAGCATGTGTGCCTGAAGGTACAGCACCTTTTGGGGGGCAATCCCTTTAGATGATGCGTGTTCTGTGCACAAAACACTTTTTTTAACCCAAATTTGCAGCCTGATTTATGTGATATGGATGTAATTTGGGTATTGACGGCTGCTTGTAATTATTAAAATAACGAGCGTGACCTAACGCGTGTTAGTTTGGACTCAACACATTCTAGAAGGAAAAGATGATTGTGTGCTGGTTTACATTATTGTCACAAGTACAAAATAAAAAGTGCAGCAAACGCACTGAAAACTACATTAAAAAAATCCTGCTCAGAAAAAAAAAAAACACTAAAAAGCTGAATAACATACATTGGATCGGAATCTAAATCCAAAAACATTTTCTGTGCCACCTTGATGACAGATCTGGATGTCGGGTATGGGTAACACGGTGTGGCCCCTTTAAGTATATATGATGCGGGGGGGCTAGGGTCACTGGCGCTGGGTACAGCATTTCCTCTGCACTCCTATTGGTGACTATAACATTGATCCCGCCCCTAATGTGAAGGCCGATCCCCTCCTGTTCCCACCCTTTGCTGTCAATGCTCCTCCCCTTCCCTACTATACTCACCCCTTCCTATTAATGCCCCATCCCATAATAATCTCAGTCACCAGCAAATATTGTATCAGGGATTGTATGCAGGAAAAAGATTCACCACTTACAGCATCACTAGCTGAATACATTCAATGCGTACAGTTATATAATAAATTAATATCAAAGCATTACTAGCTGCATACATACAATATATACAGTTATAATAAATTAATATTAAAGTGTTATTAGCTGCGTACATTCAATATATACAGTTATATAATGCATTAATATTAAAATGTTACTAGCTGCGTACATTCAATGTATACAGTTACCGTATATAATAAATTAATATCAAAGCATTACTAGCTGCATACATACAATATATACAGTTATAATAAATTAATATTAAAGTGTTATTAGCTGCGTACATTCAATATATACAGTTATATAATGCATTAATATTAAAATGTTACTAGCTGCGTACATTCAATGTATACAGTTACCGTATATAATAAATTAATATCAAAGCATTACTAGCTGAATACATTCAATACGTACAGTTATACAATAAATTAATATCAAAGCATTACTAGCTGCATACATTCAATATATACAGTTATATAATAACTTAATATGAAAGCATTACTAGCTGAGTACATTCAATATATACAGTTATATAATAACTTAATATCAAAGCATTATTAGCTGTATACATTCAATATATATATACAGTTATATAATAACTTAATATCAAAGCATTATTAGCTGCATACATTCAATATATACAGTTATATAATAAATTCATACCAAAGCATTACTAGCTGTATACCTTCAATATATACAGTTATATAATAAATGAATATCAAAGCGTTACTAGCTGCATACATTGAATACATAATTATATAATAAATTAATATTAAAGTGTTATTAGCTGCACACATTCAATATATACAGTTAAATAATAAATTCATATTAAAGTGTTACTAGCTGCATACATTCAATATATACAGTTATATAATAAATTAATATTAAAGTGGTTACTAGCTGCACACATTCAATATATACAGTTAAATAATAAATTCATATTAAAGTGTTACTAGCTGCGTACATTCAATATATACAGTTATATAATGCATTAATAAAGTGTTACTAGCTGCACACATTCAATATATACAGTTATATAATAAATTAATAAAGTGTTACTAGCTGCACACATTCAATATATACAGTTATATAATAAATTAATAAAGTGTTACTAGCTGCACACATTCATATATCTATACAGTTATATAAAAATTAATAAAGTGTTACTAGCTGCACCACATTCAATATATACAGTGTATAAATAAATTAATATTAAAAGTGTACAGCTGCGTACATTCAATATATAACCAGTTATGTACAATAAATTTAATATCAAAGCGAGTTACTAGCTGCGTACATTCAATATAGGACAGTTACTAAAAAATTAATATAAAGTGTTACTAGCTGCGGTAGCATTCAATTATATACAGTGTATATAATGCATTAATAATAGGTACTAATGCGCTGCACACATGTTCAATATTACAGTTAATAATAAATTAATAAAGTGCTGACTAGCTGCACACATTCAATATATTAACAGTTATATAATTAAATTTAATATCAAAGTGTTCACTAGCTGCGTACATTCAATATATAAGTTATACAAATAAATTAATATCAAAGCATACTAGCTGCCGTACATTCAATATATACAGTTATTATAAAATTAATATTAAAGCGTTACTAGCTGCGTACATTCAATATATACAGTTATATAATAAATTAATATTAAAGTGTTACTAGCTGCGTACATTCAATATATACAGTTATATAATAAATTAATATTAAAGTGTTAGTAGCTGCGTACATTCAATATAGAGTTATATAATAAATTAATATTATATAATACATTACTAGATTATTCTGTTGAAACCCACTTTATCTGGCAGACCAAACATTTGCTTACAATTTAAAAAACATTAGTCTAATAAAATGAAAAAACATAAATAAAAGGCTTTAATATGTTTACTCTAAAGTGCTTGTAATGTCAAGATTTATTATTCAGACATTTGTGCCTTCTTCCCCTATGAAATGGTGGTAGATAAGTAGAACAGCCTCGCTGGAGAAGAGGTAGAGGTTAATACAGCGAGGGGATTTAAACATGCATGGGACAGGCATACGGCTCCTGAATGTAAGGTTTGAGTCTTTATATCAGGAAAAACAGTAAAAAAATTCTTTTTGATAAGCCAAAAAACATGAATGTTACCTTATTTTATACATTAAATTCCAGCAAATTACTAGTTAATATAATACATTAAAAATTACAATTAGTTTGGCTCAATACTAAAGAAGTTAAAAAGAAGTTATTTAATGAAATAAAATAACATGCAGCCGCTACATTAATTTACAGACTACAAAATAATAAAGGTATCGTCTAAAGTGCCTGACACGCAAAGCTTGCCGTCATGAGATGTAACGTGGCGGCATTCAAAAGGGGGGCAGATCCAGAGCCTGACCTAGGGAGGGGTATTCATGGCGTCATTGAACCCCTTACACTCGCCTTAGCGTGCCCCTGAAGCGGTGTCCCCCTTGCAAATCCATAAGGAGATTCGCCCCCCCAAATATCTGCCATGAAGGAGGTGTAGGACTGCGGAGGAGGCGGAGAGGCAGCAGCTCTGAAGCTTCAGCTTCTCCTTAAGTCATTTATTTACTTTACTCCTTAAAGAACCCAAAGAACTTGAGCATAAAAGTGCGTGTTATACGCCGATAAATACGGTACCTTCTTCTTTAGTGAGGCTGCCTGAGACGTTATGAAATGATAGCTGAGTGCCCCCTTTAAATAAACACTCTTACTCCATATCACAATTTATTAACCTACTGAAGTAGTAAAAGACCCTCCAACTTAATGGCCGACTCAAAACAATATAGTCCCTGCAGCGATGGGCGCAGGTAGCTGGAATATATCTGTGTTTTCTGCGATCTCGGCCTCGATCCCCGGGAGAAGGCATCTGGGATCTTTTGCTTTTTACAAAGTGTGACTGCGATGAGAGATCTCTCCACATGCACATTGATTTGTAAGCAGCAGCACGTAAACCTCTGCGCTTTCCCAGCGCCCCTCTCTGCTTGTAAACCCCATGCTCGTAAAAGTCACGTCTTGCTGTAGGATCGCGTGTCATCATCCGTCTACGGGGTCCGGCAACAGAACCCGACCGTCGCGGCGTAACCTCGCATTAACATGTCACCCTGTCCAAAGGAAGAACAAAGACAACGACATCACAAAAGTACTTGGCGTGTCGTTCCTGCGGTGGGGAGGTTCTGGAAAAAGCGCCGCTTCTATGGGTCACCGCCGGAAATCTCCACCACACCGCCCATTTCCCTCTTCAACAGCCCCGTGTCCAGCGACCAGGGCCGGCCCGACAATGGAGCCGAGTGGGGCAACTGCTCCAGGCGGCACTTTTGAAGGGGCGGCACTTTTTATTTTTAAAGCAGAAGAGAGAGGGGCGCCGAGTGGTCAAGTTGTCGTTACCGCCGGCGCGCCCCCTCTCTTCCTCTCGCGGCGAGTCTCCCTGTTCGGTTCGGTGCTGGCTTGTAATGCTAAGCGCTGGGAGATAGACGTTCATTTCCGGCACGTGGAAACCGAAACAGGGAGGACCTTCGGCGCGCAGGACTGCTGAAAGGTAATACAAAGGGGGGGGAGGAGTAAGGCAGAGATAATAGGAGGGGGGAGTAAGGGTAGATTAATAAGGGGGGCGAAGAGTAAGGTAATAGGGAGGGGGAGGGAGAGGAAGGGTAGTTAATGGGGGGGGACGGGCGGGACGGAGGGAAAGGAAGGGTAGATAACATTAAACTTGCCGCTTTGCTAGACATTCTGGGTCAGGTTCCTCTTTGGCCAAGCCAATCCCTGTGCACTTAAGGCTGCTTGGGGGCAATCAGCTAAATAACGAATTAAACGCCACCGTTTATTAACTCATTGCATGCCAGAAGGGTAAATCGAGGATCGCTCAAACCCTCCATGCGCTAAAGACCCGTAGAGGTGGAGTGACTTGGATTTTAGGTTCAGTGACGCTAACATTGAATGGATTTATCGGGGGGCTCCCCAATAGTCACCTCGGTTTTGTGTAGGTGCCACGCACCTGTCCGTTAAAGAGATACCGCCGTTACCGCGGGGCTGTTGGGGGTAGTTCAGGACATGCCAGTTGGGAAATGCCGGAATGAATAATGTTTACATTTCCAGTAAGTATTTTATATCCTATGCCAAGATTTTTTGGGTTTAATATAAGTTAAGCTGGGGCTCAAATGCACTTTTTTTTAGTTAACGCTAATCACTCCGAAAAGATTTTTGTGGTAAATATTAAACATGTTCGAATGTTAATTATATAATGAGTCAGGTTAGGGGAAAAAACTATGAGTCAGAGGAATATAATAGCTGTGTTATAAACAATAATTGCAGATAATTAAGAAGGTCATTTAGAGAACAGATTTTTAGTTAAATTAAAAGAAACAGCCCCGACATTACAGCAAAAAAAATCCAATTATTCTTAATAATTATGGATTTATTTATATTGTTTTTGATGGAAAACCAAAGATATCCTTGGCACGCATTTCAAGTCACTCCATAGCGTCTCGAGATGAGTTCTCAAGTCTCCCTCAACATCTCATGTCCTCTTCAGATGACCCCTCTTTATTAACCCTTTGAATTCTGGCAATTGGGACGCTTATTTTTGTGTTTGTGCACAAAATTTCCAGAATTATGCTAAAATAAATAAAAAATATAAAAAAGCACAATTATGATTTCCCTTTTGCACTTTCGGTGCACTCACTTTTGAGGGTTACAACTTTTAATACCCTCATCATCCTTCTGGCTGAGGGTGATGGGAGCTCTAGTCCACAGAAGCACATAAACCCATTTTTATTTAAAATAATAATAATAATAATAATAATAAGTTAACTGATGGTACAATAGCTGGCATTATGGTGGGACTTTTACTTTTTTGTACTGTATATTGTCACGGTATTATGCACCGATCCCTGCCTAAAAACGGGGATTGGATTTTTTTTCTCAAACTTTATTTTAAACATAGAGAAGGTGTCAATCATGATCTGACCAATCAGCAGCATTATTTCTCCCCAGAGCGAGAAAGAGTAATGTCTGTAACGCAGCAGGTATGTTGGTGGGATGTAATTAAGGGCAGCCGACAGACAGCCCCACTATCCAGACGCACCACCGGGTATGAGATACTAGGTTGGCTACTGGGGTCCACTATGTATCACGTATGTGGTTTTCAATGAAGCGGTCAAAATAAGCCCCTGTGATCGCGTCTTCGGATAGTAAATGAGACTGTTAGGGGACTGTAGCTGAGGAACACTGATTAATTATACACTGTCATGCAGAGATTACCGTAATTGCCATTTATACTGTTTCTTTGAATATAATGTAATTCTTGCTTTCTATTATATTATTATTACTACTACTAATAATAATAGCATAATCTATAAAATGAGTGCTTTCCAAGGGTCTTTGTGATAATCCAGTTCATGCGACGATTCACAATCTTGGAATTTCTGAATATGACCTTGGAAATAACCTTGACTTCAATTCTATTCGGCCCGCAGTAACGGCTTCTGGCTGATGATCTAAATTTCCTCTATATTTTGCCTTTACTGACCTTAAATCGTGATCTCAACATCAACAGAACTTAGTTTTATCAACATCAGTAAATCAGCGGCAGAGACAGAGATTAAGTTTTTATGTTTCAGTAAGAAAAGAAGAATGTTTAATGAAAATGAGCTGACGTTTTTTTTCACTGTAAATTGGCCCAACTTTTAATGTAATATGTAATATATTTTTATTTTCACAGGCGACAAGAATTATGACTGTTTGATACACCGGAATTATCTGAAATAATACAAATTATAGAACTCTATGCGTCATTATCAATTTTGGGGATTTCTATGTAATTTTTTTTGAGAAATGGGGGTTATGAGAATCTACTACATTACTACAATGTATACATATGTCGTATGATATATATATATATATATGTTATAATACTACAAGGCCGCATAGGGTTGGTCTTATGACCCTTTGGTCGTGTTTCAGTTGTATCGATAAAGTTAGGATGCAAATCTCTGTTCGTATGAAGTAGCTTTATTGAAATAACTGGTAGACAAAACACAGAGGTAGATTATTAACAGATTTTTGAGGCTCTGATAATTCTTTTCAAGAATTTTGTGCTCGGTGTAGTTAGTTTGACGTTATGATAAAACAGCTGCACCGCCATGTTTGTTGACCTTGAAGCTCAATATTCCCCGATGTGCCTTGGCTCAACTTTTTTAGTCATAGACAATTAACCAAAACGAAATGGTCCGTGTAGAGGCACAGCCTGTGTACAGATACACATTAATGGGATATTCAATAAAACTGAAGTAAAACTACCTTCCTTTAAAGAAAAACAATTTTTATTTGTTTTTTGGTCGGCGTTGCTCAACGTTTCCCCTGCTAACTCCAGCTGGTCCTTGTTCCGGAAATACCAAATAAATTGGCAGGAACATGCAGTCTGCCTGTAAATGTGTAACTTGTGGATTGTCCTCAGGAATAAACGGCTCTCAAAGCGCTAAAATCCATACGTAACTGGAACGTAAATACTTGTGAAATTTCACGTGCACGTGAGATCCTACTTAAGACTAAGCCTCAAATTATGTTGTGAAGTAAGGTGGCACTTTTTGCAACAATATACTGTTTTCTGCATAAATTGTCGGTTCTGGAGGTCAGTGTTGCCATCACTGAGAATTTCTTCCTCCCTCAAAGTTCAGCAAAGCAGCCTTCTAAGTAATGATGTCATCTATGGGCAAAATATGAATGGGGAAAAGCCGAAATAAAAAATGTGAATTATACTAGAACAAATAATCTTATTTCTTGACCCATTAAAGCCCATGTTCAGTACATACAAAGCCAATCTTACCGTACTTCCCTATACAGTGGAGGTGAAACACCAATGCAACTTCATCAGGATTACATTGACTTCTTAAGAGGGATTGAAGATGATGTTAGGAATATAATCTATTTAAAAGACTTCTATAACGTCTATGACTTCTATGAGTAAATACACATCATTCTACCATGTTCCTTAAGTAAATATCGATTGATAAACTTTAAACTGTATCCAAAAGCACGCTATCTCTTTGTCTTTCCACTCTTTTCTAGTCTCATTTTCTGTCTACCTCACCACTTCCACATTTTCTCTGCTTGACTTGGCTTCTCGTTACCTATATTTCTTCTACACCAACGTCCTTAGATATTAAGGTCTGAAGCCTATTGCTATGGTCGGTCAGTTCCTAATGTAGATACAACACTGTCTTCTAACATTTAGGGGATTAATTTATTTAATGTAAGGGGGGGGGTGAATTTTGCAATTTACAGATGAGGACATGCAAGTTCACATTGAACTCACATGTCCTCACTGGAAACAAACGCCTTGCAGATTCTGTTAAATCAGAATAGGTACATTAAAAAGAGTAATCTGTTCTAATTTTACCCATGTCATGTAGCAAGTGTGATGAAGTTCTGGAAGCAGTATGTAATAATATAATAAAATCCAGATTATTAGAATGGCTCTCATGCAAAAACAAATGACCTTGTTTGAATGCCAGCAAAATAAAGCAAGTGTTTTTTTGCTTTCAAGCTCTTAGCATGAGGGTAGCTAGATTGCCTAATACTAATAAAAAATGACCACATCCCATATTTAAATATAGCAGTTCCATGTTCTTATTGAGATCTTTGGTTTAAACAAATAAGAATGCAAATTAGGTTTTTAAAGAGCATAAAAAATTGAAGATCTTTTTTCGAACTATTTTAAGAATTCTTTTGTTACTGACTAATGTGTTTTACTTTATCTGCTTGTTTACTTATAAATGTTACTCCTTTGGTTTTGGGATAGGGGTTTTATCTCTATAGCACCTGACTCATACTAAAATAGTTAGGGGCAAATCAAACCCCCAGTAAAATTGTGGGGTTTAAATTCTGGGTTTATGCTGTTGCCATAGACAAACTATCCATTGGGATATAAACTATAAACCAGAAAGACACTGATATGCACATCAAGATTGAAAAGTAATGTTATTGATGAGAAAGGGCCCCCTGGACAATGAGGAAAGGGGAATATGACTGCTGGCCTGGGCCAGGTTAAAGGATGCCAGCAGTTTAGTGATTGGTGCCGGCAACATTGTTTCAGGGTTTTAAGGGTTCATAAAGGGGGTGCAGGTAGGGTTCTACCTTTTTCACACCTGGATCCTCCCTGGACAGGTTCTCCACATGTATTGTTTATTTTGTTGTTGTTGCTGTTTTCTTGTTTTCTCGTTATTTGTAGCCACAGCAGCAGAAGAGTTCCCCCGTTGGCCAGCGTGGAAGTTCTGTTACCTGAAGAGGTGCCCAAACTGGGCTTGGGGAGGCTCATGGAACCCACTGGACTAGGAGTCTTGGTAAGTTGGGTTCTGAACTGCCTGCGGGGCTAGACTCTGCAGCTGACGGGTTGTTGGTTAATGTTTGTGTTGGTTGTTTATGCTTTGTTTATGTTTGTGTTGGTTGTTTAAAGCTGTGGCCAATGCCCTACCCACATATTGGTTTCTGTCTTTATTTCAGGGGTTTGGGTAGAGGTTATAGGTATAGGCTCCAGACCTAAGCTGTGACCCCGCTTTACGATCTGAGCATGGAGCCAGGATCTGATTGGTGCAATGGTGCCCCCTGATTCAGGTGCCCAAGGCGGTTGGTACAAAGACCTGCCCTGACAAAAGTCTGTGGTCTCTCCCCGCTGCCAACAACTTCTGCAAGGATAGCGTGAACCTGTTAAAGCTTTTATATTATTTGACACTACTGGTTTAAATCATGTGTTGGCGTATAGCAAGCCTTAAGTGGAATCCTGATTGAGTTTGTCGTCTCTTGCCCGTGAATATCTGCTATTTTGCATAATGTTAATTTCATTTTATGTTAATATAATCTCGCAGGAACTATTTATGTTGAACAACAGCAAAGTTCCAGGATAAATACAGAACAACAAATTAGCAGAACATCCATGGGTTTAATTTACAGAATGGGGGTAAGACTGGCCTATATATAGACACACAATTATATATATATATTTATATATATATATATACAATTATATTGTATATACAATATATTTACAATTATAGTTAAAATGAACAGATTTTTACTGTAAAAATGTAAATCCCGACAAAATGGCAAACGACATAAAATCATTAATGTAAGCAATGTGTTTTAGAGCCGATTTCCGGATGCTGGTTGTTTAGTAAGTTACCTCTCTCTCTCTCTCTCTGGATTCTCCTAGGCATTGGAGTGACAGCTCTGTGAGTTAGACCAGGCCAAGTTAGGACACGTTACACTTTTGTAATGCCGCTTCCTGGTAAGTATGTTTCCAGCCAGATGGAGTCGGGCTATGGAGGTTGTGAGGATCGGCTGTTCCTCCAGAGACCTCACGGGGATAAAGCAGTTCCCTTGTTGCATCTAGAAAACCCTCCTTGCCAATCATTCCATTCCTCACTTTCAAAGACCATGATCATTTAAAATCCTGTTCTATTCATTATTATATATATATATATATATATATATAATAGTAATATATACACTTTCTAGCTTGTTTACCAAATTCTTTATTTTTCCAGACATCGCCCTGAAACCGCGGGGGGGGGCGGGGGGGGATTATTTTATCTGCTGGGTCGTTTTACGCTCCTTTGGCTTACGATCACACTTTCACATCGTTGAGTAAATGTTGAAGGACAACTCATTCTGTGTCCTTGAAAACTGGATATATTAAAACATTGGAAGACATGGGGATTAAGCTAATGGTACGTTGAAGCTATGTTCGTGTGCGAGTGTTATTTATTTAGGATTGGCAGAGGATTTAGCTGAAATGAGTACATTTTCTCCATTGTACCTCATTTCTGTAAGAAATTAGATAGGCTTAATATATATAAACTATACATTTAAAACAATGATAATATCAGTATAAAAAGGCTACTATCCGAGAGAACTATCCTCCGGGAGTAAATGAATCATTATAAAAACAAATAGAAGGTCCGGATCAATTAAATGGAAAGGTTACAGAGTCCTTAAAGAGCCAGTAAACATTATTGTCGCACCTAAAGAAAATTATTACTTATATGAAAAGTCAGGTTTGCGCAGTCATTATCTGAAACATTTATGTAAAAGATCTTAGTTATCGTAAGGATCCTCACTTCGTCTGTCCGCTTTCTTCATACTTATTTTTTAAAATCTTATATACTCTGCTTGCTGACAAAATTATTTCTTTACACCTGAGGATCCGGCTGGAGATATACAAAGGAGCTTATAATTATTGCATTATATTCTTCGTTTTGTTTTAATGTTTTGCCTCTTTTGGTCATTACATATCCTGGAAATTGAGAAAAGCAAACCCCTCAAAGGTTATATTTGTTTCTATTTATTAGAAATGCCACAAAAGCACATAATATCACTTTTTTCGTTCTGGTTGTATACTCAGCAAGGCCTAGAATGGCAGGTCCAGGCCTAGCAGCCAATGTGATGCAAAACAGAGGGCCAGGAGGGCTGTTAAGCTCTTGGTAGGCTGGTTGAAGATATCTCCTTTACGTATTACCACACAGCCTCCATAGTACCTTATATCGAGTTCACATGCTGTTTAACAGGTCTCTATGTTAAGCCCATTGGGGGTGGCCCTACCATTAAATGTGACTTACATAATACTGTATGTTGTGATTACTTTGGGTGTCGAAATTGCCATACATATGTAGGGGTTGTCTCTTGAGACTTGGAGGGATGGAGTTAGAATGGTAGTGGGTAAACAAGAGACAGGGTGGCATTACCACCGGCCCAAACCGCTGTATGGCACTCAGCTGTAGAGCGTTGCGAGATGACCACATGGAAGCTGCAGCGGAGATCTATGTTGCTGCAGCAGATCTGAAGATCTCCCAAACTGGCAAAAGCAGGACAGTGGGGCAGCTATGGCAGTAGCTTAGAAAAAAAAGCTTGAAAAGGTATATAAACCCCTTAACTTGCCCATTTGGCCCTCCTGCCCCCCTATAAGAAGGAGGAGAGTGAGCGCTGTTGGGGGCAAACCTTGTGAAGTGTCCAGGCATGAGCATTAAGTGTGCTCGGGGCAGGGTTCAGGAGCAAACCCAGTGCGTGCTAGCGATTCATAAAACTGTTAAAGAGCAAAGCTGTGGAAAGCTATTAAAACTCTGATGAAGTTACAGCTATGTAAAAAAATAAGCCATAGCTATGCCTTTAATATTGGATCGCAACCAATGGACACCAGGCAGGACTGATACGCGATCTTCCACCGGCCGCAGATTTTCATTAGCCCAAATTCTTTTTTTTTTTTTTTTAAACGTCATATTGTCAAAGCAACACAGTAACTTTTTGCTTTAAATGAGTATAATATACTTAACGGTTCAACGTTTCTAAAGAGTGTCATAAAGCTATTTTATTCCGCACCTTTCCAAACAGTCGCCCGCGCTTGGCCGATCCGTAAAACTCACCGTGTTATGATTCCTGAAACCGCTTAATGGATACAGAGCTTTTAAATGTAATCCTTCATTGGTGGCTTTCGTTTGTCAGAATATCTATTTCACATATGACATAACATGTTTATCTCATAAAGGCAGCTCGGCGAAGTAGCATTAACTTTATTAGTCGGCATAAAATATTACTACGGTATATACAGTTAGTAAAATAGATTCAGATGACAGACCCTCCGGTTACCAGGACCTCGGTTTAGATGTGCGAACCACATGTTATCCATTCCGTATTATTTACTGCTACATTTCCATCTCAGTACTCGCTCAACGAGACAAAGTTCAATGGATTTTTTTTAAATAAAGCCCTTTTCTTGGCTTCTGATATGTTTTTTTTATTCCTCTGATTAAAACACATTCAAAGTAATCATTATAATAACATATTCTTCCATTAAAACATTAGATTTCTTTTTTTTTTGTTAATTTAAATTCATTTTTTCGAGCAGCCTGACTTTCGCACTCCCCCCCACCCCCCCGGTTACGTCTGTGTGATCTATTTCCCATCTGAACTTGCATAATCACGTCTTTACAACGTTACCAATCTATGAATTAGAATCGTCTGCAGCTGACAGATTCATGGAAAAAGGGAAAAAGACCCCGCGGGCGGCCAACAATTTTTGGCGCCAAAAACGTTGGGTAAAATTTTCAAAAATTATAGGACGGACGCCCGTATGTTTTCTCCGCTGGTTAAAGGAAGCAAGCACTGGCAGCAAAAACATTGTTACATTGTAACATACTAACTTGTGCATTTGGACTCACACATACTTTAATTTTTAAGGAAACATGCCAATTTTGTTAATTCGTGCAAATGTCAAAAATGAGGAAGGACCCCAAGAAACAAATAAAAATGAAGAAAGCCCAAATTTTTTTTTTTGCGTTTCGTTGGGGGTTTTTTTCTCGCTCTCTCTCTCAATGTCTCCCTACCGTCTCCGACAACGGCTTCGGGTTCTTTTCTGTATTTCTACCATGGGGACCACCTCTCCCTCGTTCCTACAATTGGGGAGGGGGGCGAGCTGAACGTCCGCCATATTTACAGAGACTAGTTGTGTGCACTGGTATACATATACCATAGTAGCCAGATGCCCCAGTTTGGTAGGAACAGTCACAAGAAAGAGACTTATGTCGTGGCCGATGACTATTGAGTCTGCATAAAAGATGGAACGCGACACCAAAACTTTTCATGTACAGCTTGTTCATTATGTTCATTTCTGTGCTAACAACATATATTAACAACTCTGAATACAAGTAAAGATAATTATGATTCTCACACACAAAAAAAATCCAATATATGTGTCTAGAGTTTTCCATACCGCAGATTTGGAAAGGTCCGGTTTTACCATTCATAGTCTGAGGAGCTGAATAAAATGGAAAGTATGTAATAGCCCTCACGAGAACTTGGAGCGTTAAATGAAGATTCGCTGGGACTGTTTATTTTACATCGGATTTAATTTCTTTTTATTATTCTTTGGCAAACGCTTCTTGTGAAAGTGCGAGGTGGTCTGCCCTATAGAATTACTAATTGTACGAGCAGACACTAGTGATGTCATCACCTATTTTCCATATTCAATGAGCCAGGTATAAACTTCACTGAAAGCTAAATAAGCATGACTAAAAGGTTAGTGAGTGACTTAACATGTATGTGGAGTATTCTTACATCTCGGGTGATCCAAATACATGGTTAATGTAGCCAACGTAACAGGGTCAGGCCAGGCAAGTGTATAGATCACCAGTTGCCAAATAAGGCAATGGGCGAGGTATAATGATAGCCCCACCCTTTTGCGATTAACCAATGGCCAAGAGAGATTTAATGAATTCTCCACCCCTCCTGATTATTCCCTGCCCAAGAAGAGCCTCTGACTTACCTTTTTTGCCCCTCATCCTCCAGTGCGTGGATGTGGTCACTTGTATCAGGCGGAAGCACATATGTCTTTTACCGCCTGCTGGCCTTAAAGCACCAGGGATGATATTCATCCTCAGTCAGTTCCTGATGGACCTTCCTGATTACCCCTGTTTATTTGTAAGAAGATTACTACAAGGCAGGGGCTTCTTCACAGCATTTTTAGCCCTGGGCAAAGCAATGCCCCTACCCCCCCAAAAAATACATGATGTACACATACAATATATACAAATAAACTGCCCTTACAAATACACTGCCCATACACACATATACACTGTCCATATACAATGCCCTTACAAATACACTGCCCTTACACACACCCATATACTACCCTGACAAACTCCTGCTCATACACACGTATACACTCCCCGTACACACACATACAGTTAGATCCGGAAGTATTTGGACACTGACACAAGTTTGGTTATTTTTGACTGTTTACAAAAATAAATGAAAGTTACAGTTAAATAATGAATATGTGCAGTCTATCAGCTATAATTTGGGGGTATTCACATGCAAATTGGATGAAAGGATTTAGGACTCTTTAATTTGTAGCCCCCTTCTTTTTCAAGGGACCAAAAGTAATCGGACAATTGACTCAGAAGCTGTTTCATGGACAGGTGTGGGATATTCCAGGTAAAAAGGTCTGGAGTTGATTTGAGGTGAGGCATTCGCATTTGGGGCTGTTGCTGTGAAGCCACAACATGCGGTCAAAGAAGCTCTCAATACAAGCGAAACCGGAAAAAAAGAAAAAATCCATCAGAGAGACGGCAGGAACATCGGTGTATTACATGAGTCAGTGTCTTTGGTTTGGAGTCATCAAAGAATTGCCCTGTAGATAAGAGGCGTCTCTCGCACCCAGACAGACCTGCAGTGTCTTATATAGATGGTTAACATCACCTGTGGAGTTGGAGCCAGAAGGCTTCTCCCTGTTCCTCATTGAGAGGGTAGAGGTGGTAGATCAGTGGAACGACCTTCCGGTAGAAGTGGTAGAGGTTAATACAACAAGGGAATTTAAACATGTATGGGATATGAATAGACTATGACCAGGAAGTCTTTACATGCAAATAGGGTGAATGGACAGCTGGATCATTGCTTGTTGACGTCTCAAATGGTGGATTCAAATGGCTTCACCTCCCCAAAAGCTACAAAATACAGGTTGTGTGCACGCTTATCACTCAATATAACAAAGTGACAAAAAGAACTTTCTATATTTTTATACTTTTGTAAGTAACATTCCAGATAACGTCTGCTGCAGACTGGGAATTCCTTTTGGCTGCGAGGTCACTATGATGTCACCGGCAGATGTTATGGTCTCTGAGCTGGACTTCCCTGCACTCCTGCCGTGGAGGACGATCCATCTCTGTGGGATCCTCTTTGCTTCCGGAGGCAAGACTACAAAAATACAACTTTTTTCCAGTCCTGATTTCAAATTATTATTGCAACTTTCTAGCATTCAATGTTTTAAAAAAAAGAAAATCAAAATGAACTTGTTTCTTAATATCTCTCTCTCTATACTTCGCAACATCTAAAAACCATAATGTAGTTTTTTCTTTTTCTTTTGCAACCGCAATATCCGCTGAGATGTTCACCGGTTTTCCAAATTGTTTCCTTAATTTTTAACAAGCGTCTGTAGGACCGGAGAACATGGAATCTGTCTATCCCCGATTAGCCCCAATGGTAGAGCTAATTTAGTTTATTTGACATTGATGGGGTCTTTTGAGGATGGAAATGTAGGTACTGGGATGTCCCTTTAATGCCTCGGAGTCCACAGGTTCCTCTGTCAGCTTAGGTTTGTGGTGCCCGGGGGAGAGGAGGATCGGGAGAAAGAATGTGTATATACGTATGTGAAAAGGTACGGTGTTAGAGTGAGTGAGTGTGTGTTAGTGTATGTATATTAGTTATAGAGGGGGAAATATGTACACGCACGCAAGGTGACACGGTGCTTCTTCCTGCAACATTCAGAAAAGAAAATAAGTAATAATTTATGATTTTAAGACTCTCTCCCAATAATACCCTGCTGGCTGAAAATTGTGGTTTAAAAAACTCACAAAATTGGATTTTCAATAATTGTTTTCAGATGTTATTGTTGAATTTATTTCAGTTTTCCCCTAATAAAAATAAGCATGGGGTAAGACGGCATTCTCTGGCCTTTTTCATTTTGCAAGTGGCATTATAATTATTTTTTTAATCATAATCAATAAGTTTGTAAAAATGGTAAATGCGTAGATTGGCATCGCCTCTCTGCCACCGCTCAACGGACCGGAGGCTTCCTCTTCATCTTCCTCTTCATCGAGCAGCCAGAGTCTTTGTGGCTTTTCCATTGTGACTCCAGACTGGATGGGCTGAAGGATGGACTGAGCCCTGGCCAATTGTATCAAGATCGGTAAAATTATAATTTATTATAATAAATGTCAGAAACGCCTAAGTAACGATGTACTATGACCTCCTACCTTATTACATCACACACATTGCACATTACACCAAACAGAATTAACACGACACATCGTTAGCAGTTTGCCTTAATCTCCACCCATATGTAATCTGTAAAACAGGCATAATTAAGGGAAGGGCTTTAGCTAGAATTTTTATTTAGTGGCCTATTGATAGTGATCTGTGTACATGGGGAAACATGTAAAAGAAGGATTATGGTTTTTAATTTACACTTAATTTTAATTGAGTTTGAATTACTGTCTCTTTACTACCATTCAAAAGTTTGGGGTCACTCAGCCGTTTTCATGGAAAACAAGGAAATTTCTGGCTGTAACATAATTGCAAAAGGGGTTTTCTAACCATCAATTATCCTTTTAAACTTAAACTTGGGTCAGTGAACACAACGTGCCATTGGAACACAGGAGTGATGAGAGTGATAAAGGAGTGATGGGAGTGATAAAGGGGCTCTGAATGCCTATGAAGAGATTCCATTAAAAATCAGCCTTTTCCAGCAACAATAGTCATTTACAACATTAACCCTGTCTGCGCTGGATTTTATTTCATGTTTAAAAGAAATGAAATGTTCTTTTCTTTCAAAAACTATTACATTTCTAAGTGACCCAAGTATATATATATATATATATTATACTATATATATTATATATACTCAATGGAATTGTGCATGGCCAATGGTCAATGATGCCTCCTAGAATAACCGGCTTCTGTAAAGACAATAAGTTCTCCTTGAAGTATTCTAAAGATGAGCTTCGGGATCGCACGGTCTAAATCCACGGCAGGAATGGGTGAATGGTGCATTTTCTGTCAGGTCTTATTCATTTCCTACCTAAAAAGCCTTTTCTATTTCTTTTTTTTTTAGAACACATGGGATCATCTGAGGTCTTTGTGCTTGGAGGTGCCTGAATGTAATTTCTGCCCTGTAGGAGCAGAGGTTGGACGGTAAAGCATTCTTTTAATATCCCTTAGAACTCTGTGAGACATTTGTAATACCTTAGAGATAAGTTATGAAGCCATCTACGCCGGTTTAAGCTTTCCCTTCAGTCTGCCGACATTATAATTTTTCATGAAGAGACAACCCAACTTATTTTGGTCGGTTTGACGTTTGGAACGACCAGCTGGTCATCCAATGTGCAGAAAGGTGAGATCCCTCCTGTCGCGACCTGCGATAAGATT
Source organism: Spea multiplicata (assembly GCA_009364415.1). Classification (NCBI taxonomy): domain Eukaryota; kingdom Metazoa; phylum Chordata; class Amphibia; order Anura; family Pelobatidae; genus Spea; species Spea multiplicata. The sequence goes on from VKOC01000005.1 coordinate 45,840,472, forward strand.
CCTTTACCGGCTTATGGGACAGCATTAGAGGATAACCTTTCAAGGTTACTCCGGTCTCTTCTTGGGGGGGGGGGGGTAATTTGACGTAACTGAAGGAGATACCTAAGGAAACCTGAAAGCTCTCTCTCTACACTGTAACACCATTTAGTTACATCACTGCAAAGCAGATTTACAGCGGCCGACGGTTACAAAGTATTCACAGATACCTAAAGCTTTGAACACTGGAGTAATGAAGCAGCTAGATGAAAACCGACCATCTGTGTTTGCCTTTCAAATTTGAGAATCCTCATAAAATGTTCCTAGGCCTCGAATGGATCATCAGTTAAAATTCTGTTTCTGTGCCGTGATTGAGTTCTACAAATTAAGGATTTTCTCTGCTTTTTTTTTTATTTTTTAAGTTGATTCCGTAGAAGTTGAAGAAACATGACCCCCCCCCTCACCCCCTTTGCCGAAGCTGGATCAACCTGTTCCTCCGACCTTGGTTTAAATGTCAAGCCCTAATCCAGCTGGGACCGTTTAGTCATATTCCATATTCATTATCCCGCAACATGTTCATTTTCTGGTGGGGGTTCACAGGATTGAACAGCTTCTTTAAAGCCCGAGTAATATTTTGTCGCTTCTCACAGTACGGTTTCTCCTCCGATATTCCTTTGAGGCTCCTGGTTTCAAACCACATCTCTGTTCCCCTGCCAAATTCTTGGAAGTGTTTAGTGACTGGAGGACTGTTGCCTGGTCTCTTCAGAACTTCACACTTCATTTTTCTAGATCCTTTTTGAGCAGCAGCAAATATTTCACCATCCTGGCTTGCCGGCTACCGCCATAAATCAGACTTAGGACCCAAAATAATATCCAGGCCTGTCAAGGTATTAAGCCTTTATTCTAAGGCTGGATCCATTGGTAAATGAGGGATTGTATTTTCCTTAAGAACCAGAAGGAGCGTAGAGGAATTATGCTTGGCCGGTATCCAGAAGAGGGAAAAAAAAGATAAAAATGCAGTATGTACAGTAAAATGTTTGAAGGGATTTGAGAAGGGCTTAAGGCTGTAGAGCGACTTTTCTTATAGGGGTTTCCATGAAATATGATAGTGTGGCTGACTGTTATAAAGGCTTTGACATGGGCTGTACACAAGAAAAGCACTGGAAAAAAATTTAAAAAAGCTACCTGACTAAGCAAACTGACTACTAACTTCATAGAATATAAACCGCCTGGGGATAGACAACCCGTTTCAGCCCGGGACAATAACGCCCATATAGCTCTATCACTCCCATCGCTAAATAATGATCTCTCCATGCTAACATTAGTCCCAGAAACCCCCCGAAAAATGACCAAACTACGAAATAGTCATTTTCCGCAAACCTCACACATTTTCTTATTTTTTTCTGCCAAGCATTTTAGCAGCACGCGTGTGCAAGTGTACAAATACACAGGAATTAAAGATGTTTATTTAAAAAAAAAAAAATATATATATATATATATATGAATTATGCACCACTGACGGCTGCCAAGACATGCGATATATCAAGTTGCTTGTCAAATATATATTTAACAACATATAATAAGAGGGAAACATGAGATGCCTGGTGTCAATCGTAAAATGTTATAAAATATAGTGCATGGCGAAAATAGTTTTGTGACCTACTTTATTCCATAGGATGCTGATTTCGCTTATGGGTCCTTTAAACAACATATATCCCGGCCCTCGTACAAAGACCTCTGGAATAGGAAAGAAATATACAAATATTAATTTTGTTGAATTTCAACCAGCCCGTTTTTTTAGTGTTTTGAGCCGCTTGCCCAAGACACATTTAACCTTTCTACAGAGGATGCAATTGTAAGTCTCCTTCCAAGGTGTCGGGGTACCATTAGGTGTCAATCAATTAAATTATGAATTATTTTTTGGAGTTCTAGAATTATCACCTGGTGCCATTGTTTGAGATTTAAAAGTATCTCAAATAAGGGTTTTATGTTTTCCCATTGTACGGAATTTGATGGCGCTATATAAAAAAATAAATAATAATAATATTAATAATATTAATAAAAATAATAATAATAATATATGGAACGATGAGCTATTAACGTACCAGGGTGACTAAAATCCAGCGGCCACGAAGAGTAGCCAACGAACAAGAATTATAGTCGATCAAGCCAAAGGTCACGGCAGGCAGTAAACTAATTGCCCTTCCGTAGACAAGCCGGTGGTCAGAAGGCAAGAGATCTGGTCACATTTCAAACCAGGCATTTGGAAGTCCAGAGCGATTAAGCGGTGGGTTAATTAGCAAAACCACAAATTAAGGAAGAAAGGGAAAACCTTTACCCTGAAACATTGCAGTGAAAGCTGATTGTTATGGATAGAAGCAGAATAGCTATTATACTTGACAAGTTAATGATTAGTAATGCATGATTCACTAGGGTCTCTCTGTGGTCGGCGTCCAAGGACAACAATGGTTTTCAAACATTCTGTCCAGTTCCCTAATTTGGGGAGTAGTGAATGAGCCCCTAACAATGAGCAGCAGAGAAATAGAATAGTGTTGCACACAAGCACGTTACAAAAGGGTCATCTTATTTTAGGAAAATACATGTAGAATTGAAAGAAAGTTTTACTTTACAGACAGTATAGTAGATAAATGAAACAGCTTCCCATCAGAAGTGGTAGAGCCTAATACAGTGAGGGAATTTAAACATGCAGCCCTAACTAAGGTATTGTACATCAGGGAGGTCTATAATTCGTTTTGTTGATGCTGTGCAGGTATACAAAGTGTTAAATCAAGAAGGAATGCAATAAAGACTTTTTTTGGGGGGAGACAAAATAAAAGGAATTAGATTTTATCTGATATACACAAAAGTTGTTATTTCAGGAGTTATTTACATGTTGATGAGATTTCCCTGTAAACGCAGTTGACAAGACCTTGATCTTAATCCATCACTTTACCGGCAGCCAATATAAACCCGGCAGCGTCTTTCTGGCTGGCCCATTCCAGCTCATTTTCATTCAGGGTTTGATCCATCCAAGAAGCGGCTTGAAATGGGTTTCTGGAGAAAATGCTTCGTCCAGAACGTCCCCCAGACTAACAGCGACAGAAGATGCCTCCCGTTATCTGAGCGCCTGCCCTTTATCAGCACACAACAGCTAATAATTACAGAATACCACAACCCTGTTCAAAAAGTTACATTAATGAGATACAAGAATAAATATACTGGTATTTTATCAATCCGCAAAATTATTTGTCACTCTTTTTCTCTTTCTTCCCCTTTCTTTCTTTTTTTCCCCTTTTTCATTCATCCCTCTCTTTTGTTCTTTCTTTCTTCTTTCTCTTTCTTCTATTTTTCCTTCTCTCTCACTCATTTTGGTTTACTTCTCTCTGCTTCTCCTCTCTTTTTCTTCTATTTCTTTATTTTTTTTTTTTATCCCCCACAACACTATCCATCACCGTCACCCAATGGCTAACACTGTTAATCCCCTGCATACAAGGATGTTCTGCAGCCCCCAACTCCCCCCCTGCACAGAACATTTCCCAACAGCCCCTCCATCAGTTTGAACCCAAGCTATCATTAGGTCCCCCACCTCACCCCTTCAACCCCCCACACACCACCACCACCATCCAGCAGGGTCTTCATGTGAATTGCAGCTCATGCTGGGTGGTAAAATGTTTGATCATAGTACATTTTGTTTTAGGCCCTTGGGTGACCAACATTGCCTTTATGTCTATCCCATGCTTGTTTAAATTCCCTCACTGTATTAGCCTCTACCACTGCTGCTGGGTGACTGTTTCATTTATCTACTACCCTCTGAGTAAAGTAGAACTTTCCTCCTGTACTTTGTTAAATCCTCTTAACTATTTTAATGTTTCTAATGCACCCCCCCCTTCTTTCCTCCAAGCCGGACATATTAATATCCTTTAACCTCCTGATAATGTCTGTCCTGCAAACCACTTACCATTTTTGTAGCTCACCTCTGAACTCTCTCCAATGTGTCAATATCCTTCTGGAGATGGGGGTCTCCAGAACTGTCCCCCATACTGACCAGAGATCTGTGAAGAGGCAGAACCTCCTCCCTCTTCTTGCTATTTATGCCACTGACCATACACCCCAGCACCCTGCGACACCTTTTGAGATGCTTCATTGGATTGTCTGCTTACTTTTAAGCCATCAGAAATAATTACTCGTAAATCCCTCTCTTCTGTTGTCACTGACAGCACAGCGCCACCAATTCTATATTCTGCCTTGGTATTTTTATGTCCCAAGTGCATTATTTTACATTTATTAATACTAAACTGCAGCTGCCATACTCTCCACCATTCTTCCAATTTACTTAAGTCATTCGCCATTTGAGTTGTTGCACCCGGAATGTCTACCCTGTAGCAGAACTGCAAAAAGACACAACTTACCTTTAAGACCTTCTGTAATATTACTAATAAAAGTATTAAAAAGCACAGGCCCCAATACTGGTCCCCGAGGTACCCCAGTAGTACCAAGCACTTCTGAGGGGTCCAGGTCTGAAGGGCCCTTTCTAAACAATTTTAAACCAGTACGATAAGACAGGAACAAGGGGCCGCTCGGGCCCTCTAGAAGCACGGGCCCCGTCGCAGCTGCGACGGCTATAGTCACGATGGGCTATTACTACCCAACAGCGGGGTATATATATATAATAATCATAGAAGCCTTGCTGTTTTGCTTCACACATTTATTAATATAATGAATTAATAATGTACATTTAGTGTAACGTTCTTTTTTATGTATTTTCTGCACATTCCAGAATTATTTGCCGTGGCCCTAAGTATTTACTTTTCATGCTTAGCCTGGCCCTCCGCATTAGTCTTCTGGATTGACATTTCTCGAATAAACCGGTGATAACGGTGTCCGTCCTGTTACATTCCAACCAAGTGGGCTTCTGCAAATTTCTAAAAAGTACCAGAGAATTCCATGAATTTATTTAAACAAGAAATTGTGGTTTCTGTCACAAGTGTGAGGATCTAGTTTTGAAATATAAATAAATTAGACATCATATGGAGGCTTCCCCTGAAGAATGAGCGCTGAGGTTTAATTATTCTAGATTTAATCTAGAAATATTGTTTTTATTGGTCTTTCAAAGTGTCAAAAGATCCATGGAAGAGAGGATTTTTGGAAGTACAGCCTACACATCTTATATGATTTTGGATATCTCGTTGTACAGCACTATGGAGTATGTTGGTGCTAAATAAATAAAAAAATAATAATAACAAGGCACTCACGTTTTATGCACGTTTAAGATCACATTGTTGTAGTATTCATCTACGGTCAAAAAATGCTAAATGTTATTTATATATTAAATATATATATATTATATATATATATTTTGGATATTTATATATATATATATCCATAAAGAAAATAGGAGAACTTGCAGGACTTCATATGAAAATAAAAAATTATTTATTAATATTTAGGTCAAATAATAGCTATAATAATATTTAATAATATTTAATTATAATATAGTATTTCAATTGGCAAGTTGGAAAAAATAAACTGGGGACTTTTTTTTTATTGTTGTCTTTTGGCTCGTGTTTAGGGCTTTACCAAGATCGTTGATGTTATCCTGCAAGCAATTGATGGCTATTGTATATAAAATAATAAGAATAATACATTTTCTGCAAAACATTTAATTTAATAAACCCGTTTCCCTGCTGTTTCTATCCGTAACACTGTGATACCCTCATACCCAGCAAACATTCTGAAATTCTACAGAAAAGAAGGACGTCAGGGGAGGAAAGTTCCCAAAGTATGACCTGCCGGCCTAAACTGGGACACTTGGGAGGTATGAGTATGAAAAGTAATAGGATCTGCAGTATACTCGCTCCGGGGAGCTTAGTTTCACTTGTGAATGTTACAGATTCCAGGAACAATTAAGATTTAGTCTGAGGTCAGCACATTCCTCGTCTAACTTGTAAGTTTATATATCTGTCTTCTAATGATGTTTTCAATGACTTGTAAAGAAGACTCAGGAGTCTTCCCATTGTCTGTGCTGACAAATAAACAGGCGACTTTTCATGTATGTCGTCTCTGCAGCTAGTAAATATTTATACGTTCTGTGGTCAATTATCAAGATCTTCTTTCTGGGAACCCAAGCATTTAAGTTAAATAAAAAACTCTCCGGTTGACTGGTATTATAGCCATTAGGTTGTAATGGTTCTCGAACACGCTTCCTATGTAAGAAGAAGAATTGAATGATGTCATAGATGGAAATCACTTGGGCACTTGGGAGTGATGAAGTCACTCTTGCGGAAGTCTAATGTCAACTGGAGTGATGGTGCTGAATCAACTTGGATAAAGTTCTTGGGGACAATTTGGGCATAAGCCCCAGTGTTATAACCGGCAGTTGTTTCAACTCCACATGAATGAAAAATAAATAGATTTAAGGACAATTTTGCTATCCACAGTTATTTTATTATTAAATTATATAACAGCCCTGAAGTCAACCAATATGGAACCCGAGAGTCTTAACATAATCCCCATGAAACACCAACATGCTGTTCTGGCTAACAATAGGGCTTTTTCACGTGTCGCATCAGGAAATGTTTTTTTCAGTAAAGTTCTGGTTTCATGAATGGTGGAGCTTTCCAGAAAACCCTATTAAAATGGCACCAAGGCTAAGCATTGTGCAGGATTAAATCTCCATGCCTATACCATTACCCTTAACTCAAAGTGGTAGATCATCTGCCTCCATATATCTATTGCTCTTTAAGAGATATACCTCCTCTTTGGAGATGTCTAAGCCCCTCTTTCCTCCCCTGATACCCCTCTTTTCTAGGCTCTTAGAATGTTTGCTGGGTATGAGGGTATTGCAGGGTTCTACAGCCCTAAAAGCCCAAAATTGTGTATAGAAACAGCAAATATAGAAGTAACATACATTATCCCCTTAATGACAAAGCCCGTACATGTACGGGCTCAAAATGCATTGTTTTCAATGGGTTTTGGGACCACCCATTGTCCTTAAGGGGTTAAAGTCTCCTATAAGCACATCTCTATGCACACTCTCTAAAACAAAGTCCTTTATCTCAAAGTGTCTGCACTCCGAAATGTGTCCATAACAGGCATGAAAAGATCTGAAATCAGGGGTTCATCCACAAAGGAACCCAGGACACCTGAGCGCATGCAGTAGGAAAGCTGCCAGGAGGCACGGCAAGCATGTAGTCGTACATTGTGAGTCTGGCCTGAGTCACCTTCTCCTGCAGGTAGCTGGTAACAGTAAATACCACAAAACCGATGTTAAAGCCACATTCCAGTGCCCCAGGTAGCCTCCTCAACAAAGAATGTTAATTAAAGTGAGTTCTGGTCATGCGCACAACAAGGGAAGTCTCTTTAGGACCCTTCTCCAAGCCATTAAAGTTGACTAGTGGTGAATATATCAAGAAGAAGCCAAAAAACTGGCAGGGGGACGAGGAGTAAATTCATATGGGGGCATCCCGCAGAATCCTTCCATGCACTTAAAAGGGGGACGCCACAAAGATTTAAAGGCACCACAAAGCTATCAAATGCGTTAAAGTACATATGATGGCTGAAGTGTCCCTTTAAGAAGCATGATAGGAAACAAGCAGGCTACATAAAAACATTAGATCTCTCCTGTGGCCAAAGCTTACGCTTCTGTATCCTTTCCACGTGTATTCCGATTAACAGGACGTGCAAATAACGAGCATCCGCAGCTCTTATCCCAGCCACCAAACTCCATGGACAAGCAGTGCCATCTACTGCACCGACATCTCTGTCCAAACAAGAAGTATCACCCGGAAATACTCTCTTCAATCGTAATCATTTCATGATCATTTAAACAGACGGTGCCCGTATATCTATTAACACTGCATTCACTGCAGTCCAAGGGGGGGGGGGCAGTTGAACAAGTAAATTTACTAGGTGGGAAAATGTGCATACGACAGGAATGGCCGCCGTGGTATCTCTCTGTGGTGCTGTTTATTGTTTATAGACGTTTTATGAGGTGAAAAACAAGTCAGTAGTAATGGGCATCCCGCTGCTTTCTTATAACACATGCGTGACTCAATACACGATGAGGAAGAGTTTGGTTACTTTATGTTAGTAAGTATAGTCTGGTATGTGAAGCCTCCATAGGTTAGCAGGTAGAGGACACCATCTAGCCCCCCTAGATAGTTTTTTTTATTTATTTTATTTATTTTTGTTTATTTATTTATTATTTTGTCGTCATGGGACCCCCTTTCGGTACAGATGTCTCTAAAGACTTTCTTGAACTTTTGAGAAGCACAATAAATTGATGCTGTGCAGGTTCTATCTGGGTGTTTACCAGCAGATAATGTTGAGAAACGAGGTGAGAGAGGTCTCTATCGGAGGACCTTGCGCTCCGTTGCCCATGGTTGGGTTGGTCTGGAGAAAACTCCAGAAACCATAAGAAAAACCACCCCCTACCCATGGTTCTAACAACCCCCACTAAAACTAAAGTGCCCATCGTTGACCATTTGAAATATAGGGAGGTATGGTAATGCAACTTGGCATGGTAGATCAACCAACAAATGTTGATGAAATTACATTTTTATTCATATTTTATTTTTAAGCCACAGAACTAAATTTTGGCAAGTTTTAGCTAGGCTTGATCCAAGTCAGCACCCAAACTGCCTCATTCCCTTATATTCATGGTAACCGTCCTCTATGACTTTATATCTCAGAGGGTGATGCGTGGGTCCCAGCGGGTTTTCTATAGAGGTTGTGCAGGTTGGATACAGGGCTCCATAGTGTAGATGAAGCCCATTGAGCAGTGGCACGCCATATAGACTGAACATCATGTAGGGCAAAGGAGCTGCTTCCACCATGATACTGCTGGCCGTGGCAAGAATATGCCACTTGGTTTGCCTCCTTGATGTATGGGATTCTTCCGAGGCCGCCATGAGGTATGCATAAAATCAAAAATCCATTGAATGGGTTCCATCCTACAGGTCAACCATGTAACGAACAATGGCTCCATTAATTCTACTAATCTAAAGACATCCAGAAGTGGAAATGTTACCTGTGGGGTCAATTATTATAAGAGGCCTCTGTGTAAAATAAATCACTGCTGAGTTAACTGATCCCTGTCCCGAAGACTTTAATATAAAACATCTTCACCAAAGTCAGATCTGACTCACTCCAAATTGCTTCTATCATGTTGGTGACATTACTCGTGCCGAGCTCCCCACTGAAGAAAACCACAAGCCCAAAACTTCTTCAACATAGGACATTCTATCTCTCTTTATTAAAGACCTGGAAAAAAGATCTGTTATTATTAGCCTATTTCTGTATCAGCGGATGAAATATAAAATATATCTCCATTTCCCTCTTCTACAACTACTACTATTTGGCTCCAAAGGGCCAACCCCAACGCTCGTGATTTCCATAAAGACCGTCTCCACCGCTGACAAAATGGACTCGCTTAAGGCAAAATATTCTCGGAGGACTTTGGTTTTTTATTTTATTACATGCCAAATTTTCATCGTTGCCTGTTCCTCCGCTATAAGTATTTATTATGCATCAATGCGGGCGCCGTTGGATGAGTCCCATGTCTTTGTAAGACTCACCACAGTCTTTATTTTGACTCTGTTAGTGCATCATGGTCTGAAAGGCAAAAAGCTAAGGAACCTATCGCTGTCATTACGTTAATATGTTCTATGCATCATAATGGAAAAGAAGCGTGCATGGGCATCATTTTCCACACTTTGTGGTGAAACCATCATGCTGTTTTGATTTTCTCAAGTTTCCATACGCGGAGCAATGTATTCGGCGTTTGTGCTGCAGATACCGGTTGATAGGGCACACCGACGTCTGATGTTCTCCGTGAAATCAGCCATCGAGCGTAATATTCTCAGCTGCAATAACAATCGTCGATTCAGTGAAACATTATATCCAAAAATGACTATTGGAGGAGACGTCTGGTGTCAGTAGTCAGCCTCCTTTCTTGTTTATTAGAAATATATTAGATGAAAATTCTTGAGGATGTTTGAATAGACACTGGAAGAATTTTCTTTGGTCACAATCAAGGCAGTGAAAACAATGTGAGAAACATTTAAACGTTGGCTAGATGTTCCAGTCCTGATCAGCTTACACCAATGATAATGAGGTTGGCGCTTCTTGAATATTCTTCCCTTCTGTCTCCATGTAATGTTTGGTATTCATTGATTTGCTTTGGCCAGAGACATTCAGAGAGAGAATTCAGGGAGATATTCTGATGTGCCCAATGATCCCAGTGGCAACTTGAAGCTACTAAGAACTGACATGTGGTCAAGACACCCAGAAGATGGCATCGGTAAAGCCGAATTCTTAAATATGTGGCCATATTTTATATAAATAGTTGACATTTTTAACGGACGTTTGTGATGTTGCTGGTAAGTAACCCCAGTGACAGTCCTCATAGTTGATGCATACAATACCATATATTCGAGTGTACGCGAACGTTCGTTAAAGGATCTACGCACCTTCAGAATGGATGTACTCGAGCATCAAAGGTCCAAGGGCTTTCAGAAATGATGCCCTCAACCTCAACGCTTGGGACAAATGTGGCTGACTACACGAAACATTTGATGTTTGGAATATTTTTTATATGTCTATATTGATTTTAATAAATAGACGTCGCCTTTCCCAAGTACGTCGGGTTGGTGGATATATATTTTTTTCTCTTAACTAATGGCTGTGCCTCTTCGTGATGTTACAAAACACAATAATAAACGCGCAGATGTTAAGGTCTGTAGTATGTCGCAATGTATCTGGGAAAAAGAACAACACACACATACAAAAAAAACACAAACATGCAGTATTTTAATAAGGAGCCAAAAATAACTCTTGTGAGAGAGATCCAAAGTGAGTCAGAGGAAGATCTGTACGACTGGGAGCATTAAAATGTTTACGGTCAATCTGTAATTACGAGGACAGATGGGGTCAACCGTCTCCATGTTCATCTCAACGGCGCATACTTTGCTGTCTCCAGAATACATCTGATTAACTGATTAACAGAACGAGGGAGTGTTTTTTTTCCGTTTTAGTATCAATGGTAAACTCAGAGAAGAGTAGAAGAAGGGTTTGGGAGATCAGCGTGTCTATGTGTGTGAATATGTACGCAGGGATCTGTTTACTTTTGACCCTGCTCTAGGCCGGACCCAGGGCAGCACCGCCAGCTATGGCGCGCTGGGCTATGATGTCACTTCCTGGGGCTCTGTGCCTTAAAGGCACCTTTTACTGCAGCCTGAGCTAGCACAACCTACATAGTGTAAAGGGGCCGGTTGGAGATCAGAGGTCTCGCCCGTAGCCCACCGACTGAGGACCAAGAGGGCCTTCAACACCATGGTTTTGCAGCATGAGGACTGCTGCCCCCTGGACTCACCATCCTAGGCCAGGATACGTGGCTGTATGACTATATACATATATATATATATATATCCTAGATAAATCAAACTTGTTTTTGACTTAATGTTAATTAGCAATAGAATTGTTGTAGAAATCCAGCATTCTGCAAGGATGAACGGTGCTTTTATCGCATATTCCTAAAATCCCTTTCTACTCTTCAATAATTTAAAAATTGGAAAGCACTTCTATTTCCTTTTCACTAACAATTTAGAATAACGTTAATCATTTACATGAACCCCCTTTATTTACTTGTTTTTAAAATGCAAGAGTTATTACGCAATTTGCACCTGGGTAGTCAAAATTAAGTGGCCGGGTGACTTGTTAGATAGAGAAGTTAGTAGTTAATAGTCATTAGCTTAAGCAAAGCCAGAAGAAAATAAATATTCATAGCTTCATTTATGGTAACCACGCATCTTCACCTCAGCGCATTTCGCACTGGGATGAATAATCGGGGAAATT
>VKOC01000005.1:45852400-45868455 GCA_009364415.1 Spea multiplicata
TGCCAGGAGGCACGGCAAGCATGTAGTCGTACATTGTGAGTCTGGCCTGAGTCACCTTCTCCTGCAGGTAGCTGGTAACAGTAAATACCACAAAACCGATGTTAAAGCCACATTCCAGTGCCCCAGGTAGCCTCCTCAACAAAGAATGTTAATTAAAGTGAGTTCTGGTCATGCGCACAACAAGGGAAGTCTCTTTAGGACCCTTCTCCAAGCCATTAAAGTTGACTAGTGGTGAATATATCAAGAAGAAGCCAAAAAACTGGCAGGGGGAAGAGGAGTAAATTCATATGGGGGCATCCCGCAGAATCCTTCCATGCACTTAAAAGGGGGACGCCACAAAGATTTAAAGGCACCACAAAGCTATCAAATGCGTTAAAGTACATATGATGGCTGAAGTGTCCCTTTAAGAAGCATGATAGGAAACAAGCAGGCTACATAAAAACATTAGATCTCTCCTGTGGCCAAAGCTTACGCTTCTGTATCCTTTCCACGTGTATTCCGATTAACAGGACGTGCAAATAACGAGCATCCGCAGCTCTTATCCCAGCCACCAAACTCCATGGACAAGCAGTGCCATCTACTGCACCGACATCTCTGTCCAAACAAGAAGTATCACCCGGAAATACTCTCTTCAATCGTAATCATTTCATGATCATTTAAACAGACGGTGCCCGTATATCTATTAACACTGCATTCACTCTGATTCAGAATACAGAAATGTAACTTTGTTGATATTGGCTAATTTTTCTAAACACATTTTCAATTAGAACACTTTTTAAGGTCTGTTTCGGACTTTTTTTTCTGTCTTAGAATTCTTGTTCCTCTAAGATGTTAAATAAACATAATAACGTTTTTTTTATTATATATTTACGATTAAAGGAGATTAGAACTCGGACGGCAGTCCAAGGGGGGGGGGGCAGTTGAACAAGTAAATTTACTAGGTGGGAAAATGTGCATACGACAGGAATGGCCGCCGTGGTATCTCTCTGTGGTGCTGTTTATTGTTTATAGACGTTTTATGAGGTGAAAAACAAGTCAGTAGTAATGGGCATCCCGCTGCTTTCTTATAACACATGCGTGACTCAATACACGATGAGGAAGAGTTTGGTTACTTTATGTTAGTAAGTATAGTCTGGTATGTGAAGCCTCCATAGGTTAGCAGGTAGAGGACACCATCTAGCCCCCCTAGATAGTTTTTTTTATTTATTTTATTTATTTTTGTTTATTTATTTATTATTTTGTCGTCATGGGACCCCCTTTCGGTACTTGAACTTTTGAGAAGCACAATAAATTGATGCTGTGCAGGTTCTATCTGGGTGTTTACCAGCAGATAATGTTGAGAAACCAGGTGAGAGAGGTCTCTATCGGAGGACCTTGCGCTCCGTTGCCCATGGTGGGTTGGTCTGGGGAAAACTCCCATGGAGCCATAAGAAAAACCACCCCCTACCCATGCCTCTAACAACACCCACTAAAACTAAAGTGCCCATTGTTGACCATTTGAAATATTGGGAGGTATGGTAACGCAACAAATGTTGATGAAATTACAACATTATTATTCATATTTTATTTTTTAATCACAGAACTAAAATTCGGCAAGTTTTAGCCAGGCTTGATCCAAGTCAGCACCCAAACTGCCTTATCTTCATGGTAACCGTCCTCTATGACTTTATATCTCAGAGGGTGATGCGTGGGTCCCAGCAGGTTTGCTATGCAGGTTGGAAACAGGGCTCCATAGTGTAGATGAAGCCCATGGAGCAGTGGCACGCCATGTAGACTGAACACCATGTAGGGCAAAGGAGCTGCTTCCACCATGAAACTGCTGGCCGTGGCAAGAATATGCCACTTGGTTTGCCTCCTTGATGTATGGGATTCTTCCGAGGCTGCCATGAGGTATGCATAAAATCAAAACTCCATTGAATGGGTTCCATCCTACAGGTCAACCATGTACTGAACAATGGCTCCATTAATTCTACTAATCTAAAGACATCCAGAAGTGGAAATGTTACCTGTGGGGGTCAATTATTATAAGAGGCCTCTGTGTAAAATAAATCACTGCTGAGTTAACTGATCCCTGTCCCGAAGACTTTAATATAAAACATCTTCACCAAAGTCAGATCTGACTCACTCCAAATTGCTTCTATCATGTTGGTGACATTACTCGTGCCGATCTCCCCACTGAAGAAAACCACAAGCCCAAAACTTCTTCAACATAGGACATTCTATCTCTCTTTATTAAAGACCTGGAAAAAATATCTGTTATTATTAGCCTATTTCTTTATCAGCAGATGAAATATAAAATATATCTCCATTTCCCTCTTCTACAACTACTACTATTTGGCTCCAAAGGGCCAACCCCAACGCTCGTGATTTCCATAAAGACCGTCTCCACCGCTGACAAAATGGACTCGCTTAAGGCAAAATATTCTCGGAGGACTTTGGTTTTTTATTTTATTACATGCCAAATTTTCATCGTTGCCTGTTCCTCCGCTATAAGTATTTATTATGCATCAATGCGGGCGCCGTTGGATGAGTCCCATGTCTTTGTAAGACTCACCACAGTCTTTATTTTGACTCTGTTAGTGCATCATGGTCTGAAAGGCAAAAAGCTAAGGAACCTATCGCTGTCATTACGTTAATATGTTCTATGCATCATAATGGAAAAGAAGCGTGCATGGGCATCATTTTCCACACTTTGTGGTGAAACCATCATGCTGTTTTGATTTTCTCAAGTTTCCATACGCGGAGCAATGTATTCGGCGTTTGTGCTGCAGATACCGGTTGATAGGGCACACCGACGTCTGATGTTCTCCGTGAAATCAGCCATCGAGCGTAATATTCTCAGCTGCAATAACAATCGTCGATTCAGTGAAACATTATATCCAAAAATGACTATTGGAGGAGACGTCTGGTGTCAGTAGTCAGCCTCCTTTCTTGTTTATTAGAAATATATTAGATGAAAATTCTTGAGGATGTTTGAATAGACACTGGAAGAATTTTCTTTGGTCACAATCAAGGCAGTGAAAACAATGTGAGAAACATTTAAACGTTGGCTAGATGTTCCAGTCCTGATCAGCTTACACCAATGATGATGAGGTTGGCGCTTCTTGAATATTCTTCCCTTCTGTCTCCATGTAATGTTTGGTATTCATTGATTTGCTTTGGCCAGAGACATTCAGAGAGAGAATTCAGGGAGATATTCTGATGTGCCCAATGATCCCAGTGGCAACTTGAAGCTACTAAGAACTGACATGTGGTCAAGACACCCAGAAGATGGCATCGGTAAAGCCGAATTCTTAAATATGTGGCCATATTTTATATAAATAGTTGACATTTTTAACGGACGTTTGTGATGTTGCTGGTAAGTAACCCCAGTGACAGTCCTCATAGTTGATGCATACAATACCATATATTCGAGTGTACGCGAACGTTCGTTAAAGGATCTACGCACCTTCAGAATGGATGTACTCGAGCATCAAAGGTCCAAGGGCTTTCAGAAATGATGCCCTCAACCTCAACGCTTGGGACAAATGTGGCTGACTACACGAAACATTTGATGTTTGGAATATTTTTTATATGTCTATATTGATTTTAATAAATAGACGTCGCCTTTCCCAAGTACGTCGGGTTGGTGGATATATATTTTTTTCTCTTAACTAATGGCTGTGCCTCTTCGTGATGTTACAAAACACAATAATAAACGCGCAGATGTTAAGGTCTGTAGTATGTCGCAATGTATCTGGGAAAAAGAACAACACACACATACAAAAAAAACACAAACATGCAGTATTTTAATAAGGAGCCAAAAATAACTCTTGTGAGAGAGATCCAAAGTGAGTCAGAGGAAGATCTGTACGACTGGGAGCATTAAAATGTTTACGGTCAATCTGTAATTACGAGGACAGATGGGGTCAACCGTCTCCATGTTCATCTCAACGGCGCATACTTTGCTGTCTCCAGAATACATCTGATTAACTGATTAACAGAACGAGGGAGTGTTTTTTTTCCGTTTTAGTATCAATGGTAAACTCAGAGAAGAGTAGAAGAAGGGTTTGGGAGATCAGCGTGTCTATGTGTGTGAATATGTACGCAGGGATCTGTTTACTTTTGACCCTGCTCTAGGCCGGACCCAGGGCAGCACCGCCAGCTATGGCGCGCTGGGCTATGATGTCACTTCCTGGGGCTCTGTGCCTTAAAGGCACCTTTTACTGCAGCCTGAGCTAGCACAACCTACATAGTGTAAAGGGGCCGGTTGGAGATCAGAGGTCTCGCCCGTAGCCCACCGACTGAGGACCAAGAGGGCCTTCAACACCATGGTTTTGCAGCATGAGGACTGCTGCCCCCTGGACTCACCATCCTAGGCCAGGATACGTGGCTGTATGACTATATACATATATATATATATATATCCTAGATAAATCAAACTTGTTTTTGACTTAATGTTAATTAGCAATAGAATTGTTGTAGAAATCCAGCATTCTGCAAGGATGAACGGTGCTTTTATCGCATATTCCTAAAATCCCTTTCTACTCTTCAATAATTTAAAAATTGGAAAGCACTTCTATTTCCTTTTCACTAACAATTTAGAATAACGTTAATCATTTACATGAACCCCCTTTATTTACTTGTTTTTAAAATGCAAGAGTTATTACGCAATTTGCACCTGGGTAGTCAAAATTAAGTGGCCGGGTGACTTGTTAGATAGAGAAGTTAGTAGTTAATAGTCATTAGCTTAAGCAAAGCCAGAAGAAAATAAATATTCATAGCTTCATTTATGGTAACCACGCATCTTCACCTCAGCGCATTTCGCACTGGGATGAATAATCGGGGAAATTAATGTCACAGTACCCCCGATAAAAAACATTTTTTTAAAAAAGGAAAAGAATTATAAGAAATAATCCTCAAATTAAATGGCGCCATTCAGTGCCAACAACGACAAAGACCACCATTTTGTGCCATGACATTTCCCCGTTGGTATGAATCGTTTGTGGAGGGTAAATTCCCTTGGAGACCCCATTTCATTCCTGAGATTCTATAAGAAGAAGGTCACACTGTTGGAAACCTCTCGTACTCTGGGATCCTTACACCTCAAGCGGTTTGATAAATAAGGAAGCAGGAATAAAGTGGTTGGGTGGAAACGTTGGTGTTTGTCTGGTTAGATAAGAATGCTCATATAGACAATGATGTGAAACCGCATCGCTACAAAGGTGCCGGTCGGGTGGAGCGCTCCTCTCAAGTAAACTTTAGCCAAGACCATCATATGTTTACTAGGAACCTAATGTAGCAGAGGCCCCGGTGTGTGGGCCGCACTCAAAGAGCCTCTATAATTCTTTTAGGTGACTAATGTGTTATGACTTTCGGAGAGGGGAATGTTGATAAGATAGATTAACTTTATACAAAGTGATGGAAACATCTTAAACTACAAGCTAAGTATTAAAGGGACATTGTGCCTCTTCTTCTACTCTTTGAGACGAGCGACAAGTTTACTCATTACTTGCCAAAATCACGATGGTTACCCGGAAGGTCCCCGTTACTTCCATGGATGTGATCGGAGAGACCGCTGAACTCTTTCATTAGTGACGCACAAGACGCCACGTGCATCACAAATAATAATAATAATAATAGCAATAATAATAAATATAACAAAAGTCTTCAAATGCCTTATGTAACTCCCAGTAGGCTAATAAATTCAAAATAATTGGGAATACCCTTTTGTGCACTAACCAAAAATATAAAAAAATGTCCAATCTTGTAGGGTATTACTATAGGTCATTTTCTTTTCTTGTCACATACATTTGTATAGATGATGGGGAAATGGTGGCATGAAAAGCAGTAGAACACGAAATATTCTAGGTGGTCTGGTTTTCAGAAATATATATATATTGTTAGGCCTTGGGATGAGTTTGCGCTGTTAAAGCTACAGTCCTATAGTAGTAGATTGCGGGTCCCTCTCCAATACAATACGAGAATAATTATATGGTATATATCTACATGTGTATTTATATGTCTGTAATGCTTTATTCCCGAGGACCTAGGGGCCACATGCAAAACTAAGAGGACTGACATGCAAAGTAAGTCTTAGTTCCCGCAAAGCAGCACGAGTTAGTTAGACAGCTAACTGAACGCTATAACCAAGTACCTGTCATACAGGGCGGTATGAAATAAATGTTTACATATGTTATGTTCATCAGGGACTTAGGCCTTGGGCAGCAGGCCTTGGGGGGGGCAGTCCACCTGGGACAAAACAGGGAGGTAAATCGCCCTCTAGCACGATCAACAGCGAGACGCTGAACAACGAGCCGGTTAGATGGAAGAACTTTGCTCTTCCCAGCCTGCCTGTGTACGCTGTGTAGGTTAAACACATCCTCCATAGACTTTATTAAAAGGCCCTCTGTGCCTTTAAGGCACTCTGCCTCGGGATCTGGCATTCCGTTTCTTAGACACGTGCCGGGCCTTGCAGGACGCGTATAGGAGGTCCACCTGATGTTTGCAGGTCGCCCCACTGACGTTGGTGGGCAGTCCCGCTGATGCCGTGGGGGACACAGTCTTTTTAACGGGCAAGTGGGTGGGGAGCGGGGCGCTGAGTTTCGCTTTAGTGCCCCGGAGACCCAGAGAAGCAGCGGAACCCAGGGAGTTCCCAGGTATGGTAGCGACCCCTTTGCCACAGGTACCCTTGGGCGAATGCCCCTTTAGCCCCATTGGTAATCTGCCCCTGATATCTACTGATATTTGTAAATGACACAGATATATGAAAATCCTAGGCATGTGCTTGAAAAATCAAGATTATTATTATTATTATCTTTTATTTATATAGCGCCAACAGTTTACACAGCACTTGATAAATTTAAAGATCAATTTAGTTTGTTTATTATTACATTATGTACCATTTTTACTTTGTAAAACTGTGAAAACGTTTTTTTTCCCATCGCTTCTCTATTTTTAGATTAATTCATACTAAATATATGTTTGTATGTCTTTGTGTTACGTTAATATCAAAATGAGATCGTTAGGACTTCCCATCGGCAAAGATAAAATAGGTCCAAGTGTGGTTGAACACAGACATAGAGGAAATGCTATCATGGAAGAAAAGTATTTAAAAAAAAAAGCATTTTTCCATAAAGAGTTAAACTAAGAAATCAGCAGAATTGCATTGAAAGACAAAGGACGCGAAACACGATTAATTGTACAAAGTTAGTGCCTGACGGGCATCGAAACATTAATCGGGTAAGCATTTTATTTAAGGATGGATTTCTTAATGTTTATTTGACTAACAATCTAGAGAATACGATTAATGGATTAAGTGGAAAGACAGATTATTGGTATTAGACACTAAAAATCTATGGAGATAATTAACATTTCTGGGTGTTTGTGAAGTCCTGAAGGATCTTTGTCTGTAGGTAACCACAGAGTTGAGAAATGCGATTTTCCACAAAATAAATTCTCTGTCTCTGAGTCAACAAGACGTACGATAAAAACACACGATGATGAAACAATAGAGACAAATTGTACTCAGTGTTTCGGGAAACAAAGGTGACCCAGTTATAGGAGTCCTGGGAACGCTAACCTAGACTTACATCTGCAGCAACTGATGCTTACATCAGGATCATGCCGGGTTCCTTGAAGACAGCATTTAGGAGTCATACCTGGACCAAAAGTGATGAGCAACTTCATACTCAACTGTTGAGGTCATAATCTAAAACTAGAGGGTCAGAGGTTTAGATGTAATGTAAGGAAGGCTAACTGTTAGCAGGGGCAAACCCGGAGCCTCATATCTGTAGGAGCAATCACAATAACACACACATTAACATATACACACACTAACATATCCAGACCCTCACTCTAAAATACACACAACCAGACACTAACCTTAACGTACACATCCAGGCACTCACACTAACACACAGAAACGAATAATAACACACTAATCCAGACACTCACGCTAACATAACAAGATACTCAACACTAAAACACACAGCCAAACACTCACACTAACTTACCCCAACACAGACATTCATACTAACACATAAACTAACATACCCAGATACTCACACACACTAACATACCCAGATACTCAAACACACTAACATACCACGGCACACTCACACATTGTCAAACACAGTCACATACTTGGAATACAGAATTGACTCACACATGTTTTGTAAGCATACATTTTATTTCAGTTTTTGCATTATTTAAGTATTAGGCTTCATTATACTTTGCCGCCATCGTGATGAATGACATTCTCGAGAACATGTGTTGATGCAACCTGTATACTTCTCTGTAACGCTTGCGTTGGCTTTGATGTGATTTATAACCCTGCGGAAATCAAGAAAACCAAAGTTTATCTCGCCCTCTTACATACCATATCGTGCTCACTCTGTAGCTTAGAATGCTGGGGGCATGTCCCTTTTGCCAGCTAACTAGATTGTCAGCTCTTAGGATCAGGGTCCTCTTCTCGTTTGGTCTCTTTTTTTCAATCTTCACCTATTCATTTTAAATTGTCAGTCTTGTTTCACACAATTGTTTGTGTAAAAAGACTGCGTAGAGCAATCGTTTTACCCAAACGCATCATTATTCAAGAATGTTGCTTATCAGTATCTCAGATAAATTTTATATTTCCTTTTCCACACTGTAAACAAATATTTCTTCCAAATTCTTCTGTCTTCCAAATAACCCTAAAATAACCTATTTATTTGTAAATATACATCCATCCAAAACTATTACACTTTTTTTAGTGATTTTATGTGGAAACCCTTCCCAGAAGAGTGGAAGCCGTTATAGATGCATAAGGGGGCCAACTACATATTAATGTCTATGTATTTAGAATGTGATGTCATCAAAGTCCCTGTTGGTGTAATGGTCAGGGGTCCCAAATCCAGCATAGTATAAATATATATATATATTAAATTGGGAGAGGTTGGTTGCCAAAGAATATTCTTTCCTGGTGTGCCATTTGGTTTAGGGCTTGCCCTACAAGCTTACAATCTATTAGAACCGCATCTATGTGCCAGATTTGTCCAGGATGGCTCTGCCAGATCTTCACCAACTCGTGGTCTTTGCCATGCATGCCACAAACCCCACCCACTTGATCCCAGCTCCACCCACATACAGCAGAGCAACCAAAAATCTTTCCTTTCCCCCCCTCCAAAATGATCCACGCTATGAAACAGAACATTAACATCCACCTCAAGATTTATCAAAAAGCCATTTATTGGAAATAAAATTCAAACATCTATTTATAATAATAATCCGGTGCAGAGCATCATAATTAAATTTACAGACGTAAAATAAAATACACAGAAAGTCCCTTTTAAATAGGAGTAAACGTTTCCACAGACACTCTGCGGAACAAAAGCTAAATTTCTTAAAGCAATGTGTGCATAACAAGCAAATATCGAAAAACTGCCTTTTGTAACAAAAGCACGTATTTACAAAAATAACTCTAGAAGCGTTTCGTTTTACGGGAATACAAAATATTTCGAACGGAATGTTAAGTACCAAGAAAATACAAATTCGGTTAAAAATCCGGCGGATTTGTTTCAAAGTACAATATTCAAAAAAACCAAACAAAGTCTTTGTAAACACGAAATATTACTAATATTTCAAAATTTCTGCATAGACGAATTGTAAGATTGTACCGCGACACGGAGACGCTTTGTGTCCAAGTGCTGTTTGTCTCGCGCGTTACCTGCGAATAAATACTGCTCGATGGAGATTATTACCGGAATGTGCTGAAGTTTGGTTAATTATCTGCTTCCTGAGAACTGGTTATTAAAAAAAAAAAGCCAGCGAGGATTTACTTATTGAGTATCGTGGGGGGGGTTAAGGAGGGGCGCGGATAAATATTTAGATTACGCGGCCAGGCAAAAATAAAATAAAATGCTGAGCGTATCAGAATAAGAAAGATTTGTGTTCAGAATTCAATGAATCTGCATAATTGATTGTTTAAGATACTGTTTTTGCCCACTTTCTGCCCCATGCTATCCAGATAGAATGAGTCAGTAATAGCCCCCCCCCCCGCCATGCTAAACCTGGGGGGAGATGGCCCTCTTGGGTGGTCAGCCCTGCAGTGCTCCGATGCTCAATGGGATGGTTAGAAGGGAGATCTCTGATCTCACCAACTGGCCCATTTACACTATTAAGGCTGTGATGGCTTTAAACGACTTTATGATGTCATATCCTGGCACTCTGCCGGCTGTGGAAGGGGGCAGCGGGGGGCACTGCTGTGGGTGAGCGTCCTACCATTGTGAGGTCACCTCACCGGATATGCGTAAAACCATGGAGGGAGTACAAAGCTGATGGAACGTCTCCCGGGACACTGATTGACTGACTGTCCCATCTACAAGAGGATAGTTGGCATGTATTAGATATCTAGCATGCCTTAAAAAAACCCTACAAAGAATAGCAGAGTTTGGTGCTTTGTCTAAATTAGCAGTGCTGCGCCTCATAATGTAGGGGAAGGTCACCTAAATTGCTCAGGGGTTAACGACCATATAATTAATGAGCTGCTTATTATTAATTCATAATTTTGAGTTACTAAGACAATATGTTAGGGGGGGAGGGTATGAATTTATTATTTATTTTATACATTTTATCTATGTCTAGTTTATTCTTTTAATTGGAGTCTTTAATCCAAGGTAATGGACTGGGAATTTATTTTTAACCCTTTATGGTGCTTTGTAAAGTAACATATTGCTAGACTCTTAGAGTGGTGGCAGATTTAACTCTTTGAGCGCTAGAGGAGTTCTATGTCTGATATACCAAGGGCCATGAGTTTCTGACAAGGAGCTCAGACAACCTGCTCTAGATTGCTGCCAGCAGCCATTTGAACAACATATATATAAGAAAAAGCAAATAAAATAATATTCCACATCATTACAGTAAAGAAAATCACTTCTTTTAACAAAAAAACCCTCATGTAATATGAACTCTGACACTGGTTTTACACGTGTTTTTTGGCATCGATCATCATACATATGTATGCAAAGACAGAAGTTAGCTCAGAGCTACCACCAAAAAAAATAAATATTTATATAATAACCAATTACATTGTGTCAAACATGTCGAAATATAATGGAAAAAAACAGATTCATATAAAGGCACTGATTATTACAGAGTGCAGGATGCCCGTGGGCTTCTTTAAACGGTAATTAAACCTTAAAAAAATACCCTTATCTAAAAACTCGAGTCTCGGATTAGAATTTTTCTAGAATTTTTTTTAGAATTTTTCTGTTTAAGGTTGTCCGTCCGTTTAATATCTCAGCTTTGGCTGCAATGTGATTTTAGGCTGCGTGGGTTATATTTCGTCCGGTTACCAGCAGAATTAGTTAAGGCTTTTTGTTGTACAGCATGGAAATGGTTAATCGTACCTGAGCTGCAAGTGCATTGTTAATCTGAGAAACGTATAGGATGTGTACCTGGGAACGTCTTTATTGCCAATGCTTTATAGAAAAGGACACTTGAGTCTACGGGGTATCGCTGGGGGACAAGCAATTTTGGTTTTTTGGTTTTTTTTATACATATCAAACTATGATGCCCCGATGTAAACATTGTGTAGGACAAATGATACGCATTATAAGTAATAATCCGATTAGATCAACACTTCTCAAAGGTTTAAGATTTGTGCCGATATTTAGATCAATGATTAGTGCATATAAACGTTCTAAGCCTGGATTAGAAAACACAAAATTTAACAGTAAACAATGTGTTAAAAAAGCACTAACACACTTGGATTAAAAACATGACGGCATTCACTACATTTATTGATGGGCTTTCTCATTGGAGGAAAAGATTTCCCCCAAAAATGCGAAGTTCTGTCCTCTGTGTACCATCTTTTTAACCAAAGACTCAATAATTAATCAATTTTTTAATAAAATTATACTCTGTAGTGCATTTTATCCAAAGTGTGGCCGCCGGGGGCCCGGAGGGTTATCGTTTAAGTTAATAGGGTAGGGTAGAGTGCATTTTAAGCTATTATGACATCACTACAATAGGTTTTGTACATCTAAAGCTGCTCGTATTTTGATGGGTGCAACGATATGTAACTGAACCCAGAAATAAAAATATTTCAAATGAATGTACCCTGTCATTTTTTAAGCATTCAGAGTAAAAAACAAAAGGAATGATAAAATCCTGTGAAAAGCTGTCCGTTGTGAATCATATCATAAAGTAAGATGTGCGGTCCGTAGGAAACTTTTTGCCAACTAATTTGCCAAGATGTTTTGGGTATGATATTTTATGAATTATTATTATTGGTTTAATCTTTTTATTATTAATATTACGGTATTATTGATCTGGGCATGATGTATTATTATTATTAATATTATTATTGACCTGGGCATGATGTATTATTATTCATATTATTATTGATCTGGGCATGAATGTATTAATATTATTATTGATCTGGACATGATGTATTATTATTATTATTATTAATATTATTATTATGGACATGGTGTTTTATTTTTATTATTATTATTGTTGTTCTGGGCATGATGTTTTTTATTATAATTATTATTAATATAAAAATTATTATTGCTCTGGGCATGATGTTTTTTTATTATTATTATTGTTATTAATATTATTATTGTTATGTGTATGATCTTGATGTATTAATATTACCTGCAGCTGAAAAAAAAAAAAGATTTTTAAGGCCTGCCATATTCTCTTACGGGCACATATAGGCACAAATACCCTATACAAATGTTCACATAAAGGCTTCTTTGGCATGGCTTATGAACTCTTCCTAGAACACCTTTAAAAATAACGGCAGGCAGCTCACTGGTCTGGTTCATGGGATATAAAACCCAATTTTACTACCCCAAATAAATGCGTTATATGGCAAATAGATACTTTTTAGAATTCTGATTTGTTATTGTTTTATTCTACGGAACATTGACAGATTCAAGTGGATACCACTTTAATCTGTCAACGTTCCGTAGAATAAACAAAAAGTCAGACTTCTAAAAAATCTAATTTAAGAGCAAATTGCACATCTATGCTCATCAGCATTCTCTATTCTTTAACTAGAAGGGGGTCCAAATAAAGCTGTTACATTACTTTTCTATAAGAAAATAGAAATCCGTTCCGTGATATATGTTTGTCTGCTGACCTCCAACTACTGAGATGTCATCGATGTACCTCCACCTTTCGTTTAGTGAAAAAGACAATGAAATGGGGGGCTCGGCTGACATTAGCGGATAACGTCATAAAGATAGTAAAAATCCCTAAAAAGAAACTCACAAGGAAGCAGGAGGTTTCTGTCTTAAGAAAATAAAGCATGAAGCATTGTATATGGCAAACAGCTGGCTGTATCTATATTAAAGAAATTATTAAGCATAAAAAGCAGATTTTTGCAACTGTAATACAATTGCCAGAGACCTGTGGAACATTTTTTTAAACTAATATATACTTGAATATACAAAAGATTTTTTTTTAACCCTTATGAGAATTTTAAGGCGGTGTGACATAAAAACTTAGGAAATATACATGTTTAGGGACCTTGCAGCACATAAAAAAAAAAAAAACCTGCGGGTCCAAATAACATTAAATAATTATAAATTAAAATGAAAAAAAAAGGCTGATCAACCTTAGCAAAAAAAAATCCTCCAATTTTATACATAAATCGATAATTTAAAAATTAAAACAGGCGAACAACACAGCATAATATTCATACTTGTATAGCTAATATTGCAACTTTTTTTTTTTGCTTTGCAAAATATTTTTTTCCGCATTATTATTGTGTATTTGTTGCTTTGACACAAAAAAGCAAATAATAAAAAAAATAATAATAATAATTCTGTGTAAGTGCACATCACTGAGCTTGTACTTGGTATCATACCGATCTGGCATCGAGGCCGCGATTGTACCGCATAGATTTGGTCATCAAAGGAAAGCTTTTTGTGCAGTAAACTACTGGAAATCAGTCTTAATAATCCAGTTTTTTTTCCCTTTAATCTTTAGAGAGGCAGGAAGTGGCAGCTCTGGACACGAAACGTTGTCCTTTACTTATTGTCCTTATTATCCCTTTTTTTTCGAAGTCACTCAAATATTTGACAAACCGCTTCAACGAGAAACAAAGTAATATATATTTCTGGAATGGTTAAGTTCAATATAAATATTACATTAAAAAAAGGCACGAATTTAAGGCCATCTGTGCTTTTATCAAACTTATTTGTAATGTAAAGGCAAAAGTATAGCTGATAAAGTTCTATTGCTTCATGTTCTTAAGTGTCTTTGTGAGTTGAGCTCAAACTTGACACTGCATAGAATAATGGCGTATTTTTAAAGGCACTTCAATGCTACTGTTATGATGCTATTTTGAGTACTTTTCTGGGCAAAGGAAACAAGATACTCAATAAGGCCTCCAAACAGACTCATCCATTCGACCGCTGGAATTCAACACAGTAGGAGAACTGCTATGGCTTCCATCCGCATCCACGCCATCATTCTGGTTGCCCAAGTTGGGGCTGAGCAACGTGCCACCGTTGGAGGTGGTGCATGGTGGAAGCATCCTGGAAGGAGATCGATCGCCCCCTGGAACCATGGGGAATTGGTATGATCCAGAAGATGTACCATAGTAAAGGTAGGGAGTGCTGCTGGTTTGAAAGGGTCCACTTTGGTTCTGGGTGGATCCTGGGTAGGGTGGCGGTAGGTAGGTATGATAGTGAGTGGTTGCAGACATACCCAAGGACATCCCTGAGGTGACCGGAGGGGTGTATGTAAATGTTGCCGGGTAGTGCATACGCGGGTTGGAAAAGCGGCTCTCCGTTAAGGACGAAATACTAGTAAACTGCCTTGGGTCGGAAAATGGACCCAACTCTGACGCACCTAAAAAAGAGCACAGAAGACTGCCAGTTACATAATGAATACTTAATGAGCATGATCTGACTCAATATATGCAATATTACATTATATTATGAAATGACACTCTTATTTTATTATATAATATATACTAATATATATATATATATATATATACATACATACATACATACAAATAAATAATAATTGTTTCTCTGGAGAATTTTTTAAGATATATATATAATATATATATATATATATATACATATATATAACCTACATAAAATCTACAATAGCTTGAACCTTGCATTAGAATTTTCCATATGCCCGTGAAACATAAAAAATCCCTTACTTTAACCTCAAAAAAGTGGCACTAAAAAGTAATATTCACACAACATTATAAAAAGCCCCCTTTTTCAGACGGTTTAGCCTCGTATGTTTTAGTCTGAAACAAGGAACAATTAAACATCCATGTGTTTCCATTTATTATGTTGCAAGCGTCTCATTAAGAACCCAAGATTGGCTGGGCGCCAGACTCCGTGTTCTCTCAATGGATTTTTTCTTTTCTACCCTGCCCCCCCCAGGCGTTCTCCGGTCTCCCCGCTAGCCCCGCTACCTGTTCTAACCGCCAGAATTCTGTACCGCGACACACAGCTCCTCACTGACCCCCACATGCTTTTTTTTCTTTTTTTTTGGCACATGCCAGGTAATATCAGTTGCCATTCATTTAAAAATTACTAGTCCAAAATTGTGGTTAACAGGGAATAATTATGAGCAAATTTCTCCAAGCCTCGCAGCAATTTTGTCCTTCAGTCTCAATTACCGTACCTCGGCTCTAACCGACTCCGCATCGGAATGTCAGGTTAATTATAAAATAATAGCTTTATTAATTTGATAACTTATAGGGAATAAATTGCCAACATTTCAGCCGTCGCTTTGCATTAGTTTATAGGAACCGGCTAATATGTTCCCGAGAGCCGCCATCTGCTGGTGTATGAATTATGGGGCCCTGGGATTTAGAGGATCGGAACAGTGATGGGTTTCATCGTAATCCCGTGAAGGGAGGCGTCTGAAACATAATCATTCCACCATTCTTTCTACAGCTTACAGGTAGCCAGGGAAAGGCAGGTCTTGTTAGAACAACTCATATCACACTCAGCCAGCAACTGTATTTAGACGATCAAAAGGCAAAAACCCTAATAACTCATCTACAAGTTCTTCTACATAGGATACATTATATATATATATATATATAC
>VKOC01000005.1:45871058-45893538 GCA_009364415.1 Spea multiplicata
TGTGCTCCAATGGTCCTTTTATCACTCCCATCACTCCTGCTTTCCAATGGCCCTTTTCACTCCCATCACTCCTGTTGGCCAATGCCTTTATCACTTCCCATCACTCCTGTGCTCAATTGTCCTTTATTCACTCCCCATCACTCCTGGGTTCCATGGCCCTTTTCACTCCCATCACTCTGGGTTCAATGGCCCTTATCACTCCATCACTTCCTGTGCTCCAATGGTCCTTTATCACTACCATCACTCCTGCGTCCAAGCCCTTTATCACTTCCAAATTACTCCTGGGTCTAATGGCCCTTTATCACTCCCATCACTCCTGTGTTCTAATGGCACGTTCTGTTTGCTGAACCAAGTTTATGTTTAAAAAGTTAATTGATGGTTAGAAACCCTTTTTCAAATCTGTTACAGCCAGAAATGTCCATGAAAACAGCCCAATGAGAGTGTGAGTGTGTGTGTGCGTGTGTGTGAGTGAGAGTGTGCATGTGTGTGTGTGAGTGTGTGTGTGTGTGAGTGTGCATGCGTGATCAATCATTAGAACACTTTTTTTTCCCGAGCCCCTCCTGGCATTTATGTTTCATCTGAAAAATATTCTTGCCTATCGGGGAGTTGTTGAGACGGGGTCCGCGCTTCTACCGCAGAAATCAGATTTCCCAAATTTCAAAGGGTTGCAGCTTTTTCAATCCAAATAAAATAATTGTGCAGGCGACCCGACTTGATTGCTTCCCGCGGAGCTTAACCTGTGTGGTCCGCGTGCCGACACCTCGGGGGGCACAGAGCTATTCTCACACGCCTGCATTAACGTGTGGGGTGGGATGAAGACAAATGCGCGGTAAGATTAGCACCTGTCACGTTAAATATGTCCTCGCCTACACGCCGCATCGCGCTCCGCACGGCACGAGCTGTTACCGTAGCGATGGCCGCTGTCTCTGCAGCTTTGTTACCCCAAGGACTTGTTAAAAAGGAACCGGGGCAATAAAATACTGTAGCCCGGACCACCTCGTATGCTCTAATGAAATGTAAAGGTAAATGTGCAGAGGGTTAATAGACAAACCATGTATATTCATTCACTAATACGTGAGTTTGGGGGAGAGTACCAACTCCCTGACCTCACTATGAATTATGGCCTCAACTCCAGTAAGATTTCCTGCAATAAGACCAAAACTGGCCCTGCATGATGTATAATTAATGTGTTTTTTTTTTGTAATCTCATTATTATGACTATACATTACGCAGGACCGGCCCTTTGTGCAGGTAAAGCAGATTCAGGTCGCAGAGCAAGATGGCGGAACTTTCCTAATACAGTGAGGGTATTAAACATGCATGGGACAGGCATACGGCTAATGAATCTAAGACGAGACCAACGACTGATTAAGGTCTGAGTCTTTACAGCAGGAAAAAATAGGCGGACTAGATGGGGGCCGATCAGCCGAAAAGTTATATTTTCTGGCCGAGGATAATGGGAGTTAAGATTCAACTCTGGCTCGAGTGTCTGGCTATTTGAGGTGTCTTTAGAGACCGCTGCCGCGAATCCCTGCTTTACCCCAAATACCTTGATTATAGAAAATGGGCCACAACGTAATTTGTGGATTGAGAGGGGATTATGTGAAATCCTGCATTAAATATATCAAATCCGGGAAGCCGTACGGTTTTAAAGGGGGCGTATCTTTGATTCTTGACCCCATTTGGCTTCTGCGAGGCTGTGATCTATAGCTCTGCCGTACCTGCGTGGCGTCTGCAAAGTATTATTACAGCCAGACGGCTCTCCGCGCCGGTTATTCACGGAAACTTCATGTACATTATTTGGTTTGCCAATCGGATTCATTGTTTTGGAGATATTTTATTTACACTCCAGGAGATCGGAGGCAGAATCTGCCCTGAAATTCTCTCCCTTCTCCTCACTCCTGAAGGCTGCCTGAACCAATCAACGGCAATCAGCAACTTAACAATAGAGGAGAGATAACTTAATGGGGAGGAATAAGAATGAGAGTTTTCATGTTCTTGGGTTAGTAAATATAATGTATTGTATACAAAGCTGTTAGGTCAGAAACAGAATGTGAAGGAATCAGTCGGCCCCCGTCTAGTCGCCTAGACTCCTACTGTAAAGACTCAGACCTTAATCAGTCGTCGGTCTCGTCTTAGATTCAGGAGCCGTATGCCCTATCCCATGCGTGTTTAAATTCCCTCACTGTATTACCCACTACTACCTCTGCTTGGAGGCTGTTCCACTTATCTACCACCCTCTCAGTAAAGTAAAACTGCTTTACATTCTTTAAAAGCTTCCGACCCTCAAGTTTTAGATTATGGCCTCTTTGATAACATTTGAAATAAAGTACCAAACCTCATATGGAGGAATGCATGGGTCCCTGAATGATTCCATATACGATAAATGGTATGAAAGGTGGCGGGTTATTTTGGTCCGTTTTCAAGCAGGCAGAGCCTGGTGTCAGTAGCGCCCCCTGCAGGGCATCGGTTGTTTGGGATTATAGAAGGGGTTGAGTGGGTCTACCGTGGCGGAGATGGTTACATGTGTTATATGCGATCGTGTAATTCATTCATACTTAAAGAATGTTTGTGCAAATGAATGTGCAACAAAAGAACTGAAATGAAGCTGACAAACTCAATAAGCAACATACATAGATATAGACAGACAGACAGACGGAATGCTTGCTCCTTTATGTCTGTAATGCATACTATGTGACATTCCATGAGTTAACCCTTTTGGTGTCCATCTGAGCAGAGCTCTGCGTTAGAGATCACGCGTGGAGCGCGGTCCGAGGCCTGAGCTGGATTTATCATGCTAGATACACGGGTCTGGCTTGCCACGCTCCCTGCGAGTAAAGGAATGTGTAAACAGCCTGTGTATCCTCGCTTCAGTCCCTCGCAAGGTTTCACAACACGAATGCCTGTGGATCTGTCATTTCCTGCTTGGCCGGCTGCCCAGCTCCTGACAGTCAAGAAAACAGTCAGCGGCCGATGCGAGAATCCCTTCGACCAGCTCTTCATCGCATTCGCAGGAGGGTGACTTCATAATTCCCAGCTAAAAGTCTAAGAATGATCCCCGGTATCAGACAAATAGGACCTGGGGCAACCAGCTTTTATTCAGAAGGCTCTTTGATATTCTAGGAACCTTTCAAACGCTGAATTAATGGCAACAATTACACCTCAGATGTCTGGAAGGAAGTATTGAAAGCTGACGTTCCGGGGACCTGACTAGCAGGACTGCCCTGGCTAATTTGGGACAGATGCCAAGTATGCTCTTCTGGGAGGCTGCATCTCACACACAATGAAGCCACAGTTATCACTATTCTTTAAACCCCAGCATATCCCACTCCCACAGTGTTGCACATTGGGTGACTAAACACAAGAAATGCCATCATATTATACCCAGAAACAGTAAATATAAGAATTTAAAAAAAAAATCAAGGTACTTGAGGAGAACGCCCTCGTCCTGGGATCTTATACCCTAAAGGAAACTCTAAGGGTTCTTTAAACGGAACTCCCGCCAGTATCATTTGAAATATTATGATGTCATTTTCTCCTTTTCAGTCTGTAACCTTAGTACAGTACAGTTTTCTAGGCCAACAAACTAAGTGCTGCTTTGTGGTACACAATAGAATGTCTCAGTCTTAATCATCCAGGAAGACCCTTTATGGTCTATGAAGAACTATGAAGGGACTTCATTAGCATAAGCAGGACTTCATTAGCCTTGCCATAAACCATCAGCTCAGTGTGGTGCTTGGAATGTGGCTGAAACGGCCACGTAGTAATCAGTGATAAAAGACCAACACTGCTTCACGCCAGACGACCACCATTATATCATCCGGTTCAGACGTTGTCCAACCCCACTAGCCCAGTGGCCCGCCAGGTGTTTCCCAGTTTAGCCAGTGCTGACCTGGTACAAGGTGAATATTGCTCCCCCCCACAACTCAAAACACACCAAAAAACTAAATTGAATATTGGTGTCAATAAGCAGTTTAGAGGATGTTTCACTGCTTTATGTGATACATTTTTAGCTTTTATGAATCAATAATTTTTTATTTTTTTTGCTTCATTTTTTTATTTGAATGAATGTTTTTTAAATAACTATATAAAATAGTTTTTTCCCCCTGCTTTTTTAAGAATCCATGAATTAATTACGAATATGAGTTTTTTTGTTATACAAACTGACGCACGTGTTGAGTGAGAAATCTCTAATTTCCCGGTGAATAAGACTCTTCTGCTCTTCCTGGGGTGGGGGGGTGGAATATGAGTTCGGAGGAACATGCAAAATTTCACAAGCACAAGTTTAAAAAAGGGAATAGAGAATTCATTTGAATAACACGAGAGAGAAAAAACCCTAATCCTCCGGCGGCCATGATTCTAGCATAAAGTCCCTTTTATTTACGCCAGACCGTCAAATATATCTGATTCTCATTTTTCTACTCTATGGGTTACTAAATGTAGACCAATAATAAATACATCATGGAAAGAGCCCCCTACCCCCCTAGTAAATCCAATACATACATGTAGATTGCACATGGAGTCCATGTAGGTTTTAGTCCACAGTAAAAGACACAGTAGACACACACAAGGGGTTAAACTCCATAACAATTCTAAAGAAAATAAACCAAATATTGATAGGAAATACACATTTCCAGATATATGACATTATTTTTGCACCCCTTGTTCTACAGCTTTTGAGCTTTAATTTAAATGTTTTTAAATTTAAAAGTAATAATTAATAAATATTAATAAATAATAATAATGGAAATAATCATAATAATAATGTATAATACACTTGTATACATATTTTCCTTTGTGTGTTCCCCATTTTAATTGTTTAATATTATTTTGTATAGGGTGGTGTACAGTCGGGGCGGTTGTGATGTCAGAGTTTCTGATTGCTGTATGTAAGCAGGGATCGGACATTTTTCCTGCATGCTAGCCATCCCTGCTCACAAAAGAACTTCGTCTACTTTTATTTTCTGACTTTTGTTTCTAGCGGTCAGACTCATTTATCATGTATTTATCAGCAGCATTCTCTTCGCCGTAGAGGAAGCCTGTGCGTTAAGAGTAAGGCTTTCCCCAAAAAGGCTGCCATTAAAATGTATTCACCAACAACGCCAAAAAGCAAAAGTATTCACCAACAAAGCCAAAAGCAAAATGAAGGAACTCGCCGCTCTCAAGCATTATTTTTTACTCAAGAAAAGGAAGCCACGCAAGCAAACATTTCATATTTCTGTGCAGGCGACAGGCGGCAGGGTAACCCCATTGGAATATCTAACAGTTCAAGTTGCCCGGCAAGAGATAGAAACAATAAAACAAACCAAGCGAAACGCGCAAGCGGTCACACGGAGAAATATTACCGTTCTACAGACTTAAACACAAGGTAGTGGTAAGGTAGGGGTTAATTGTGTAGTAGAAACATCTGTCTCATAAGCAAATGGTAACACATAGGCTTTCTTATGTTCTACTGGTTAACACGCTGATTTTAACCCTTCAAAGGCTGATCGCAGCCAATAGGCATGGCTACCGGACCCCCTCGGTTTACGGGCAGTAATGTGTTACTCACGTCGTGGCTCTCTGGGTCCATCCACTGTCACTTTTATAGCTCTGTGGTACGTGGCTACTTGGGGTGGGTTCGTGAACACGGTTATTGTCAAAGTGAAGCTTTTTCCTGCAAATCATAAGAAAAAAAAAAAAGTTAAAATTCACCATTTTCCAAATCCCTATAAATCTTTTTATAAAGCAGTCCATAAAACCTTCCCTGTCGAGTATCACACACTCACACAGGATATATTGTATGGGTTATGACATCATATTTCTACAAATTGGAGTGTTCCTCCAGAACTATTCGCCGTAGAATGTCGGAAGAAGATACCTTGAGAATCTGAGTCCATAAAGGGCTGCAGAATTCAGATTAAATACAAAATGTAATTAAAATCAAATTTGACAATTACCACTAAAAACGTCACTTTGTATTTACTGCCGGTGGTGTATTCCTATCTAGGCCTTTGATTAAGACAATTAATCCAGAGCGGTGGCCCTAGGGCGACGGAACTCTTAATGGGCTAAGTGGGGAGATCAAAGAAGGTTATCCTGCGGAGATCTGTGCAGACCCCCCCCCCCCCCCGTAGTATCATTGCTGCATTATTTACAACAGAGAACCGGGATATGATGTCATATCCCATCGCTATGTATGAAGAAGATGGATGATGACACCTTGGCCGGGGATAAATACATCACTGGTTCCCACCAGCTTTAGCTAAACCCATTAGAGGTATCACGTCGGCCATTAAACTTTTCTATAGGATGCAAGTCGTTCTGTCGGTTTTGCCCATTTTGCAGAAAACACCATTTTTGGATTTTCGCGTGATGAGTTCTGCTGCTATTTTTTTTTTCACTTTTTTTTTTCTCATAAGCTTTCTTTTTTAAACCAGTATTAAAAAATTTTTGATGCGAATGCCTTATTTCCTGTACAGATTAACACTACCGACAAATTTTAATATTTTTACAGCTGTTTTTTTTTTTCACAGATAAATAGAATCAGCGGATTTTAGGTAAATAATGAATCCGGCAAAAAAATAAGTCAGAATTTGACAAAATATAGAATGGGGGGGGGGCAGGTAAAAGTGCTACAGCGTAGTGAAATAATTGTACAATCTGCACATGCAAACAAAAAGTTAATTTTTTCACAGTCAACTAAACTCTTTTTAAGCAAACACAGTGTTGTATGTTTCAGTTTGAA
This sequence comes from Spea multiplicata, assembly GCA_009364415.1. Taxonomy (NCBI): domain Eukaryota; kingdom Metazoa; phylum Chordata; class Amphibia; order Anura; family Pelobatidae; genus Spea; species Spea multiplicata. The sequence goes on from VKOC01000005.1 coordinate 45,877,786, forward strand.
GGTGAATTATTTATATATATATATATAAATATAATATATAGCTATCTATATATAGCTATAGATACAGATATATATATATATATAATTATGGAATTGAAGGAATTTCTTCCCACAGTTCAGACTGAGCGACAGTTGTGATCGGTTACATACGTGACGGTTATTCATGTCGGAGTCGGTTCTGCAAACTGTTTAAAGGCAGGAAGTTGTGGGCGTGAGGCGGTGACTCAATAAACAGTCACCCCAACTGATCTGGGACAGAGCTTCTGCTCCTGGTTAGAGGATCGAGACAGCGCGCCGCTTGCCAGGGCCTCTTGTAAATGACAAAGATCTCCTGCTTACACGAGCATCATCTCTCCAGAAATATCTATATATATATATATATATTCCGGCTGCCGTGGAAACGGAGGATACGCATAACACACAGAACTCGTTTACTAAAAACTGCCTTTTGCTATTATGTGTATTTTCTAACATTATTTTCAACATGTTTAGTTTAAAACAAAGTGATTCCTTTCTTTTGAAGATACTTAGTTTCAAAAAGGACTTCAGTGAAGGGGGGGTTCACAGGCCTTTGGGGTAAACTCTGCTCATAGCTAACTTCCTGTCTAGAGACAACTTCCTACCTTCACACTCACCCATTAAAGACACCCCCCCCAAAAAAAAACAATTTCAATGTAGGAGGAATAATCTCGCGGCTCCTGAGATGACTGCTCCCATGGTACACGCTTCAGAATCGATAGCAAGGATGAACTTGATGGACTTTATTCAAATTACCATGTTACAAATAACCGTACATGCAAACTTCCCAGAGAAGCGATCTCCCAGTCCTGCAGGAGTAGCGTCATTAAGGTGGGGGGCCGGTTGCACATACAGGTGGGGTTAGCCACCGATAAGGACGGAGATAGCCATGCGCTGGGGCAGAGCTAGCCCCAAACAGCCTTTAACGGGTGGGGAGCAGGAGGAAAGTGGGTGGGAGGAGGCAAGAAGTGGGTGGGGAGTGGGCGTAGCCAAATGCTTCTGCACTGCGGAAAGGCTCCGCACTTTTTCCACCATCAGTATGAGCAAATTTGGGGTATGTTAAGAACAATCCAACTTTGAGTGGCTACTATAGAGAACCAGGAAAAATACATATTTTTTATTTAAAAAAAAATGTAAAAACTAAAACTTGCATCCTTTGTATCTATTTAATGACCGGCTAAATTGCAGCTTGGAAACTTAAACATTTCACCTTAACAATAACACATTTTGACATTATGAATCATAATGTTCTTCGGAATACGGAACACCTCATTTTAGACGGCAGAAAGTCACTATCTTTGTAGTTATTAGTTGCCAGGCAACAGAAATATATGTTTATAAATGAAAAAAAAAAAACAATATGTCAGAACTACCGGATTGCAGTCTCCTGCGATTCTTTCCCTGTCGCAGTCCGGATAGGGTTACCGAGTTAGTATCACAATAATTGTTATGAGAAGTTGTTACTCTCATGGATGAGTTACAGGACGATGAGGTTCGCGGTGGGAGGTTAAGCGTTAGGACACTCACTCGAGCGCAGACAGGATGATTTATATATGTAAGTGTTTATTAGAGAAGCTAGCACTTATCTCTGAGCGTCCCCTTCAGTTAGGGGTTACCGGATCACAGCTGCCGAGTTACGTTAGTGATATTCTCCATGCGCAGGTCTGTTATCTGCCGAGTCCTGTATGGGTGACTCATTGTTACTGTGGCCTCCAACTAATTTTTCTGACGTTCGCGTAAAAACGTCTAAATATAGAAGAATCGCCGTTTTATGTTCAGAAAGTTTCCTAAAGTTTGGTTTGACCTCCATAGTAATGGAGTCGATGAGGTAACTGCATGTGTATAAGGTTAGAGTGAGTGTGTGTGTGTTAGAGCGAGTTTGCGTGTTAGTATGTGTGTTAGTTAAGGGGGAGTCAAGAAGAAATACTACTCCTAGGTGCCACTAACCCTAGGCTCACTCCAGTTCCCAGCTGAAGCGGTAGAGGTTATTTCAGCGAGAGAATGTAAACACTCACCGGGATCGGCATACGGCTCCTGAATCTAAGACGAGACCAACGACTGATTAAGGTTTGGGTCTTTAGGTCAGGAAAAAAGTGTCAGACTAGATGGAGAGAACAGGCCCGATCTGCCGTCAAATTCTACATTTCTAAATTAATTTGGACCAAGTATGGAATATTAGTTTCCATAATCCTCTGGCCAAACACAGCCGATATTTGAGTGAACATTCTACATTGAGTACATAGGCAATGCTCACTTTAACTGGGGGGCTTTAATATTTCACATGGCAGAGCTACCAGCAGCCCCAATTCGTCTAGCTGTTGAGACTGCCCCAGTAAATCCAAGACGGCTGGCAGCTGTGCTATCGACGGACTGCAGCCCTAGCAACCTTCTGGCGGATCATGGCAATACGCCGGGTCTCAGTCACCCTGGAATGGAGGCATAGCTCACCGTGACCTCAAAATTTCGCGCCTCCTGTCTTGAACGCTCGCTAAGGATTTGTGAAGTCATATCACTGATAAGCCTCTGTTTAGGCTAAAAACGAAACTCATTAACGTCAAGTGTGATATTGTGGACTGGACAGATAAGGGCATATACTTGGATTTACTTGGTGTATAATTCTGGATTTCATTAAATGGAATATATATATATTTATAAATATATATACACACATATTATATATATATACTATATATATAGTATATATATATATATATATATATATATATATATACGGTATATATATATATATATATATATGTATATCATAGAAACCACTATGCATACTTCTTCTTTTAATACTTTTAATAATTCACATATTTACATAAAAAAGTATTGGTAAAGTCACACCCCAGCCACACCCACAACCACACCCCTTAATGCAAAAGTACACCCTTTGGCCATTTAAAATGATGGGGGGCTATTGGTATTTTCTCCCCACTCCATGGCCAAAATGTGTGAGAAAAGTGAAAAAAATAAAAAAATCGACTAAAACGATATAATTCAAATCGAGAAAATACGAGTCTCCTAAAAATCATGAGATGTCTTACTCGTCTTACATAATGATTAAACGAGGAACGTTTTCAGTTTAATTATCGCTGCAAAATGCCCTCAAGGTCCGTGCGGAGTGGATAAGATCTTTGGCCTTCAGTCCCCAGTAAAGCTGTTAGCTGACTTTACAGAGGAAACTTATATTTTTTTTTAATTGCAATGTTTTACAGTAAAACGTTCAACCAAGGCATTAACGTCAAGAAATGTTTGCATTTCTCTTAGATGATGTCATCTGTGCGGCCAACTCAATAAATACAAACTAATTCAAGAGGTGTCCTTCCAGCAGAGCTCATAAAATTCTGCAGTTGTGAAGTTGAGGTTATTGGAACCAAGGATTTCCAAATAAAAGTTTCTGTTCTACCAATAATATGTAACTTAAAGCGACACTCCAGCCATAGTATACACTTTAATAGCTTTCTGGTCACACGACAAAGGAGGAGGGCAGCTGCAGCTTCCACCTCAGGTACGTGCTTTTTCTTGACTCCCCATTGACATAATCAATGCTAATATTTCTGATTTCAATTAGGTGGGTGATATTGACACAAGATGTCTGTAGAAAGACATAGCGGCAAAAAGTTGCGAGCGACTTTTAAAAGTAAGGAGCTTCATCTACACAGACCAAGTTGCACCATGAAGTAACGCGTTTCGCTTAACCATAACGCACCCAACAATCTCAGCCGCAACATGACGCGGACTCCCCAAGGGGAGTATTAAGGCAAAAGGCTAGCGTTGAGGCCTACCTCTTCCACTTCTTCCCACAAATCTCAGATCGTTAAACCTCGCCACTTGGTTTTTCATGACTGCGGAAGCGTTTCTCAGTTCTGCCGAATAGTTTTCGTCGTTCCCAGCCATGACTGTGACCACAGACCCGTCCGGCACTTCTCCGAGGGCAACCACCTGTGTAAATAGGATGCCGGGGATTAATGTGACGTTGGTGACACATGACGTTTTTTTTATTTCATTCTGCTCTATACAGGACAAGGTAGCGTGAGAATTATCTTCTAAAATGGACCGGTTACGTAAAACAATGTTATACATAATGGCTGTTTCCGAATTTTCTCAGCTGACCAGCAATGATTTGTCTGATGTTTGTAACTGGCGCAGGACTCTGGAGTGATGCGATCTTTCAAAGAATATGTCAGGGGGGGGAGATGTTAATATTCTAATGCAGAAAATGATTCTCTATTCACTGGTATATTCGTTTAGGCCACTGATGCTTTTAGAAAAGAAGACCCACGGAAGAGATGATTGGAATTGAAGAGACAGTTTAATGCCCCCAGGCAGCCTCACCAAAGTACTTTGTGAGTACTTTGATATGCATTCTTTAAAAAGCAAGAAAAAATATATAAAATACGTACCTTAGGTAGAAGCTGCAGCTTCAGGGCTGCAGCTCCTTCCCTCCAACATTTTCTGACGATTCACGCCACTGATTGGCCACTTGAAGAAGCCCATTAGTGGCAGGAAAGTGCCCTAATTGAAATCAATTGCAATCATAAAACAAATGCAAATTGGGCCCTTTGGCCCCTATGTCATTTGCTTTAGAACTACTAGATTTACAATTGTAGGAGTAGAGCGCCAAAGGATGTTGAGTTTTTCAATAAAATACTGGTCTGGGAAATAGTAGTGGGAGATTTGAAGCAAATCTGTTAAAATATGCATTGTTGTTTTTATATTAGGTTTTTTTTTAATTCTGCACGATACCTTAATTAAAATTTTAACACAGATCTGCCTCTTCTTGGATCAGAAAAATGTGTATGTGGTTTTATTGAATGTCTACAAAACATGTAAAAAAAAAAAAAGAAAGGAAAAAATGTACATGCAACAAAATCTAATGTTTTATCAGAAAGATAATACAGAAAATAATATTTGCAATAAAAAAAAATGTATTTAAAGTTTAATTAGTGAAAATTAATTCTGTGGTATTGTAGTAAAAAATGCATTACTTTCCTTGTATATATCTGACAAACACAAATAATGTTTTATATTGTTGTATAATATTATAATATATATATATATAAAGAAAATAACAGGTGACAATTAACCCATTACATGCTGCAAGATCTTATCAAGCTCTTTGTAAGCTCATTTCAGTTAAATTCATGAAAATGTATACCAAATTGTGAAAATATTATAACCATTGGTGATTGTGGGTCTATTTTACAATTTGTATTATATTTAATATATTTTAATTATATATTTTACTTGTTTTATAAACAATATCTGGCAGTATTAGATAAAAAGTCTTGTATACAAATATATATAGTTTATGATTTTGTATTTTGTAATCACACGTTTTAATTTAGTAATCATTTTTCCAAAACTATTTGTTGTCAACATTCCTTTAGTTCAGGTTTCACGATGTATAAAACAACTATACATAAAAAATAGTTTAACATTTATTCCATTTTAAAAATTATTAAAATTAATGTTATTCTTTGTTGTTATTTTTATTTTATTTTTTTCACCTTGAATAAAAACAATTTAATATGTATTTGATTTTCAGTATAAAATGTGATTCCCGCCTATTTAGGAATATATTATATATTTATATATATGATATATTATATCATATTTTAATGTCATATGCATCAATATACCTAAAAGGCCTTTTAAGAAGCATTTTTTCAATAATATTCCTTTTTAGTACAGTATTCATTGTATGAAATGGTAAACATGAAAAAGGGAAGAATAAAAACGTTTATGCCCTTTCGGAGTGCCTATATATATAGTATATTTGTCCAAATAGTAATACACCAAAAAAAAAACATGGGGGGGAGGCCAGGACAAAAAAATTGGTTCATCCTAATAGTGATGCTAAAGGGAAAATACTGTGCGTGAAAAGTATTCACGACTGTTACAGAGGCTTCCTTCATGTTGGGAAAATGTATATACGGTAAGTATTAGCATCCACATTAAAACAAGAAGAATACGTTGAATATTGTCAGAAAAGGTTTAAGAAATGTTAATAAATGTACAGCATAGAAAGTTTCATGCATGCGCGCTGAGGGGAGGAAGTGACTAGCGGTAGGTATACCTTGTCAGGACACTGCTGTAATGCAAGTGGATTCCACGAAGCAGATTAGAAATTATTATGAAAGTATGTTTTTTAGCGAGTCTCCTTTTACGTGAACGTGGCTGAGTGTAATATCCTCCTTTTGCTATACACCTGTCATTCTATAGTATGCCATATATATATATATATATAGATATATATATAATATATATATATATATAACCTTATAACAGCTGCCTTCCTGTTCCTTCACTTCCAGTATTAAAAGACGGCAGATAAGACCCATTCGGCCCCATCTAGTCTGCCCATTTGTCCTGATGTAAAGACTCAAGCCTTGGTCTCGTCTTAGATTAAGGCGCCGTATGCCTATCCCTTGCATGTTGGATGTTGGATAAGGAAATTATATTTCCTTATACATCCCTATTTCATTGACCGCAGGAGAGGAGTAAATTCATGTCTTATCCAGATTCCGTTTCATGCACCACACAATTAAAAAAAAATGTTTGGCAAAACGGTTTTTTTTTTGCTAAAAGCACCCAGAAATCTTATCTAGCGATAATCTAATCCCTGTAGAATCTCTATAGAGATCCGTGATATGCGAGTCCTTCATCAACTCACTGAGCGCTGGGAAAAAATGTGCACTAAATCATAGCAAGGGTATCGCAAAGGAGCCCCTTACACGTCAAACCCGTTTCTCTGGGCCAATAGGCCAATATTTGGTGCCGCAATAAAATAATAAAAATGTATAACAAATACTTGGTCGTGAAAAAAACAAAGGGTTAAATGAAAGCAGACATGAACAGAAAATGTTACTGTAACTTTATACTTAAAAGAAGAAAGCACCAGGCTAAATGCTCTATTTGTTAATATTTTGGTATCCGTTTTTATATCAGCTAATATATGATATGTATTTTATGTGCGCATCGTTGCAAATGTTAAACTTAGCGCCCAGAAAATAACATGTTTTCAAAATAGCTTCAAAAATATTTTTAACCCCTTAAGGACAATGGGCGGTCCCGAAACCCATTGATAACAATGCATTTTGAGCCCGTACATGTACGGGCTTTGTCATTAAGGGGTTAAAAAATAGATTTGTTTGAGAAGGCATTGGGTGAGGACATCCTTGAATGTCTCCCACGGGCCTTAATATTAACTCTGTTCTGAAACAATCATTAGCCATTTAGAGCTAATTAATCGTGGAAGGATCATTTATTTAACCCTTTCAGTGCCGGCTCTGACAGCCCGAGCGCTTGCTTCTTGCTCATCCGATTATTAGGTTCGGGTTAAGAGACTGCGGACGCGCTCTGAGGTCCAGCACAGGAGCAGACAGACGGAGGAGACAGACTGCCAGGGCTGACACCGCCGTCTACAAGGATGCGTGATTCACAATCCTGGGTGAGAATTTAAGAGCCTCCCAACTGTCCTTCCAGCCTCCGGAGACCTTGCCAGCGTATCATTCCCACACTAATTCAGTGTAACATATTGTGCCGTCAGATATTCCCGTCCCTGCGGCAATAACTAGAGAGCCGGGCTGAATTTTTTATTTGATGAGATGTATGTAACAAGAGAGGAGAGGCTTCCCTCTGAGGTGAGCAGCCCAGCGTGCGCGGGGTTAACATGGGAGCGAGATTTTACCGAGCATCCGCTGTTTTAACAAATACTACAAAATACGGATTCACTAGCATCTTCAAATGATTTCTGGGAAGCAAAACGTATTTTTCTGGCGTTTGCTGGAAAGGGTATAGTTTCCTTTAACTCTTCGACTGCCAACGCTTAATACAAACGGACACTTTTTTTTTAGGAATTTCCTAAGCAAAAGGATATTTCCCACGTTCCCTTAATTAAAAAGTAGATTGCATCCTCAAATTATCCCCGGGTTTGTGTAATAAGCTTTCTTTGATGGCTCAGGGGTGCAATAAAAGGGTTAAAAACAACATGATATGAAAAAATCCAAAATATACGCTAAAATAAGGGTTTGGTTTTTTTTTTTTTTTAAAAAACCTATCCGGTGTGTGTTTTATAAAGCGAACCGTTCGCCATTAAAATGTGAGTATGTGGAAATATTTGTAGAGCGCGCTTCTAAAAACACGTGCAACTTTTTATACTTCCTGCTGCTGTAAGTGCGAGAAAGGCCCTCAGATCCCCTCTTCCATCTTCGGGGGGCCGACACGGATACAGCAGGCGCGTGTGAAACCGGAGACCATATATACATCAAACTACATCAAAGTAATCATTTCTTCAACAAGTCTGGTGTTTTCTTGTAAATATAAAGTCTTATGAGGTGACTTTATAAAAAAGGGCTCTCGCTTCCCTAATAGAAGAGCGTAGACTCACCCATATGAGTGGAGAATTAGCGCACCACGGGGGTCCTGAGCATCATAGGCCGATGAGAAGTTTAAGTGATTGGCCTAGATTATAAATACACGACCGTTCAAAAGTTTGGGGTCACTTAGAAATTTTCTTTGTTTTCAAAAGAAAAACAAAATTTTTGTCCATTAAAATAACATGAAATGGATCAGAAATCCAGCGCAGGCGGGGTTAATGCTGTAAAGGACTACTGTAACTGGAAACGGCTGATTTTTAATGGAATCTCTTCATAGGCGTACAGAGGCCCTTTATCACTCCATCACTCCACTCCCATCATCCTTTATCACTCCCCATCACTCCTGTGTTCCAATGGCCCTTTATCACTCCCATCACTCCTGTGTTCCAATGGCCCTTTATCACTCCCATCACTCCTGTGTTCCAATGACACATTGTGTTCGCTGATCCGAGTTTAAAAGGATAATTGATGGTTAGAAAACCCTTTTGTAATTATTGTTACAGCCAGAAATGTCCTGGTTTTCCATGAAAACAGCTCATTGACCCCAAACTTTTGAATGGTAGTGTCAGTGGTAGCGGGTAATACAGCGAGGGAATGTAAACACGCATGGGATAGCCATACGGCCCCCGAATATAAGACGAGACCGGCGACTGGTTAAGGTAGGCAGACTCGAAGTGGCCGAATGGGTCTGGGTTTGTCTGTAATTAAAAACAAATATTAAAGCGGAGACAAATTACAGACTGAAAACAGAAGCATTTGGTCTCCTTCATTAAAAATATATAATATTATATGAAAAATACATCTGCCCTCCGCCAAGTTTCGACACGCGGTAGACGTACGGGGCCGGCACGGAGTACCTGTAACTACACGTCGTTAAAGGGGAAAGGGGGCTTATATATATAAACAGTCTGTGGAGTCTGGAATTAATTCCGAGCACTGGGTATCGTTAAATTTTATGTACAAAACTACACTGGCACTTTCTCCAAAATAATAATAATAATATAAAAAAAAGAAAAGTAATCGCAGGCGTCGCAGGCCTTCTGTTCTCGCAACACAAACACGGCGCTAAGATTTCTGAGAACAGAAAATAAAGGATTGTATTTACTTAAGTCTGTCGGGGCCACCATTTATTTCCTGCCCAAGAAATTGCAGTTTTCATTAGAAAAAAAGATATTTAATTAAAAAAAATTTTTAAAAAATTAAAAAATAAAAATAAAAAAAAGAGATTGGTTTCTTCCTATTGTTGGAAAGTGTCTGGCTTAAGATGATGGGAGTTATCATAGTAACCAGTCTCTAAGAAATGAGTCTGTTGCTATAGACTACAAGTCCCATCATGCTTGGAAGGGAGTTGTTAGCCCAGCAGCTGCCCATCATTCCCGCCTGAACATCGCTTAAAATTCGTTAAAGAAAATACAAAATTTAAAAAAAAATGCAATGTAGAAGACTAAAGGGTAAAGGGTGAAGTTAGAAAAGTCAGGAAAGGGGGTAGTAGATACCTGACACAGCCTCCCAGTAGATGGAAACATTGTGAAATAATTTACTGTACATAAAGCTATTTAAAAAAAGTAAATTAAACTTTAAAATTAAATTAAAAAAAAAACATTTTTATGAAATCAAGTATTTTTGACTTCTGGATATCTTGAGTCCCTTTGAGAAACCATCAAAACCTTTGACTTCCAAAAACCTGTTTGCCCAACGGCATTGCTATGGTTTCTAAGGTCTGACATTGGAAAAATATATGTTTTGGGGCTTTTTGTGTAAAATCCAGCATTTAGAAACTTAACAGCAGAAAAAAATACTTTGAAAGTTTATAAATCTTCTAATTACTCTTCTAATCGCCAATCAGTCATTCCGCATCCGTTTTGCATATTATGGAGAGAGCGTCTAATCCATACCCCGCAGTGTTATTGATATTATTACTGGCTGCAGGGAGCAGACAAAACATGGAATACTTTACTCAGAGGGTGGTAGATAAGCGGAACAACCACCCAGCAGAAGCAGTAGAGGGTAATACAGTGAGGGTATTAAACATGCATGGGATAGGCATATGGCTCCTGAATCTAAGACGATTAAGGTCTGAGTCTTTAGAGCAGGAATAACAGGCAGACTACACGGGGGCCGAACGGGGCCGATCTGCCGGCAGATTCTATACTTCTATGATGAATATAGTGATTTACCCTGATGTGCGCTGCTGAACCCCAAAATATTACCATGAACAATGATGTAGCCCGAGAGACGGACAGCCCCCCTTTACTGTACTAGCCCATTAGCCTAGTGGCCAAACCCGCCCCATATAGGCCAGTCTGTCCTGGTATAGTTGCCCCGATACCCCCCTGATGTCAGCGTGAGAAGTTCAGATTAGCTCCTCATAAATAAGTTAATAAAAGCAGCCAGCTACGCTATAAAGTGTAACGCGACGATCCCAGGCGAAACAAGCATGCGCAGCCACAGGCATCACTACCTGCATGTAACGGAGCTACAAAGAAACAATTTCAGCGCAATATTTAAGATTTCGGTAACATAAAGAGCTCTGCTGTCTGGATCACTGTCTAGTTTTACTCTTTAGGAGCCATAAAAAAGTGAAGATAAATTATTTATCAGGGAAGAACCTTCATTTATCATCTTTACCCAAAACCCCCTATCCTGAGGCATTTTTCAGCCAAAAAAAATAAAAATGGGGACGGAGAAGAATCCATTTATTGCGTGAGATCTAATGCCGCTTTTTTTCTTCGTTATAAATGTGTTGGATTTTAACAGCAGCAAACGTTAGAAAGTACGAGGCTTGCTGGTGAGTTCCTTTTTTGCCGGAAACAGATCTATCTGTGAGATTATTCAGTTCCTGCGCAGGTGCAGATAGCGGCGGGGGGGGGGGGGTTGACTGTGCACCCACTATTTGGACATATAAAAAGCCAACTGTGATATCGCAAGAATTGTTTTATATATTATAATTCACATAAAACAATGCAAATTGGGGGGTTGAATTTAGCGGAATTATTATTATTTTTATTAATATTAGTATTATTATTATTTCGAATGTTTTGTTTAACCCTGGAGACATAAAAGGTAGATATATCACATTTTTTTGAATTGCTAACCCATCCGGCACTGATGGAGTTAACAGCAAACATTACAGTAAATTCAGTATTTTTTTCTTAAGATGTAATAGTTAAATGATTTGTGAAGCTATAGAGAAAATGTATTGTAAGTAAAAATGTATTTCACTTAAATAAAACCGTTAAGCGTTTATTATTCGAGAATGTATTTTTTTTTGATGATATAAATCCTTGCCGGTATTAAAAATATATGGTGTTTGTCGTGAAATTATTTCAAAGGAAGAGAAATGTTAAAACAAGAGCTCATAATCTAACACTAGAGGATCCGAGGCTTAGATGGAATGTAAGGATGTTAAAGGGAAGGTGGTAGATAAGTGGAACAGCCTCCCAGCAGAAGTGGTAGAGGTTAATACAGTGAGGGTATTAAACATGCATGGGATAGGGATACGGCTCCTGAATCTAAGACGAGACCAGCGACTGATTAAGGCTTTTACTTAGTACAATGGCTTTTCATGCAAACATAGCTAGAGTTTACTCTGTATGCACACCAGCATTTACTATATTATTCTTATTTATTGTGTTATTATAGCGCCATCGTATTCCGTAGCGCCGTACAATGGGATATTATGAAAATATTTCTGCAATAAAGCAACATACAATATAAAGTGCATAACAATGCTGCCTTCATATGTAAGCTTACAGTACATGCGCAACATAACTTTGCATTAACCCTTTAATGAAGAAGTTCCCAACTGCCTTGTCCATGCATGTAAAGGGTTAACATTTTAAATACGTTATATGCAGCTATAGCTAGAGTTGTATACACAGACCCATATATATATATATATATAAATCTAACATGTTAATTATCGTTAGTAATGGGAAATTTTAAGAGGAAAATGCAAAATTGGGACTATATTTTAAATATAAAACATGTTGCCCCTACAGTGTTAATTCTACTGTTATATTGGGGGCTCATTCATCACATAAAGCGTTACTGATTTAATTTTACAACTTTCAGGGCAGTGGAAAATATATATAAAAGCACATAATAATTTATCATAAAGAAAAGGCTACAATTTGGAAGAATTGGTTTGTCGTTTTAATCATTTTCTTAAAATATATAAAAAGATCCAGTATCTGGGCCTTGATAAATAATCCTTTTCACCCCTTCTACGGGTTAGGTATCGGGACCGGCTGCCGGAATTACAAAATAAATATGATAAATACAAGAAAAAAAACAATAATAATAATTGAGATTGCATTTGCTTATAATAAAGTAATAATGGGCACAAAGATACCAAACAAACACGTAAAAAAAATGTAGAACAGAGAAAATAACTGAATTTGTGTCTAAAATGCCAAATTAAAAAAAAAAGGACAATTTTCTAAATTTTTTTAAATTTGTATCTTTCATTAAGTGGAAATCGTAATAGATATTTACGTTTAGGGCAATATTTTAGTGGAGATGGAGGAAAACTATTGGCCCCAAAAAACTGCCCCAGTCCTGCTATGGAAAGTGTGCCAACTTTGCCCCAATTTACATATATAAGGCATCTGAATCCCAAAAGATTAGACAGATAGCCCAGATGCACTGAATGGAAATGTATAATATTTATAATATCTACCAAATCACACAAAATATGTCATTATTAAATAGAACGCGGCAGGTGCCGGCTTCAAACTTTATAAAACAATTTGCAAATTAAAAAGCTTTGTATGAATGGAAGAAACCTTTTCTCAAGCAGCAAACATTCCATGCAAATAAACGCATTTACGGTATTACATAAAAAAATTAGAATAAGCCTTAATTCACCGAGTTTAAAAATGTGATTTTTCCAAAATGTTGTGTTTCAAAAATATTAAAAGAAATATAATTTTAACCATTTACAGATCTCTGGAGCTACACAGGTAGGGTTATAATTCTGTAATAGATTTAGGTTTTTAAAGGAAAAAAAATCTGACACCCAAGTGATGGGTAAAATTAGTTTGTCTCAAATTTTAAATTTATGCTTTTTTTTTTACCCTGCTAAAATGCCCCTTTTAAAAGAAATCAAGGGTTAAGTATAAAGAAAGTTCTAGTGCGAAGTGGAAAAAATAAGCCAGAACCTCTAAAGTTACTATGGTGATTGCCACATTCATGCCACTCAAAAAAAAAATGCCATTCAGCGCTACGGAATACGATGGTGCTATATTAATCAATAAAAATGTGATTTAAAAAATATATATTTTTTATATTGGGGCAATTTATAATGATGTCATTGATACTTAGCTGTTACACATAGCACAATGATCTGCAATGTTAATCAGCAAATTTTTTTTGAAATAATAAACCAAATTGGCGAAAACTGATCACCCAAAATATATATATATAAATTACCTGCTCAATTGCCAATTTTGTTCCAGCCACATCACTGTCCCAGACTTGGCAATGAAAGGGTGGCTCTTTACATTGCAGCAAATTTTGGGTTTATTCTTAAGTCCAAATCCCCCCCCCCAAATAATGGCAGTGCTGCGGAAATATGATGGGGATTTTTCTAACGCAATGCTATATAAAATCCAATTACATAATACTTGAAATAATAAATAAATCAACTAATAATAAATCAATTATTAATATAATCAATTATTAATAAATCAATTAATAATAATACTATTTATTCCATAGTTTTAATCAGCCTGTAATACTCGTAATGCTAATAAAACAGATACTTAACAGTTAATATTTAGGAAATAAATAATAATTTAATATTAATATTTAGGAAATGCCTAAAACCCCTCAAATTCATCAATGTGCATTATAATATTATAAATAATAATATAATATGTTGCAAGTTTGTATCATTAACCCTTTGGAAAACTTTTAACATGAATCACTACTCCCATCACTCTCCACTGATAGTAATAGAATAATATTTAACCCCCTGCCCGCCAGTAGCTATGTTTTGATGGGCAATTATCTGGGGTAAATAACGTTTGCTGGACAGGAGGCTCTTTCTGTCGCGCCCTGTTTTGGGGGGCACACTAGGACACCCCGATCTACCCCTGCACCCCACCAGCCCCGGGGTCACTCACCTTGAAGGCCACCGGCAGGGTCTTGTTGCACCTCCAGTGGGAGGGCAGCACTGAGCACAGGAAGTTGGGGCTGTCGGTGCGGACCAGCTCTGCCGGGTGGTCGGCAATGATCTCCACCATGGTGCGGTTGTCCTGCGCCCGCAGCCTGGGTACGGCCGCCTCCTGCTGCTGGGGCGGGGGCTGCTGGGGGCGCGCTCAACCGGGCTCACATCGCTCCATCTTGCGGCTGCAAGGCTGCTGGAGGGCGGGCTGAACCTCCCGGCTCGGTGCTGGGATCTACGGGAATACGCATCCAACAGCCAGGGGTTTATTGGGCGGGGAGGGAGATGGGGGCAAAAGCGGGCTGGGGTGCTGGGTGAGGGGCAGGAAAACGAGAGGCTCGGGAGGCTGAGATGCGGCGGGTCACGGACGGCCTGTCCGGGCGGTTACACCCCGGGTTTGGGGGGCTGGTCGGGAGGTCGGCTTGTGCTGGCTGCCTGGGAGCCTTCCCTGGGACGGGGGTGCATGGGCTGGTGCAGAGCGGGGTGTCGGCCACTTGCTGCAAGTCTTTGGTCCTGGAGATGCTGGGGCAGGTAGGCACTGCTGGGGCAGGTAGGCTTTTGCTGGGTCTCCTCGGGTGGGCTTTGCTGCTGTCGTGTCCAGCTGGTGGAGCCCCCCGTGTGCCGGCTACCCGCTGCTCACTGCCCTCGGTGCAAACTTAGTGACTCCGCTGGGCATTTGAAGAGGAACCACAGACCCGGGTGTGCAGAGCCCTGATGAGTCCTTTATGGTCACTGAGTCCCTGCCTTACTATGGGGTCCTGTATGGTCACTGAGTCCCTGCCTTACTGTGGGGTCCTGTATGGTCACTGAGTCCCTGGCTTGATGTAAGGTGCCGAGCGCTCAGTCTCTCCCCCTGGCCCCGGATGTCTTGGAGTCGGTACCGGGTGATCGGTATTGTGCACACGGGTCCGGTATACGGTCACTTCGCTATTGGGGTCAGACAGCAGGACCTGACCCTAAAACAGAAACTACTGTGACCTACAAACTGGGTTCTGGGGACCGCGTCTGGGACAAGAGCCGGGAGTTTGCTACAAAGAGGTGGGAGAGTCCCTTTAACTACAAGCCAGAGCTTACAGCACGCAACCCGTGTCTCTAACACAGGGAGATGTCTCTAATACAGGGAGATGTCTAACACAGGGAGATGTCTAACACAGGGAGATGTCTCTAATACAGGGAGATGTC
>VKOC01000005.1:45893638-45905051 GCA_009364415.1 Spea multiplicata
GTTCCCCTTTCCTCCTTGTCAGTTTATAAATTCTCTGAAAATCCACAACTGGTTTCATTTCTGGGTCTAGATTGCATCTTCCCCATCTCCTGAACCTCAGATGAGTCAGAATCAAACAAAAAAAGAGACAAACCAAAAAAAATGCAGTGAAAAAAATGCCAAAACGTGCCAGTAAGGTAGACCCCAGGTGTCCTTCTTCTCTTTTAGGGCTTAGCGTGTGTTGTAATAGCGCCACGAAATCTGCTCTAGAAACAAAATGTAATGCGATTTATTCTGAATCAATGCACCTGTATTCAAGCAGGAGTTTGGATTGTGGTGTTGCAGTGAGAAAAGCACCGGTTGGGATGCTCGGACAACACTAAATCAGAGTAGACTATGAAGGAGTCAGCTCCGGACTGAGTGTCCGTTTGCCCTGAGACTCAGGGGCAAACATTGACAATGCCCAGGTTTGTGGAAATGTCCCTAAGCAGGCCCATAGAGGGACTTGGGGTAATTGTTCGGGATAGCCCGTTCTTACACATTGGTGTTATCTGATATGAGAAAAAAGAATTCCCAACGTGTAATAAAATCACGGTACACTTGAAAGGTGTTTCCATAAACAAATATGATTTATGTGACAGAGATATCATATGTGATTCTGAGAAGCAAATTGCATGTAAATCACTTCTTTCAACTCTTTCTGTTGCTGGTGATGTAAATTTAGTCACGGTACAAGAGGATTATCTCAAGGAGCGTACTGCACGCTGCGTTAATAATATCTATTATTAGTTCTCCACAGAATTCCACGGGCGGTTTGTTGTATCAATATTTAAATGTTATCATAAGGGATCAGTTTTAAATCAGGAGTAGCCTCAGGCACCGATGTGGAGAACGCAGAGAGAGAGAGGCGACTGAGGACAGTAAGAGGGAGAGTAGGGGGGTCAAGTCCAGTTAGAAAAATTAGGCAGAACGTGGCTGAAAATCTTCAAATATTCGGAACTTCTAGATAAAAGGGAGTAAAAAAAGGGATTTTGGCCCTAAAGAGGCATTTCGGAGGTACGCAGCTTGACCTTCAAAGCAGGGAAACCTCTTCAGGGCTGACTATTCATAAAGCTAAGTGAAGTCCATAAGATATTTTATCTCTAATCATCATACCTGGGAGCTCTCAGGGCTTGACCCAGAGTGTCAGGGATTTTGCCACAATCTCAGGGTGATGGGGCAGATTCTCAGTGAGGGCAGGTCCTAGGGGCATGGGCAAGATTCATCAGGGTGATGGGCAGGTTCTAGTGGATGTGGGCAGAGTCTCAGGGTCGATTGGGGCAGATCTCAGGTCTCAGAGTGATGGGGCAGATCTCAGGGGTGATGGGGCCCAGTCTTCAGGGTGAAGGGCCAGATTCCAGGGTGATGGGGCGGTTCTTAGGTGATAGGGCAGATCTCAGGGCTGATGGGCAGATCTCAGGGTCAGAGTGATGGCAGATTCAGGGGTGATGGGAGCAGGTTCAGGGTGATGGGGCAGATTCCTCAGGGTGATGGGGCAGGTTCTTAGGGTGATAGGGCAGATTCTCAGGGTGATGGGGCAGATTCTCAGGGTCTCGGGGCAGGTTCTTAGGGTCACACAGTCTGGAACTGAGCTTCTACTAAGTTGCGACAGTTGAGATCCCACTAGTGGAATGTGAGATCCTCTGAGAATACAGAAGTAGCCAGTCGCTCCAACTCAGTTTGCCAGCACAATACCCTAGATATTAGGTTCGCTACAGTAAGAGATTACAGGACAAAAAAAATATATTTTTTTTCCCCAATGGAAGGAATATATACAGGCCATGACGAGTAGGCTCTGGCACATTAAGGCCAGTGGCCACCTGATGACATAAGTAAGGCCTGTGGCCGGATACCGTAGCACCTGACCCGGTGAGTGTGTGGCCAGTGGCATTTGCCCGGTGTGCCTGATGGCCAGCCCAGGACTGAATATACAAAAGTATGCGATACAAGTGTCTGAGTATCTGACAAATGATGCTTGCAGGGTCTGCCGTGGGGTATTAGTTCTGTCTCTTGAGTAAAACACTTGCCCATTTATTGGTTTGGAGCAAATTAAACAAAGCTACTTGTTTCTTAGTGGGGGCTGATGGGGAACAAGCAATAATGGAATAGTCTGTGACTCAATTTGGACATCTGAGTTCAGTTTGTAGCGCATCACAAACAGCTGGGTGATTAGTCAGAGCTAAAACAAATGTAACCCATTAACCAGATTATCATGGATATCGCAGTCAAATTAATCACATTCATTGTGTAAAAATGTAGCCGATGTCTTGTGATTAATTTCATTGAGCGGTGAGGAGAGGCTTTCAAAATTAAAGTGTTATTGATGTTCTGGAATTACCAAAATGCAACATTTAATACATTTCTTTAATACATGTGGCTGCCATTTAAATTAATATTTACTTTTATG
Organism: Spea multiplicata; assembly: GCA_009364415.1. Taxonomy (NCBI): domain Eukaryota; kingdom Metazoa; phylum Chordata; class Amphibia; order Anura; family Pelobatidae; genus Spea; species Spea multiplicata. The sequence continues at coordinate 45,896,064 of VKOC01000005.1, forward strand.
ATTCAAGCCGTTCTTATTTGCTGTCTTTCCCTTAGTTAGTGTAAGAAAAATGGATAAAACCTTATTATCCCAAGAGAAACTGGAGCCTTTAGATAAAGTTTGTGGTTTTAACTTTCGCACTTCACTATCCATTATGAAGGGCCAACACAAGCAAATTTACCAGCATGGAGGGCTGAGCTGGCCCTGTATGATGTGTAATACAATGTATAATGAGACTTTTTAAAATTAAATCTCATTGTTACAACTATATGTTATACAGGGCCAGCCAAGCTCTTTCTACAGCAGCAGCTCATTGAGATTGGCTCTTCATAATGTATAGCGAAGTCAAAGACAACTCTCCTGCCATCTCTCCCTTTAGTGAATACACCCAGAAGGGCTTCCACTTGACAAAATTAAGTCAAGGAGACGTGTTGCATCCACTAAGTTCTTCTCCACTGCCAAACGGCCAACTTATCAAATGTTGGATGCATCTTCATAACCGTCAAACGCAACTTGACAGCAATTCAATGGCAAATTCACTGCTCCACTGGGAATTCAAAATGTCAACTCAGCTCAAAACATATCCAAACACAGCGTGAAATATCAAAACATTTTTATTTAATTGTATTCTTTTTTTTTAATGATACGCAGTAAACAGGGTGATCATTTAATAGAAAAAGAGATGTAATGTAAAGAAGGTTAAACACCAAGAGGGTGGTGGGTAAGTGGATCAGTCCCCCAGCAGAAGTGGCGGACTGATCCATGCATGGATAGGACAGGCATATTGCTCTTAAATCTAAGACGAGACCAAAGACCGATTAAGGTTTGAGTTTTTACAGCAGGAAAAACAGGCGACTAGACGGGGGCCAAATGGGGCCGATCTGCCAGCATTTCCTATGTTTGTATGAATACATGCTTTATGGAAGCAGTGATTTTAATCCAACACTACAGGTAAGACATTTGTAAGGCTCTGATTGTACCCCTGGCACTAAAGACATTAAAATCGCACATAAAAAAAAAAACATATAAAAATGATTATATCTTATTATCTTGCTGTGCTGTCAAATTGGCAAAGTTCTCCCTGAAATAACACTACATGTCAAATAAACAGTGCGATTATAAATATTCATCTGGCAAAATCATATAAATATGGAATACAAGGAATATAGTATTCAGTTTATTTTAGAAAATGAACCGTATGACTCCGAACCAATTCCACATTTATAATGAGTATTTAAATATTGATACATGTTGGGTGGCAGAGCATATTTTAAAATGTAATTTGGGATATTTTTGTAAAATATATTTTTCTGTAAATTCCTGTCTCTGCTTTATTTTTAGCACACGCAAAGCAGAATTAGTATGTATGTGATTGATGTGCTGGCTGTGAGGTGTGTTATTTGTTTTAATCCATTTGTATTAAATTGTACAGTATCAAAGAAGATGAATATGTTATATTCTGGTTAATATATCTTATAAATTAGTTATGGATCTGGAATCTGTGTTTGTAGGAAACAGCTCATTCACGAGAATTTTTTTGGGCTAAAAAAATTTGCCCAAAATTTGGGCTTTGCCTATATTGATCCAAAGGACTCTAGAATGGCTACCAAAGTAGGACCTCTCATCCTGGCATTCTTCGGTTTAACACACAGAATAGAAACTGTGCTTTCCTAACACACAGACATATTAAAAGAACAAATGATCCTGATGTCCCGTTAAGTGTGTCGAGCTGCTTGGCCAATACACTTGCCACTTGCCAGCATGTTTGCCCGTCTAACAGACTTGTTTGCCAATGGCATGGACAACAAGAACAAGGTAGCTCAGGAACCTGCAAACGCAAGGTCCCAATATCTGTGCTGTGTGGACTGCCCGGAAGTCCACTCGATAGAATGGACATGGCTACCCTTTGAATCCCATTTTATTAGGTTGATAAGAATTGCAGGTTTACAAAGTAAAGAACATCACAGAACATGCTCGATACGTAACCTAAGCCTTAAGCATTGTGGCTAAGGGGGATGTGGTTCAAAGGACCTATAGAGAATTAAGGACGTCATGGTAGGTGTGAATGGCTGGCTGAATATTTAGGGAAATTGGAGATCTCCCATATAGCCGGTCCATCGACACTATGAAGGCGTGTGGTTCAGGTGGAACAGACCTCCATAGTACCTTGATGTGGAGGGAGAAAGACACAAGCTCCTAATAAAGTTACAACTGCAACAAATTAAAGCTAAAATCCTAGAGCAGACCATGAACAGGAAAGACATTTTCCCCCCAAAATAAGTGTTCCAAACCCCCCACCTCTCAGTCCCGCAAACAGTTAATGCCCAGACTTCGTGCGACAATGTTTTGGGAAGTAAAATTTCTGTTTTTTCCTGTTTTGTGAATCAAAAGGTGTTAGATCCATTCATGTGTTTTTAAGGGAATGGAATACAGATGGGTCCGTCCACACGCCAGACCAAAATATCTGTGATTGCCTCGGAAACAACATTCCGTGTTTTTAGTGCAGAGAGCAATTATCCATCTGGAAGTAAATTACTGTACATCTCTTTCATTCATTCACCTCTGCCTAAGTCTACTCTTTCAGCGGACAGTTGGACCTTGTGTTACCCAGCAGCTTCTCTGTGGTCCACAGAGCTGTGTGAGGTCTTCCTTACTTTGTGTTAGGAAAGATACTGTAAAATGCCTTAGCGGTCTATATTCCTCCCCAAAACACCCCCCCCCCCATTCGGTCCTAAACATATTATTTGATTGGAAATGAATGTTAACTGCATCCTGATCAAAGCTATATTCCCAAAGGCATGTTGTGATATTTTCATTCTCTTAATTTTGTTTAAATGCCGCTGAATGATTTCATTTATAGGACAGTTCAGCGTTTTTCCTCCCCTCTTTTTTTTTTGCATTTTCAGAAAGCTCTCTGTTATGCAACACAGCTCAATGGATGCTTCAGACTACCAGTCTGCTTCCAACAAGTTTAATTTGTCTGGGATGAAATAACTTAAAGATGTTTTGACTTGGTCTTGATTAGAGAGGGAAATATATTGGTTAATTAAAGTCTCCTATAGTTGGAGGTTACTGTTTTTCAGGTTAGAAGTTACTGAGTTTTGCCAGGTGTGTCCGTAGAACAACCCAGAACAAATTCCTGCGAATACATGATTTCAAATAACCTTATTGAATAAATTTGAAAACGTTACACGACATTCCAGCATTCCTATACACAGTTATATAGCATACATGTTTGCATTCTTGCACGTATACACGAGCAGAAGTTTAATACATGGAATATTGTTTTTTTTTTTTTAAGTTTTTGTAGAAATGACCCTAAGCTATATTTACATATTGGGAAACAAGTCGCACCAACTGCAAATGTTTAGCAGAAACCGTCTATTAACAATTTATAGAAGTTAAATATATACAGTATTTGAAAATATATTTTTTTAATTTTTTTTTTTATCTCCTCAGAGTAAATAATTTAAAAAACTAAAAAAACACAAAATTTGTAGTCCCCAATAGCTTCCTCATTAGCCATTTGAGAGCCCCATGGCATCCTCACACCTGACTGTCTTCATCTTTTCATGTTAAAACGTAATTACTGTCCAGTTTTTCAGCAATATAAGTGAAAAGAAACCCGGAGAAATACGTGAGCCTCCTCGGCCGAAGACAAGAAAGGGGCATCAAGTCCAGTACGAGGTCTTTGTTTTCGGGGAACTGTCCCCTGATTGAGACTTCGGTCCTCGGTCACTATTTGCTCCCTGATGTGTCCAATGACATCATAATAAAGGTGTTGTTCCGCTTAGATTGCGGAGTTTTGTAGAGGGTTACACTAATAAACCTTAGCAAATCTACAATAAGCTTACATAACATGTACCCGCCAAAAACAGTAACTACGCAAATCCAATATATTTAGATTAAATATCACCAAAAACACCAAATACCCACCAAAAACAATAACTACGCAAATCCAATATATTTAGATTAAATATCACCAAAAACACCAAATACCCACCAAAAACAATAACTACGCAAATCCAATATATTTAGATTAATATCACCAAAAACACCAAATACCCCCAAAACAGTAACTACGCAAATCCAATATATTTAGATTAAATATCACCAAAAACACCAAATACCCACCAAAAACAATAACTACGCAAATCCAATATATTTAGATTAAATATCAACGAATTTCTATGATATGAAAGTTTAGAAAAATTACACATTAAAGCACAATTATCTAGGTTAGATTAGTAAATGGGGTGCCACAAAATTATAAGTTTTTGTACAAGGATAGAGTGCTGACAAATATGTTAATTTTCCTTTACTTAATTTTCCTTTATAAGCATGTCAGGTCTATTCTGGTCTAGTGTAAAACATTATAATAAAAAAAGCAAAAAAAAGGCATTTTTTAATAGAAAATACCACACTTTTGAAATAGAAATATGGAACCCTGTCTGTTTATGATCAAAAAAAGTTGTTTTGATGGTAAGTAAAGGATATATTTTTACCGAATTGGCCAAGGAGGCAGGCATATGATAGGGGCCATCTGGCCCACCTAGGCTGCCCCATTTACACTAAAAACGTTGGTGCTGCCAGGCTGGAAGCTTTAATTACATACTTCACAAGGTTTGCTTGTGGACTTAACAAGCAAACTTACATTCTTTAACGGTATTTACTGTCCACAGTCTGCTGTAGAGCACAATTCTCTTCGTGGAAAATATTTCTGCCCATGAAATGTAAAATCAAATTGGGCTGAGTTAGTACTTGGTTTTTAAGAGGTTATTCTTTTATCTGAGCTCCGTCCAAGATCTCTTAAAGGAGGTGCCAAATTAATTACTGTTACAGAAAAAAAAAATCACATAACTGTTCCTTTGAAGGGGATTTTTTTCAACTAGTATCAGATTACAAATATTTTAGTTTTCTTTTAAAAAAAAAAATAGTTTTTATAATTTAATGTTTTCAGGCAGCTGTATATCAGCCATTTGTATTTAGTTCTCGCTCTGTTATCTGAGCCCCAATCTACTAGACAAACACCCCGACTCCTTATCATACTGCCTGTGGGAAACCATAGAATGGCTCAGTCACAATCACACAGCCTGACACTCTGAGTGATGCAAGTCTGTTGAGGAACTGACTTCATTAGCATTGCCATAAAGCATCAGCTCATCGTGGTGAAGAATCCTTCGAGATGCATTTGTCCCTTCCCCCACCCTCTGCTATTAAAACACATGTTTTGGGACTTTTTTTTTTTAACAGGGTGTATCAAAAAGGTAGTGAAAAATTTCTTTACATACAAGTAATAAAATATACATCCTATGTGTTACTCCTTTGGAGGGACAGCTCTTCATTAGAAATCCCTGTGTTTCACTCTTTTTCAAGGGAATTTTACATTTTTGTGCATTTCCATGTTTAGTATTGTTTTACATTTTTAATTTAATTTAAAAAATGAGCTAGAACCAAGATCCAGGTCCACCGAAAGCGAAGGAGGACAGTCATATCTCAGTCATAATTATTTATTATATTATTTTAACATTTATTTTTTGAGGTGTATGTCTTCTGGCTCCGATTCATTTCGCGTTATTGCAGACTGCATCGGAATCTTATTGTCGGGCCGGTCAGGAAGTTGTAAACCACTTCCTGGACCCTACATTTGCGCATGAGCCTTGAGCCCTAGATATTGTTAACAGCCCAACAGTTTCTCTGTAAAGCTGTTATCAGAAATAAAATTAGGTCAGTTTAAAGTTCGATGTACGTAGTCCCCGTATAAAGCCCAACAGTAAGCAATACGAGAAACTTTATATTATTAACCCTTTAAGGACAATGGGCCGTCCCTAAACCCATTGAAAACAATGCATTTTGAGCCCGTACATGTACAGGCTTTGTCATTAAGGGGTTAAAACAAAAAAAAGGTCACTTTACATTTACATGGTGCCCCTCTTCCAAATGCATAGGGGGTTCTGCTGGATCCCAACATGTACATTTGCCCTTTCCTCACCCCCCTCAGCTATTTTCCATCCAAGACATGTGTTGGTTCCTGCCACTGATTGGCTACGTCAAGCAGCCAATCAGTGTCAAGAATCGGCAGACCAAGAAGGAGACGAGGAGCTGCAGCTTCTCCAGGTAACCGCTCCTTATCTTTTTTTGTGTGACTATTAAAGGATGTGTATTAATGTAGTCATTGAGTATTTTAATATATACTAATATATACATTGAGTATTTTATATATTTCCAATATTCTTTGGACTGTCTGGGGCAGTAAAATACCCCTTTAAAAATATATGAAAACAATCAAATCAGATTTTATGGTCAGGTCCTTTGGAGGTAAAATGGTCCGTACATAATTAATGTTACACATAAATACGTAGCGCTAAATCACTCTTTTCCTTAACAATATAAATACAAAATATCGAATTATAAACGTACAGACGCGTACAAGTAGACTTCAGAGCAGAATTGCGCATTTTACGTACTTTGGCCCACACAAGACACTGTACTAAAGAGGAGGACGCTCAAGGGTCGGTCCCGCTTGTAACTGGCTCGTGATTGGCTGCTAGCGGCCATGGTAAGTAAGGCTGTGAAGGCAGGCGGCCATGATGGATAAGGGCACTCATGTGCGTTCTTATTTGCAGGCTGATGAGGTTTGCTTTCACTCGGGCAGGTCGGCCTGAGCTTTGCGCAGGTAGTGGTTGCTGATCTGCCTCACTGGGTAGGAGGTAAGTAATCGTGAAGGGGTGTTTTGTTTACATACACCCCAACCGTACAGCACGATTGCAAAGTACCTTTTTTGTTTGACACAAAAACATAACTTTTGTCAGTATTTGCAAATAGGAGGCTGTGTTCCTGAATGTATTCTCAAATATTTTCACCAAGGCATGAAGGAAGAAAAGCCCCAAATCATAAATGCCTCAATCCTTTGAGTGATGGGGGGGATTCTGCTGTGCTAACCTGTGAGCCAAAGGGTTAAACTAGGAAGGAAACTAAAAAATCCATTTCAGTATCAGGAATTTGTAGTTAATTTTTTTTAAATCTATTTGTTGCTTCAAAATGCTAAATGTGAGCTGTCACCATGGAAACCATTTTTGCACCAATTTGCACCAAACTTGCTCTTGGCTTAAAAGCGAGAGAATAATTTAGTTAATATTTTTTTTAAATAAAATTTCTTTAAGATGTGCCTGCGATAAAAATATTTAACCCCCTTGATGTTTCTGGGGAAAAAATAAACTATTATGTTTCATGGTCTTCTCCCTACCTGGCATAAGTAGTTATTTATTATATAAATTTTATTTTACCCCCCCCCCGTATGAATTAATTCCGCAATATCCTGGGTGTATTTACAGGGGTATATAGTTTGATGCTTAGTCTACTCTTAATATCAATCTCTTCACATCTGTAAAAACAAGAAACAAATATATAAGGCCCACACTAAATTTGATTGGCAACCATGTAATATATTCTGCTAAGGCCACTAAAAAAATGATATACAAAAAAAAAAGGTAAATAATAATAAAAAAAATCTAGGTATATTTGCGTGGCTGTTGTATTTATAAACTAGAAGAAAAGCAAGAATTTTAAGGATATTTAGCAAAAGTGTTTTTACTCGCTTTGGAATGTGAGTGATTTGTTCTGGGTCTGCTATGAATTCTATAGAACAAATAACAAGGCCCCGTTTTAGGATTATTAACAAAGTTCGCACACAATCATTTTATATTAACCTTTTTAATTTTTTTGTACATAGTAGAAGACATTATTTTGGCAGGGGAGGCTCTTTCTCCCATACCAGAGAGTACATTTCCTGGTACGTATGTCCAGTGTGACAGACTTTGGGGTCTATTCACTAAAGGAAGAGTTGTTTTTCAGCGCCCCCCAGGGAGCTTCTGCTGCAAGGAAGAAGCTTGGCCGGCCCTGTATAATGTATAGTTAAATCAGCGAGCTTTCTTCAATCTCATTATACATTGTGCAGGGTCTTGCTTGCTGGGTAACCAGTGAATAGTGAAGTGAGGGAGTTGAAAGCCGCGGTTTAGAGAATAAGCCCCTTTTGTGGTGGAGATTTCAGTAACTGCCCCACTTGGTCACAGCCATTAAGTAAATCTGCCCCTGACAGACCGACCCGTGCGGCCTGGATTAATTCTGAATCCTACATGTAGCCGCTCAGTGTGTAATGTGAGCAGCCAATCAGGGGAAAGAACAGTTTTCCCGCCTTTTTTGTTATTACTCTGTGCAGCGCCAGTTCAGTCAGGCAGCGGCCATTGCAGCTTCTAGCGGACATTACTGCTGCTCTTAAGAAAATGACACATTATGGCGGTTAATTTTTGAGTGTTTGAGCCTCATGGAATATAATAATTAAGTAATAATGATAATTGCTCGTTATATATGGTAAAAAAACATAGTGAATAGCATCCCAGGCTTCAGTTTTGATCCAAGCTGTGTGTGTTTTTCAGGTAACTGCCCGTTTAGACAGATGAGCCATAGTCTTGTGGCGACCAACACAATGGCTTCTGCTGCGGCCTCATCGTCGGGGAGGGTGTCGGGGAAGGCTACCAGTTTTGCGCCGGAGCTCCAAAGCATGATGTAAGTACCAAACCTAACAACCTCTATCTACTCGGCTTAACGCGTTATCCCTACTGCTGCCGAACGGCCCGTCGCCTACCGCATAGTAATTTAGGTTGAAAAAAGACCCAAGTCCATCAAGTTCAACCTTTCTACCGATCCTTCCTGCTATTGATCAAACACAGGGCAACCCCCCCAAATATGAGGTACTTAATTTATTGCCACTCAAAGGGGATTTTCCTTCCTGAACCAATTATTAATGTTTATTCTGTCATTTATTGTCCTGTATGAACCTTGCTTTTAAAGGCTTACATTGTGTTTCATGAAACCACCTCTCTTGGCAGTGAATTCCATGCCTTTTATTCCAAACAAGAGCAATTTTTTTTTTTGTCATTTAATTCTAAATGTTTAATCGCACAACATACAGAAATGTGTAAGAGCTTTTTCTCTTGCAACAACCTATGC
>VKOC01000005.1:45915521-45925735 GCA_009364415.1 Spea multiplicata
CACACACACACACACACACACACACGGTGCGTCACTCTGATACAACATGGTGGGAATTTAAACGCGCATGGGACAGGACTCCTGAATCCAAGCCAAGACCAGCGACTTGTCTTGAGTTGAGGCATCAGGAAGAGCGGCAGACGAGACGGACCGATGGGTCTTATCTGCCGGCAGATTCTATGTTTCTATATGAAACGTTACCCGGCATTCAGAACTTGGTGTCGCTCCGCAGACCTCACGCCTCTGTTCCCGTAATATCATGCAGATAAAGTCCCCACTTTTTTTATTATTACTTGCATATTATGTATTAATTACTTCAGTTTTTATAATTTTTTATTGTAGGTACACAACGTGTCTCGCTAATTCTCAGATGATAAACGTACTCGTAGCCTTGTCAGCGCAGAACAGAGATATCCCGTATCGGAGAGCGATGAATAACGCTGCTAATTGCCTCAAAAAACACTCCTCGGGTTCTGCGAGTTTTGAAAATATTTTTTTATTCCTGCTTCGTATCTTCCGAGCGCAGCCCAAATAAGAGCGCACACATACCAGGCTGTTTGTGTCGGAAGCACCGGACTGATCGGGGGAGGGGGGGGGACAATAAAAAAAAATAGAACTTTTCAAGCAAAAGCAAACAGATAAAAATACAAAAAAAAATAAAAAATATAAAAGATTAAACAGCAGCTCAACAGCGATGGAAAGAACATCCACCCCGAGATTGTGCAGAAGAAGCCACGTGAGAAGCTGCCCTTGGGCCGGCTGAGATATTTTTTATTTTATATACACGCAGCGGTTCGTTTGAGCGGAGATTATCTGCAATATACATAACACTGCTAATTATACGCGAAAGGAACAAAATATTTATTTCTTGGTATCAAACGTTCGGTGAGCAATACATTCGGATTCTTTATACCGTCTCTCTTACCAAACAGAGGACGATAAAAAGGAGATTGTGAATTACGGTAAGCGAGGAAAAAAAATAGGCGATGCTCGGCTTTTTGGGGTATTTTCAGAAATATTATTAAATTCAAGTATCCTTCTCATAACAGATTAAGTGAATAGAGCCCTTTTGCTCGCTTGTGGAAAAGCACCTTGTCCCTGTCTCAGACAGTTTAGGCGCCGTCTGACTATTGTCTCTATTTTTATGAGATTACATCATATTATTATGAAAAAAAAATGCGGAATCATTGTTTCCAGATAATGTGAATCTGCAGATATTTATCAATATCTTTAATTTGTTTCGAATTTTGTGTATTAACGTATTTTATCATTTAAACTACTAAAAACTGAGAGATTTCTACTTTCCCCATGTATTTATTTTTAACAACGGATTCAAGGATTGCCATTAAATTATGTACTCTGCACATTTAATATTTACAAATTATAATCTTTTCTCAGAAGTTATCAGGGGTAATACATTTTATTCTGTTTCCATCATACTATAGAATGGGGGGTAACGAGACCGGGGGGGCGACACTGACTTCTCCAGTGAGCAGAAGCCAACAGGAGACAAACTTCTAGCAGCCGTCCTGAAACATTTAGATGATGGCGAGGAGTATCGGCCGTTGAGTTGTTACAAACGTCGGGGTCAGCAGACATGAAAGGCTTCCTGAGGTCAGTAAGTCATGAGCGCCTGTGAGTGTGCGCTCTCCCTCGGTAACCTGCCGGGAAGGAAGTGCAGACAGCCTGTGAATCTTAAGACAGTATTTGGTGCAGACGCGCATGGGGAAGCGCGATCAGACGTACCGTGAGAAAAGGGAAGCCCATGGTTTGGGAACTCAGCTCGTCCTCATTGTCCCAAACAGGTCGTCGATATATTTTGACCGAGTATCAAAGCCCTGAAACCACTACTTTAAGCCCATTTGCTCCCACGCTATCCGGGATAATTATTTGCACTTAAGAGACCAAAGAATAAATCAAACTTTAAGGCAAGTGAAAGCAACACATAGAACGGCGTTGAGGAAGTTATAAGGTTTAGCGTGAAACGTGAAGTTAAAGAGGAATCGTCGTTGACATTCTTTATATTGAATAATCCTGTATTAGAGCGTCTACACGTTAAATCAAACAGTATATGTATTATAAAACACCCTTTATGTATATTCCATGGGAGCATTACATTACTTTTATTCATATAGCGCCAGCAGATTCCATAGCGCTGTTACTACAGAGTCAGTAAAATCATTTTAAATCACGCACGCAATAAAGCGGAAGAACATGAGGAGCGGGCCCTCATTGTATTTGTTCTCAGGACCGACACAACTAACTCTCCCCATTAAGTTATCGCTCCCTGATGGTTGGAGATTCTTGTTGATCGGTTTAGGCAGCTGGGTGAGAAGGGAGAGAACCTCAGGACCAGAGATTGAGTGGACACGCTAGTGGTGTCACCACCTACCATAAAGTTCTTAAAAACCAAGTATCACTCACAACAGTTACAAACAAAATGTGCGAGTTACACGTTGGTGGAAGGGAAGACCCATTCGGCCCCCGTCTAGTCTGCCTGTTTCTCCTGCTGTAACGACTCAAGTCAGTCGTTGGTCTCGTCTTAGATTCAGGAGCCGTATGTCCATCCCATGCGTGTTTAATCCCCTCGCTGTATTAAACCCGACCATTCCATATGCTAAAGAACGTTAAGACACAATATAAAGCGTAATGATGACTCAATATTCGGCATGACCACGGAGCACGGGGGTTTTTTTCCCCTCCACGGCAGACATGCGGTCATCACGAGAATAGTAACTTAATACCTACTGTATAAAACAAGCCAGGGGAAAGTCTCGCAGCTGCTTTTGATCAGATCATTTCTGTGTAACAATGGCTGCTAACCTCCTGGAGACGCGAGCTGAACATCTCACAGGTAATGGTAACCAGATGGCAACCACCTCGCGCCGAAAATTATGGTGTGAAAAAAAAAACAAAAAAAAAGGTCTTCTAAACCTTTCACAGCTTCTGCGGCACCGAAATGCTTTCTGTATTAAACTAAAAGGGAAAATCATTAATCTGGACACGTGCAACGAGCCCCGTTCTGGGCTCCCCCCTCCCCCAACATATTTCAGAGCGGAACATAAAGTGCAGGAGGTGGGATTAGAGTTTTAGAGGCTCTGAGGAGTTATCGGCTTCACGTCTGACTCAATTAAAGTAGCCGAGTTGGCTTGATACGTGATAATAGGTCATCGGTCGTCAAGGGGATTATAGGGACAAGGAGCTGACAATCAAACGAGGGCAGACTCCTTAAGAGAAACGTTTCTAATCAGCAGAACATATAAAAGTCTATGACATAAAACACCGGCTACGAATGTTCCAGAGGAATAATACATCTATCATTTGTTTTAATTCATTTAGTTTTACTAAAAGCTGTGACCGAAGCCCCCCCCTTTAAGTACCAGTACTCGCAGGGTATATAAATATATATATATATATATATTATTATATATATATATTATTCTTCATATATAAATATATAATTCCCGAGACAGATCTCAGTGATTCCGCCGTATCTGATGTGTCTCACAGATAATACCCCAGATCAAACTAAAACTTTTTGGCAAAGCTTCCAAAGTAAATGCATTCCACTCCATTTGAAGTGCACTCACCCTACCCTTTTGTATAGCGATTTTCTGATTACTCAATGCCATTCTGCGTTGCAAAAAGAAGGGATTATAGGAAATCCCTTTGCTTAAGTTGTCTAAGTGGCTGATGAGCCGAGCGCAGAGACTCTTAAACCGGGTTAGGATGTATAAATATGATTCATTGCTTTTAATGGGGGTCTCACCGGCTGCCGCTGACTTACGCACTGGGGCCAGTTGAATTTTTTTTTTTCTTAGTATGGATCAAACCAGGAATACATATCTACTGATAGTCTGCCCGGCTGAGAATCATAGGAGTAGAAATCCAGCGATCCCAAAACTCCAGCTGCCCGTACAGGAGTCCTGTGTTATGTCATGGGGTATCCATACGCGGAATGCCCTATTCTTCTTTCATTTTATTTCTTCTTTTCAATCATTCACGGTGCCAGATTCAGAGATCAGTCCATGCCAATAACCGCCGGCAACCGGGGTATAAGCCCGAGCCATCATGACTACACTGGCAAATTCGGGACTGTTGGCAGCTGAACTCCTGTAAACCAAGCGCCTCGTGAACCCCTATACAAGAGGGTTTAAATTACACCTTAAATCCCCCCACAACCCTCCTGTGGTCAAAAGCATTTACATTTCAGTTTGTAATTCATTATTCCTACTGCTGCCTCTAACAATATTGGCTCCATAAATCAGCTACCGTGTGTACGAGTCTGGATATTCACATGTATATATAATAAAAAAGAGGGAAAAAAAGAGAAAAAAAAGGTTTTGTTAGGGAAATGAGACTTTCGAACGCGTTACAAGGAGCAGGGATTCCGATGTTCTCCTGAGTGTGAAGCTGTGGATATTCTTTTTCCCTTCTTTCCTGCCAGAACAGGAACAATAGCTGGCAAACGCACTCCGCCGCTCGTACGCGTTAAAACGCGGCAAGTCAGCGGCAAACTCCGGAGGCACACCGGCAGCCGTGTAAATCTCCTGCGCATAACAGAGACCCAAAGGGCGTCACAGCCGTTCATTCCACGCAGATCTCCGATACTGCTCTATCCATTCCGTTACGCCGGTAAATTCTACAACCAATGCGAGTCTTTGATATTTCATATTTAGGTGGAGCAGCACCTTTAGATCTCAACCCCATCCAACACCTTTGGGATGAACCGGAATGGAGATTGTGAGCCGGGCGTCTCATCCAACATCACTGCCGGACCTCATAGACGGTCTACTGGATGAATGAGCAAAAATCCCACAGAAACTCCCCAAAATCTTGTGGAAATCCTTCTCAGAAGAGCGGAAGCCGTTATAGTTGCAAAGGGGGGACCAACTACATATTAATGTCTGTGTATTTAGGATGTGACGTCATCAAAGCCCATATGCTGGCCTCTGCTGGTGGTGCTGCCTCGCCTGAACCTAGCACAGCAGATTAATACCCTACTGCCCACCATCATTTACCGTCAGAGGAAGGAGGACTAACCCCCCCCACGCCACCTCTCAACCAAACCCATCACATGGATATGTGTGATATATTATATATGTTTTAGTGTCTAAGGCAGGCTGTTTTTGATGTATAGGCCATGCCTTTATATACTTGGTGAAGCGGTGGATGTTTATGTCCTGTGCTGGGTCACAGCTGGCCTTTCTATGGAAAGCATGTTGTGTCTTTGAATTAACTCAATAGCGCCACTGGCCACCGAGGGTTAAATATACTATGTGGTTCCGGTGCAAAATGACAGCAATGGTTATGAAACCTCTTTGAATATCTCTCCACACAATTAATACAATTCCTGGCACAGAAAGGGTTAATTATACCAATGGCTGTTACTAGCCTTTTACTCGTATAGGGCGCCAACAATTCCCGCAGCGCTCCTTACAGTCCCTACATTCAAAGGGTCTGACAGAACTAGAGCCGATAGACTAAGACAAACCGATACATGAGGGCCCGGATCCCAAGAGCTTACAATCTAGAGATTATGAACTATATAATTTCCCCCGTATATCAGCGCTTGCTTTTGCGTCAAAAAAACATATGAATGAAGCAAATGTTTTTTGAATGAAGAATTATTTCGGGGGGGGGGGCATTCAGCAGTACTGGGAATGCTGGTAGGTGGGATTGGAAATAGAATTAAGAACGAACGCTAAACGTTTATACACAACTAGCTGATAAAACCAATTATCCAAGTGAGTGAGGTCAGTGTACCTGGCAGCCAAATCGCTGAAACCGGTTACATCTAATCAGGCGGATTAACCAAGAAAGCAGCCCCCCAGCTGCCAGCGTGAACCCACTCAAAAGCCACGGGGCGCCCGACGTGAACCCACTCAAAAGCCACGGGGCGCCCGACGTGAACCCACTCAAAAGCCGCCGGCCCGCCGACGTGAACCCAGTCAAAAGTCGCCGGCCCGCCGACGTGAACCCACTCAAAAGCCGCCGGACAACCGACGCAAACCCACTCAAAAGCCGCGGCCCAGACGTGAACACACTCAAAAGCCGCCGGCCCCCCGACGCAAAACCCACTCAAAAGCCGCCGGGCCGCCCGACGCGAACCCACTCAAAAGCCGTCGGCCTCCGACGTGAAGCCACTTATTGGTATATGAAATCTAAAAGGTTGACGGGCGGAATATTATGATTATTAATTTATTTAAATTGCATAAATCATATCTAGACATCCAGGTGTTTTCAGACCAAACCCTGACTGTGGTCGGTCGCGCAAAATCATCTACAGAAAGAAAGCGCGTTTAGAGAAATTGCTTTATCCGATTACAAATTAAACTGCAGATTTTCTCAGGCAGAATACATCTACACGAGGTCCACGCGACGTCACTTTCTCTGCTTTCTCCCTCCATCGAGATAACGGCCCGGCCAGCGCGTCGAGCTCGACGAGATAAAGCGACTTTAAAATTAAAAATGTTACAAAAAAGTAACTGCAGATTACAAGGAGCTGCTGCAGTCCTTACACGACCTGAAGAAATGCTGCTCCGCGACCCCCCGCCAGCTCGTCCCTCGCCCCGCATTAACCGGCAACCAGGAACGTTCTGTCGCAATGACATTCTCCCCGTTTGATCATTTCACGACGGATTTTTTGACACGCGCATGCCTGCAGCCAATTCCGCAGCCCTCCGATAGAAAGGGGAACGGCCCCGGCTCTGAAAGTACTTTTTCGCGGTCTCCGTCTCGAGAGTTCTGGTCTTGGAACGATAACGTGTATTTAAGGTGCGGCCCCGAGACTCCGAGGACAGAGACGAGAATAATTACGGTACGTTTTAGTCACAGATATCAGTTCATACGGTTATTCAGGGGATACAATTCCAAGATGAACGCTGTGCAAAGCGCCAGGCCAAGACAGTAATAGCGGCAGGGACATACGGTACGTAGCGGCATGAGTGGAGCGTCTGCCAAGTACACGTTATTTTCCTAAAGTATACACGTTATATATTTCCATTCCTCATGTGAGGCTTTGTGAGGTACAGAAGCGGCTCCGGATTCAAATATAAGAACATGCGCAGCACCCCATTGCGCACTCATGATTTATAATGGTATTTATTATTTATACGTTGTTACTAGTTATCACCAGATACCAGAGAGACCGTCCTATCGAGGGTTGCCTTATAGAGAGGTGGGAAGCCATGTGTGACGGAAGGCGCGCCAACCAACCCTCAGCGTAAGTAACTTTATCCTGTTCTTGGCCCCAAAAACCGGCCCAAAGCATATCCATGGGATTATTCTCCTCCCTCCGCTAATGAAGTCATCACTTTAGTAGATCTGTCATTATTTCTTGCTACAAACCAGACACCTTCAAGAAGCTGCTCCACTCAATCAACACCTTCTACTCATCTCACGTGACTCCAAGAATTTGTAAGAATGTTTTTTTTTTAAAATCAGAATTAAAAAAGGAATATATATATATATATTGTAAATGGGTTCAGCCGTATTAGTCCAGTAGACACGATGTAAAAAATACCTTTTTTATTGGACTAACATAATATTTAATAGACAAGCTTTCGAGAATTATCCTCCCTTCATCAGGTCTGAAACGATACTGATCAACATGACAGAGGTAATTACTAAAAACAAGCGATGCTATTAGAGGGGGGGGGGTCAGTGTCATAAATTGGCCTGGAGGTGAAGAGGTAGAGAGATAACCAAAGGGCAGAACAAATAATCCTAGCGAAACCAATAAACACATCAGATACAATAACAGCAATTAGACACACGTTGGACATTAAGATGAACGTCATATGAAGTTCTGGTAGTTTGTCAGGAAACAGAATCCATATTATTTCAGGTTTTGGACGGAGTGATTATTCCGTGTGAAATGATGGAGCTTTGGTGCAGGTTCATTCCGAGGTGCAGCCTAAGCCCCGTTTGTCACGTGCTGAACATTGTACCCACGTTTGCAGATTACATGGGTAAGATTCTTTGATGATGTATGTTTTGTTGTTGTTACCGTCACATATATGTTGGCAATGTTTGCATCATACGGTGCCATTCTGTGTACGCTCCTGTTCTGGGGCCAGTTTGCTGCGCACTAATCTTTTCCTCAGGTTTGGTGGTTGTTTAAAAGCCAGTATCGGGGGCTGAGGGATTTTTTCTTTATGGGGATGTTACTACATATATATATATATATACACACATATATAAAGACTCCACATCCATGGCAGCTAGCATAGTGTTAGCAGGTAGTTTGTGAATTGGCCGAGTTTATTAAGAACATCTGTGGTGTCCTGCATAAAGCTCTCAGTGTTGATACCTAGGGGCTTAAGGATTCTTTCTATAAGGCCAGATATTGGTGCAGATATTGATGTTCCTATAGCCGTTATAGGGGGTCATCCTGGCTTGTGAATTTTAAGAAGCATCTAGAAGGTCCCTGTGTGAGGATTGAGAGGCACAAGACTTTCTAATTCTTGTTGCATGTGTTTTGGGAAGGATCCGATTGGTTTAACAAGTTCTTCCCCGGTGGGGTCCTGGTTCAGTTTTTTGTAGTAGCATTCATCGGATTGTCCTTTCCTTCTGCACCCTGGGTGTTCATAACGACTACTGATCTAATACCATCGCTTGTTTTAAGCAGTGACCTTGTGTTGATTAATATTGCTTCAGACCTTTAGAAGAGAGGATAATTCTCGAAAGCTTGTCCTTTAAATATTATGTTAGTCCAATAAAAAAAAAAGGTATCACCGAATACTCTGCAATATACCGTATTTCCCGCTCTCATGTATAAGACGCACCTAAAATTACACTTCTATCAAGCCCAGATAGGAGTTTTATTGCTGTTAGCAATCATGTATTTTTAATAAAGCAATCACACTCCTATCATGCACATCACTTTCAGCCACCCTGTATCCTGCCCCCCTACTTACACATCCATGCTGTCACACACACATTCATTCATTCCCTCATTCACGCAGACTCATACACCCTCCCCCGCCCTTACCTGAACTGCAGATCTTACGGTGCCGCTCGCAGACTTCTACAACCACGGTGGAAATACGGGATCTCCCTTCAAACCGGATAACTATCAAGCCAAGACACAACCATCGTTCCAGATGTCCACGTTAATCAAATATTTAATTATGACACAAACCCCAGACAAATGAACGCATCCATCCAACGAGAACTCATGTCACATGCACTACAAACACACAAATAACACACAAATAACACACAAACCCCCCCCAAGAGAACGCCGGTGTCTATTTTTCCCCGTCCGTTGGAGTTCGGGACAGGTGTGCCGTGATGTGGCCGTAAATGTATATTTACAGTAGGAACAAACTGCGTACTCGGGGGATATGTCACAGATGGTTCTCGTGAACGGTTTTATCCCGCTCATGTAAACACAGGCCAAGTTCCGGTTTGCCGAGTTGTATATACACACTCGGCGACTTAGTATAAAATCTCAATGTTTAGCCTGCCAGAAGATTGCTTCCATCCTGTGATTCATTAGGGTCCCAGCGGTAGCTCCACTTCCTTTATTTTATACAATCACAAATTATATTAGTTTGTCTTATTTTGATAACCTTTCTAATTAATGTCCCGCACAGGAAACTTTATGACGGCTTTAAAACAGGGACTTTATTTCAGTGACTGGGGTGGCATGAGGGTCTGTTTGTGAATACCAGACCGAAGACCGACTGGTGCCTGCCGCGCTCTAATTGTTTATACCGCTGGATTATTTAAGTTAATGCAAGCACTGTTTTCATTTTTTTTTTTTAAATCGCCTCTTCTGGGGAATTTCAGAAATGTGGAAATTAAGTGTATAGTGTTACCGTCTGACGGGGAGGAAAAAAAAAAAGAATAACGTGCGGGGGGACGGAGATCATGTTTATGGTGCAAGTAGCAAGGCAGGCCTAATGAAACGGATTAGTGTTAAACTGAAGCCTAGGCTCCGCACAAAGGCCTGAAACAACATTGGAATATGTCAAAGTTCTATAGTAAGAAAAAGAAAAACACTCTCCAAAGTTTTATAGAAGTGGGGGGGGGGGTTGTTTTTGGGTTAGGGCAGAACGGTCAGAATGAAAAAACAAACTCAAAAACCCTAATGAACTAAAATCGTTACCGATTGTATCTGATGAGAGATTATGCTTCCCCCCCCCACAATACGTTACAGAAGTTTAATTTAACCCCTTTGTGACGATGAGTTTTACCGCCCCGTA
>VKOC01000005.1:45957128-46002338 GCA_009364415.1 Spea multiplicata
GGACATTCTCCTTTTTTTTGAAACACGACTCAAACAAAACCCTTTCTTCTGCTGCCAAAGTTCCAAGAGCCCTCACTACTGACTATTCCAACATTAGGTACATTTAATTCTTTCATGTCAGATTTATGGTGTATTGTTAACCCATGCAGCATTCTTTAAATTATAAATGGGATTCCCGACAGAAGGCATTTAAACCTGGAAGGGTGTCCTTTACTTTATCTATATGAGGTTATATCACTTGTGTTGGTAACATGTAGCCGAGCTACACATTGTCAGCCGCTGGAGGCAACACGCCAGTGTCTGTGGCCAGGCTTGTGGAAGTCCATGTTGGCCGTGTGTCCATCAGAAGGCGTTTTGTTTCCTACCTATGATCATCAGGTCAATGCTCTGGCTGGTAGCCGAAAGGCAGATGCCCCAAGGAACTCCACTGACTGATCTCCAACATTTGGACGTAGTAGATGCATGGCTTGAGGTAGTCCTCACCGTGCGTTGATGGTTGGAGCCGCGTCGCTAGTGAGGCTTGAAAGGTTCTGTTCCCGATTACAATCCTTAACATGCTCGGTAAATACATTTTAGCGGATTTGTCATTTTATTGTTTCCTCTGAAGGTTTCATCACATAACAACACAAGAAAACTTTCAATAAGCCCTTTTCGCTCTCTGCGATACACATATTAGGTTTTATGTGAAGGCATTCTGCTCCTAAATAATAGTTAATACCTAACGATGTGCTATGCATTTTAAGAGAAAGAAGTTGCGCATTAGTGTATTTGGCAAACAAGTGTAACAAAAGCCATGAAGCATATGGTAGGATAATAGAGACAAAACAAGTTAAAGTCTAGCCGACTGAAAAAAAACATATGCATGACAAGCGATTGTAACCGTCTTTAGACATTACCTAAAAAGCAGCCTTCATGACTGTTGATGTAGTAATTAAGTCTCTTTGTCTTCCACGTTTGGGGACCGGGAATAAAGTGTTAGAACAAGACATTTGGAGTAACACTTAGAATGTGACTACATGAGAATGGTAATCATAGATAAGACTGTTTCCAGTGATGTGTACGAAAGCATTGGGAGTAAATAAGGAAACAGATCGGACACAACGCAAATGCGACATATGAAGATTTGGGAGCCAAGCAATGAGAAAAGTCTTCCACCTCAACGTAGACGTGTAGAAGCCTATCGGAAGTACTGCGCTCCCAGCGCCATGTCTCACACCATCCAACATGGCCACAGGTAAAATATACAACACATTCTGCAAGAACCCAATCAGAGGCAAATTATTGTGGTATACCAGAAACTACCCCATATGGTGTGATACCCTAGGTTGAGTTCCACCCACCCCTTACTCAACCATACCTTTGAATGCCACCACTTGCTTCAAGTCACATATACAGTATGTATCCATCTCATTAATCCACATTGATATAGTCGTATTAGCCCAAGAGATAATTGAGTGTTTGGTTAAAGTTGATGCCTTTTATTGGGCCGACATAGAAAAAGATGTAAAAGTTATATATCCTTTGGGATCTCATAGGTCTCCCATTCCTGAGATAAACAGTCATAGAGGTATATTATAATACTGCACAATTCTTCACGGAGGCATAAGGTCCACCTTTGTTGTTTCTATGTCAATATTGTCAGGTCTTTTAAATTTTGGAAAATACAACACATAACGGGCTGTGTCTCCTAAATCAACTTCTATAGCAACAAGTATGACCAGCACAAAAAATATACAAAAATAGAGGAGCGCACAACCTAAAAAAGCATAAAAATTCAGATTCCTGGGTTACTGCTAGAATAATAATTGCAGAAAAACAGCAAACATTCAGCACATGCCCAGGGAATACCTTTCAAAAAACACCAGAGGCATAAATATAGGGGATTCCGTCACACTATATGGACATAACCGATAAGCAATATATATATATATATATATATATATGGCAATATCCCCAATATTTGTGCCGTAGATAGGTGTTTTTTCAACAGCATACGCTGGGCATGAATTCTTGCTTTGTTACGTACGATAAGCACACTATTTGTCTATATTAAATACTCCATAAAAACAATAATCTCCATCATTTACTCCATTCCGTCACTGATAGCAATGTTCTTATTCCTAGTTATTGTATGAATACAGTCATTTTGCTGTCCCATTCTCATTTGCAACGTAACACAGCGCCGAAGCTATAATTAATACGTAGAATTTTTATTTTTTTTACTAGTTTTTAGTATTTCAGTATAATTATTACAAAGCAGCAGATTATGTTTCAGGAAAATATACAGCTGAATGCCTGTATTTCCCATTTGTTCTTTATTTCAGGTCATCTGTCAAAAACAGATAAAAAACAATGATGAATTAAACCTGGTTTATTTCATATGTTCTGTCTCTTATTACCCATAAGAATGTTAGTTCTAATTTTTTTTTAATTTTTTTATTTTTTTATTTTTTTTAACAGAAACAATATGTTTAATGTTTAACCTAGGAAGCTGAACAGCCTTCTTCCTTCCTGAAGTGTTAATAGTTCACTAGCTTAATATTATTATTTTTCAATTTAATGTTGGCTCCTAAAAATATATGTATATGAACAATGTAGACTTCAGCTAGATAATCACAGTCTGCATATTCCAGACTAAACTATTTAAGCTTTTTTTTTTGTGATGCAGAAATACATAATGAAATAATTCACTTTTGAGATCACAAAAGTAAAAGTATCCATTTGCCGAGTCTGTCGGGAAGGAATTTTTTATTTTTTTTTGTAAGTAATGTGTAAACAGTGTAAAAAGCTCCTATCGATTTACACGACGGTTAGACTTATTGATTTAGGAAGTAGGCTACTGGAGTCCACATGAACCCTACCACCCACCTTGCTCTTCCAACCAACTATAAATTCTATGATGTGGTGTTTTATTGGCCCAAATGTGTTTAATTTTACCCCAAGATCTGGTTTTAAGTAGTAAAAGAGAAGAAACGCCCCCCCCCCCAAAAAAACCACGCATGTTATGAAACGGTTGCGCATGGTGATCTCGGGAACTGTGTGCCTTGGCAGGGAAAACACGGATAATACAATATTATACAAAAACAATACGTGGAACTATCTGACAAAACTCTACGTCTCTGTACCTCATACAAACCAAATGTTTTTGGGATTAGGCCGCTTGGATTTTTCTATTTAGAACTCATTTTAATGGAATCCCTAAAGAAATATAATAACTTAATGGTAAGGGCTTTCTTTTCCGTAATGTTCCAGGTTTCTGCACTGTACATAATCAGCTATTTTTTTCTGATTTTTTTTATTTTTTTTTAGCTGTGTCTGGTGTGTTTAAGTAATGCTATTGATTATTTATTTTTTTTTACCCTCAATAAATTTGTTAATCTCACAATTCTAAGAATGTTCGTTAGAGGAAATTGCTACATTTAATTGAAGACTCCCCTCCCTGATGAGGCGCCCTACAAATATATATATATTTAATTTTTTTTTATTTTTTTTTTTACATAGCATTTTGTAAGTTATTAAGTTATTATTTTGTCAGCTAGTGGGGATCTGGTTTTCATTATTTTTTTGATGAATTATTTTATTATTTAGTTATATAGTATAATAATTTGCTGAATATTAATAAACTGAATGTACAATAGAGAAGGAGAGAGTTGACATGGATTGTGTATTTTGGCAGCGGAGTTCAGTCTGATTAGAGTAATTTTTCCTATCTCCTTCTTTTTAAACATACTGCCAAAATACTACAAAAAATAAAATGGCTGGGTATAGGCGAGATCCATCCATCAGTGCCCTTAAGGGTGCCATATGGTGGGGTGGTAGTAAATTCATTTGGGGGTACCGTCAGATTCACAGCCAAACCATAGTGTCCCGTTCCCGTAGTGTTATATTTGTGATCTTTACCTGGAAAAGGTGAAAGGTTCCTTATTTCAAATTCAAAACACATGGAAAAAAAAGGAAAAGAAAAAAAGGGAAAAAAAAATCTTGTAGTATATTAAAGCTCAATAGGTCGACATAAATAACGATTTTGAACTATAACATTTGGATGCAACTTGGACACCTTCTGTATTATAAGGCTATCTAACATCCATTAACCAGAGCAGTAATTTCCCTAAAAAGCGTAAGAGACCCTCCTATTTGACTACATACAGTACATCGAGCTTTAATATACTGCACGAAGAGTTCCTTTCTTCTCATGTTTATTTTTCCTATGTGTTTCACCTGATTAAGATGAAGATCATTTACATGAGAAGTATCGTTTACCCTTTTTCCTATCTAGATGTGCACTAACAAACGTGGCACACACAGTGCATGTTCTTTTGAATACGTGAAATGGGCAATGCTGAACTAGAAATTCTTTGGAGAATGAAAATTCTGTTCAAGTTAAGGCAAAATGAATGAATGAATGAATGAATGATCAGGGAGGGGACGTCACTGGAAGCTCCATCAATTTGGCAGAAGTTCCTGCTGACGAAGGAAGAAGATTAAAGAGAATGGAAAAGAGAAGGGAGAAGATAAAATATAGAAGATGAAGAAGATGCGAAAGTGGTTGGCAGAGTGATTTAGAGAGCGTGAGAGAGAGAGTATGAACAGGAATGAGAGTGTGAGAGAGTGAGTGGGAGAATATGAGAGTGAATCTGAGTGACTATAGGCCAACATATTTGCTTTGTATAATTCTGGAAATGTGTTTTTTTTTAATTCACCCATGGACAGTTATAGCACAATTCACCCTGGGATTGGAGAACTTCAGACAGTAGCATTCTGATAAATCATAAGAAACACAAAGGAAACTACAAACAAAGCTGACGGCATCATTCAAAGCATGTTTTTTGCCTTAAGAACACTTGGCAACACTAAAAAGATATTATACACACACTACATTCAACAGTTTGGGGTCGCTTAGTTGTTTTTATGGAAAACAAGGACATTTCTATCTGTGTGACATAATTGCAAAAGGGTTTTCAAATGATCAATAAGCAGATACAATGGTCATTTACAACATTAACCCCGTCTGAGCTGGATTTCTGATTTAAAACTTGCTTTTCTTTCATCACAAGGACGTTTTTAACTGACCCCAAACATTTGAACGGTACTAAATATATATAGAAATGTTACGATTAGAGCCTTACGTATCAAATGTTACTTATGTCACCTTATAACGTGCAGCAAAGTTTATTATACTTGTGTTAGTGTTACTGGGGTTGTTTTATTGTCACACGGGGGCCGCTTCTGCACCAATTTAAACAAGTAAGATACAGTAAAACACGTTTAAATCATAGAGATGAAAGTCACACAGGAAAAGGTCTGTTTTCTCTCGCAGCAATTAGTTTTCAATACAGTAATAGACTCTAGCCAAGCCCAATAGGTTTATCCTGATCGCCACCAATTATTCTTCCAAAGAGGCAAATAACAACATTAAAAATATTTTTTTCAGTAGGATAACGATATATAAAACAGTTCTTGTTATTTCTCACAATCATTTTATTCCTTAATTCATTTTTCGTTTATTTTATTCATTTTTCTGAAGGTTTAATCGCAATAAAACACAGAGAGACTTTTTAGTTAATATGGCAATAACCTATCAGTGACTGCTTCTATGTCACATGATAATTAAGTCGAAAAAAATAATTATAAGCCAATATGTTAATAGATGAATTGACTGCAAGTAGGACTGCTAATAAACGGTCTCCTGAGCAGCCTATAAAACATTTATAGAACACTTAGGAATACAGCAGAACTGCACATCATATGAGTCATTTAAATATATATTTTATTTAAGTATCAAACATATTTTTATTAATAAATTGGTGAAGAACAACCCCAGTGTAGATCAATATTTCACACAAAAAACAAAAAAATATGTGATAAAAAAAATAAAGAAAAACATTTAGTTTTTAAAAGTAATCTATTCATTATGATCTCTCAATTTTTAATAAAGTTGCATTCATTCAAATAGTTCAGTGAATCAAGGATCATTCATTAAATCAAGTGTAATTCATTAAAAAAAACATTAATGGTTTTTTTGAAAATAAGAAAGAAAATTAAAGAAAGTCAAGGAATTAATTCCTAATAAATTCATTGATAAAATTGTAGTGACTTAGTTGAATAACAATGAAGGCTACCACTATACACACTATGTAGGCCTTCCTCGGCCACGTTGTAAGAACTGGAAACGGGATTTATATACCCCGTTAATGTAGGGGAGACCATTGCATTTTAGATTATTACTTGATGTGCCCTATGTTTACTCCTTAAGCCCAAGCAACGTCCATAAAGACACGGTTGGATGAGTTTGGGGTGGAATAACTTGACCGGCCGCTCAGAACCCTGACCTCAACCCCATCTAACACCTTTGGGATGAAACGGATAGAGTGAGCCGGGCAACTCGTCCAACATCAATGCCTGACCTCACAGACGCTCTACTGGATGAATGGGCAAAAAGTCCCCCAGAAACTCCCCAAAACCTTGTAGAAATCCTTCCCAGAAGAGTGGAAGCCGTTATAGCTGCAAAGGGGGACCAACTACATACTAACTGTCTATGTATTCAGAATGTGATGTCATCAAAGTCCCTGTTGGTGTAATGGTCAGGTGTCCCAATACTTTTGCCCATATAGCAGGCATGTGTCATTCCAATATATTTTAAAACACTTATAATAACTTTTGTTAAATATATTACACTATATATTTGCTTTTCTATTTACTTTACATGTTATATGATTTGGAAATCGATCCCCCGAAGACCATTCAGGATAAAGTATTAAGTATACATATGTGTGTTATTCATCACGCGTGACACGTTTGTGTGTTTACATGCACTTCAGATTTGGACAAAGCGCACCTTCCTGATTCTTGTTTTTTTTAATGATGTAATAATGAGGTAATAATGTTCATAAGTAATTCTGTGTTGCTTTTATGTAATTAAACCATCAGAAGAAAGAATACAATTTTGGACCTACTAAGGCTTCTTTCCTTAGGATACTAGAGGGGGGCCAATTAATGTTTTGCCTAAATGGGACAACATAGTTACGTTGGGCTGTGCACATAAGAATTGTCCGGTGATATCGCATTCATTGAAGATTGAAAAAATGTATCATATTCGGTTGGAAAATTTTGAATTGATTCAAATACTAATTTGAAACAAGGAAGCCATTTTAAAGTCAGAAAGGAACATTTTGTAAACCTATTTGCTAAAATTGCAGTATCTTCTCTAATCTGTGGCACATGGCAGTCCTACAATATCTATTTATATGTATCCTTAAATTCCCTCATCATGTAAACCTCCGCCACTTCTGCTGGGAGGCTGTTCCACTCACGAACTACCCTTTTAGTAAAGTAAAAGCATTAGATACTATACTTCCAGTAAGATACTTTATAGGCAAAAGTCTGAGGAGCCCTGATGTAAAAGAAGAAGCGCGATCCTTTGATCTTTATGGCCGTGTGTCTTTATCCGTGACCTCACTGGCTATGTTACCATGTAACATGTGGCAAAAGCATAGTAGCATGGTAAGCGTCATTGGGTATCACTCAAACACGCAGCGCAGGTTCACACGCTTAGATATGTGTGTGCTTTATCTTTACTGAACAATCTATCGGCTTCTTCACTATCCCTTTTTTTAAAGACGAGCTTCCCTTAATGGAACCTGAGGCCATTTGATGTTCCAATAAAGCGTTCTGTTGGCTTCCAATAAAGATGATGCACCGAGGTGTTGTAAAATCTACAAGTCGAGTAAAAGCAGCTGTTTGAACAATTTCCCAGTTTCTCGTATGACTCATAACCTCTTTACATGGTGAGGAAATTCCCTGAAAGCTTTTTGGCAGGCTCTAGAAATCTGCCCGGTAGCTAAGAAACACATCCACTTCCAGCCTAGGAAACGGGGAGGGTTACAGACACCAAACGTTACATTTCAGGTCGCTTGCGAGGATTTTAATTAAAGTCTAAATAATTTGGGAGGTGTTTGCAGGTTATTATAAGAGAGTTCACGCGTAGTTTGTGTTTTAGTTGGGGTAATGGAATGATTCCGTCTGGGTTGTGTAGGTCGAACGCATCCAGCTTGGTGGTGGTCTTCTCTTAGTACGTCACTTGGTGTCTTCCCAGTTACCAATTACCTTTGTCAATTACCGTCTTCCCTTCTGTGTGGTTTAAAAGTAACCATGTTGTATGGGCTGGGTACTTTTAATTACATCTGGTATACTTATATTGCAATGGTTTGAATTCTCCACTGTTGAATGAAGGAACTTGAGTACATTTTGATGTTGGCCATAGTCAAAGAAGGCAACAAAGACCTCATAGACCTAATTAAACATAGAGGGAGAATGAAAACACATTGCTTGCTAATACCCCCCTGCACAGGGGTATAATGAACAAAATGGAACAAAAGGAAAATGTCTTTACTTCTCATCCTATGTTTGTTCTTGGTGGAAGATCACTTATGGAGACACCTAACCTCCGTCTGTTCTACCAGCTACACAACCGGACAGCAATATCCTCGTTCTTACCAAATGCAAGAAAATACCCAACATCTGGGCACAAGAACGTCAGTAGGATTCTGGAGCCAGCTAATTGGGGTTATTTTTAACAACTGTAAGCAGGTATACACTACTTTTGGGGTGTAGGGACTTGGTTGGGAGCTGTAAGGCAGGAGGTGTAGACACCCAAAGCTGAGGGGTGCAGCCTGTTTTGTAACTGTCCCTCTAAACGCCGCATGCGCGGTAATCGAGGACGTGGACCACCGCCAAAGAGAACAGGTCTGGAGGAAGCTGTATGGGGTAGGTGGTGGGGCCTAGAGGCCTTACATGGGGTCACTTCGAAATGTCCTTGTTTTTGAATGATTTTTAATGGAGTATCTTCATAGGCGTACAGAGGCCCTTTATCACTCCCATCACTCCTTTATCACTCCCATCACTCCTTTATCACTCCCATCACTCCTTTATCACTCCTTTATCACTCCCATCCCACTCCTTTATCACTCCTGTGATCGCTGATCCAAGTTTAGGTTTAAAAGACTGTTTGATGGTTAGAAAACCATTTTGCAATAAGGTTACAGCTAGAAATTATATCTAAACAAAAAAACAGCTCAGTTACCCCATTCTTTACCCATAAGTAGGATTCCTGATACCCATAACCCCGCCTGTTTTTGTCCTGGCTCCACCCACTGCCATCACTGCCCATATATGGAAAAAGGAGAGGAAGACCTCCAAACAAGAATATCTGGATTTCCCATGTATTAGCTAAAGAACGGCAACGTTTTTTGCACACGCTAAGTGAGCTTTACCGAATTAAACAATAAATTATTAATTAACATTTTTATTGTAAATTTATAATTAAATTATACAAATTTTTTCACTGCCTTTTTTACCACCCTGTTGAATAAACATTCATTTTAGTTCAATAAAATGTATTCCTCTGATCCGTATGATCCGTCACACCGTGTTCTGCCATGAAAGCTGTTACAAATAAAAGAGATGCCATTACGATAAGCCAAAGGCAACACAAAAGTCTCCTTTCAGAGACTTTGTTTTTTTGTACATGCGCAGCATACTTTAACTAACAGCATTCAGACGGATTTATTGTACATTACATCGTACGTTTCTGTAAATCAGAAGGAGGATGCTAAGGAAATCCCTACTGCCAAGAAAATATTCTTGTTTTATGATTATATTTTGAAGTAACAATTGAAGAAAGTGCAATTTAGTAATATCCATAATTCATGAATGGATATATTTTTTTTTATACTATATTTATCCACTCGATTAAATTTCATGTTTCATTGCGAATTATAAGAAAACGCATTTGCACAATTTATGAACTTGTTGTGGGGCAGCCAACATAATTTCAGAATATGAAGTTTGTGATTAATGCAGTAATATATATATTTATTAGAAATATATTTCATGTTAAATCCATGGAAATTGTTAAATGTGCCTTGAACAATATATATATATATATTAAAAAAATATAGTGTCTGAGATTTACTCTATGAGAATATTTCATCTCTCTGTAATAAAAACGTCATCCACAATATAAATACTGTATATATACACTATATATATATATATATACTCACACACAGTATATAAGTGACATTCTTTTTGTCCTTGTGCATTGGGATGCCCTGAATCATTATGAATTTCCAAATATTCTTGTCTGGAGGTCTCCTCTCTATCTCCATATATGGCTAGTGATGGGCGGAGGAATATCCAAAGTGGGTGGAGCTATCTGCAGAATCATGGATACTGGCTAATGGGTAAAACTAGGCAGAAACGTCACCCTCCACCACCAAAGATTACCCCAGGGGTCTGATAATCCTCTGCAATACCCAAAGATTGGGAGAATTCACAGGTAGGGAAATCTTTTAGGAAAGGGGCAGATTCTCGGGGTCGCACCGTCTAAACGCTATTTCTTCCTCCTGTACACCGACTGGATAGGAGACTCTCAGTTGGTGCTCTTGCTTCTAATATGATATACCTGCTTGAATGCAGGTGACTGTTGAATATATCGTTACAGCTCAAGATTTCCATGAGGGTTAGAGCCAGGGACTAAGGAAAGATCGGGCAGACTGGATGGGCCGAATGGTTCTTATCCGCCATCGCTTTCTATGTAATTAGGAAACAGGACTTCATTAGCATCGCCATAAAGCGTCAGCTCGGTGTGGTGACTGTGGTCACTCAAAATATCACATGACTGACAACAATGGCCGCCGCCAGGTCTGCAGATAAAGGGGCTTTATTGGGGCAAAATGAGAGAAAAGCAGGTAATCATCTCTGCTGCACAGCTTTATCGCACGTGTAACGTTGTATTAAACGCTTAATATATACGCTTATATGCTGTGCTGGGAACCCCAACAGGTGATGTCACCAGTGACATCACAGGGGTTCCCCGGTGCTGATAGAGATCCCTGGGTCCTAAAAGACCCCAAAGTGAATCTCTGTACATTGGGAGGGAAATAAAGAACATTTTAAAGGAAATTAAAGTCAATTTTTTTTTCACGATAAAATCTAAACTAAATATACCTATAAAAAAAAATTAGTAATATACCACCATATATAGCCCTATAAGAATTTTTAATACCTATTCAACCCGTCTACGCACTCTCCAGTTACATAAAATAAATAAATATAGTAAGAAAGTCTACTTTGAAGGGGAAAATTTTGAATTAGGGGGCAGCTAAACTAACTTGGGGGGGAAAGTGCCGAAAATAAGTGTTCTAAATAGTTTTCTGCAGTCACTTATTTTCTGGCAAGAAAGGAAAAACATGCACTGTGTCATGGGGCACTCCTCTCTGACAGCTGGGGAAAGTCTGCGCGATGGACGCTGACAACCCCCACTGCTAACCGCACCTCCTCCCAGCTGCAGCAGAAGTTGTCTACGCGAATCGCATGGATGTCTACCCGCTGCCCCGGCTGCACACCGGGGACTCAGCAGCACCGGTGAGTTTGGGGGGGTGTTAAATGGGGGGGCATAAGGCAGAAGGATCCAGGTCCCCAGCAGTGCTTGTCTTATAATCGAGCAAATACTTGGGGAACATAGGGCATAAGGGAGCTCCAATCTTACACCAGTTAAAGATTTGGCCACTGGGTAGGTGTAAAAAGATGACGAGAACACTCCAGTTTTGCCAGAGACTCCAAGTGAAGCTCTGCTTCTCGGGTCACTGGGTCATTAAAGGGCTAATATTAATATAAATTGGCTGCAGGGGCTATTATCAATAAATATTGGCAGCAGGGGCTAATATTTATATATATTGGCAGCAGGGGCTATATTTATAAATATTGGCTGCAGGGGCTAATATTTATATACATCGGCAGCAGGGGCTAATATAAATATATATTGGCTGCAGGGGCTATTATCAATAAATATTGGCTGCCATTGCTAATATTTATATATAATGGCTACAGGGGTTAATATTTATATATATCCACAGCAGGGGCTAATAGTAATAGATATCGGAAGCAGGGTCTAATATTAAAGAATGGAAAAATAACTGCCAGTTCAGCAGTTATTTTGAAATCATATTTCAATCACGGTCTTTACGTCAAAGAGATAAGTGCATATTATGTAGTTAAAAATGCACGTTTAACGCATATATATATATATATATATATACATATAGATATATAGATATAATATATAGTGTATATGCACCGCTTTATAATTTGGCCCCCCTACTTTGGTCCCTGGCCCCCCATGTGCCCCCCTAAATATGAAAGCTGGAGACACCACTGCCGACCGGCACTCCCGACAGCCAGCTGTCGGCAGCTCTTATTTTCAATAGACCTTTATTTCTATATTTATGGATGTCGCTCATCTGTAGCATTCAAGAAAATTTAAGCAAAAATTAGATTTTTTTTGTATTTTAGTATAGATTTTTGTTTTATCTGTTATCACTAATTTTTTTATGTATTTCTATGATTTTAAGAGAAGGAGCTACATCTTCTATATGCCACTCTGCCTCCACATATGCCTTATACCCCTATATGCCACTCTGGCATTTAGGGGGTTAAAAAAAGGCGTATTATGGGGCAGAGTGGCATATAAGGAGGTATAAGGCATTTCTGGAGGCAGAGTGGCATTTAGAGGGCTAAATGCATATCATGAGGCACTCCTCTCTGACAGCTGGGGAAGGTCTGCGCGATGGACACTGACAACCCCTGCTGCTAACCGCACCTCCTTCCGGCTGAAGCAGAAGTTGTCTACCCGCTGCCCCGGCTGCACACCGGGGAGTCAGAAGCACTGGTAAGTTGGGGGGGGGGAGACAGGAGGATCCAGGTCCCCAGCAGTGCTTGTCTTATAATCGAGCAAATGCTTACTATTGAGCCTTTCTTCTAAACGCGTTCCCTCTCATTTTATTAAAATATGAACAAAGCATTAAAACACAGATTCGTAACGATTTCAACGAAAACGATTTATTATATAATAAAGAACTCAGAATAACAACATTTTTGGCGGGGCGTCCGGTCTTCGTATTATGCGTCGACGGGCTCGCTGTCAGCAGCTCCCATCTTCTCCATACTATGGGCCTTGGGGCTCGCTGTCGGCAGCTCCTGTGTTCTCCGTCGCACGTTTCTTATCATATATAACGAAGAGGACAACAAAACCGCAGCAGAAGAGTCCGAAGCAAGCGATCATCGGTGCCACTGCAGTAATGCCCCACGCAGCGGGGGCCGCGGGGGTCTGTCCGGGTCCGAGAGCCGCTGTCTTCTCCCGA
This sequence comes from Spea multiplicata, assembly GCA_009364415.1. NCBI lineage: Eukaryota > Metazoa > Chordata > Amphibia > Anura > Pelobatidae > Spea > Spea multiplicata. Next base: position 45,970,328 of record VKOC01000005.1, read on the forward strand.
GTAACGTCACCGTCTCCTTTACCCCGTGTAGCCGGGAGCGGAGCAGCGAATATTTCGCACATCAGCAGGAATGAGAGGAAAATCACAGGCAACATGTTTCTTCTCCAGTGAAGGCCAACAAGTGAATGTCTGAGCCTACGCTCTGTGCTCTCTCCCAGCTGTGCCTTTATTGCATCACTGGGCTGTGATGTCACTCGCTGTGCTGTTACCGCGGGAAGGCTCGCTGCTGAGTTTAAGTACACAGAGTTTGTTGTATCGGCTTCCGTCTGTTACGTTGTAATCATTTCTATTTTCACCCTCTGGTTTCTGGTTGGCCACATAATGGGGCAGAACGTGATGTGACGTCATGCTGCTGCCCATATATCGTGGTTGAGGTCTGCAGACATGGGGATGGACAGATGGAGTATGGGGCTCCTGGTCCCCCGACACCCCCAAGCAACCGCCTTGATCCAAATAATCTTCCGTCACGTGAATATACGCTCTGTGAGGATAACAATTCTGTGGCTGTGCTATGCTTGACAGAAAATCGGACTTTCCCCTGGTAACAATCGTTTAGCTGGTAACATTAGACATAGCTAATTCCTAGATATTTTCCAGGGTAAAAGATTCCTTTTAATCTTTTCCTCTGATTCCGATTTAATGTACATTCCGCAATCCCTCGGGATAAAAAGCACTTACTTTACATTACGGGATTTATCTGTGGATTTCGAGACATCTCTGTAAAAGAGTGCTTTGGAACTAATAATCAAGTGCAAGGCAAAAAGCTACCTATTCCCAAGCCAGGCCTGGACTGGCGATCTGGCACACTGGGCAAATACCGGGCGGGCCGCTGCCCGACGGCACCACGCGCTCACCCCATGTGCCGCTCCGGTACGCAGCCAGTGACTGACGATGTATGACGTGGGCATTAAAGCGTAGCGTGTGACCACCCATTTCCCGCCGCCAACCACGCTTACATCATCAGGCAGCGGCTGGCCTTAAAGTGCCAGGACCACCATGTCATCGCCATTCAGGCCTTGTTCCCAGCGTGTCCCCTAGAAGTGTAACAATTAGTGTTGTTGACATTTTCCGGGGGTAGAAAAATCTCAATTTAAATAAATTAATAGATAATATTGATAAACGTCATTGTATTTTTCTGTTTTCTCCATTTTCTTAAGTTAAACTTGAGGTGACGATGATATTGCCGTTCTCCCATTATATCACTGCATTTCTACAACTGCAATATTTGGTGAATAACTGCAAAATGCGTTGACGGCTCCATGTACCTGTTTTGGGTTTAATTTGCCTGCGTCTCAGAAGCGTAAATGTCATTTATAATTCCGCGTCATTTTATTATAGAGAAAATGAACACAAGGCGCAAGTGCGATAAGATTTTTAATTTTTGTGGTAAATAACAGAATGTTTGTTTTTTGTTGGATGGGGGGTTAGATCTCGTTTGATCAGTGTATGGAAAAAGATTTTGATAGCAAATAAGAATAATTGTTTGCCCAGTCCTCATCTAAAATATCAAGTTTTACTAATGGTGGAAAACGTTGATTATTTAACCCCTTAAGGACAATGGGCGGTACCAAAATCCATTGAAAACAATGCATTTTGAGCCCGTACATGTACGGGCTTTGTCATTAAGGAAACAATTTGCATAACGGGGCTATAAGTAGTAGAGCCTGTCTGTGGTGGGTCACAAGGCATGGCCAACGTGGACCCCGGGCTTGACTCGCCAAGCTCAACGATCTTGCCTTGTAAAGAAAGTATGGATCCACAGAAGGGCCAAGATACTGGACGGGATAAGGCGTTCTGGGCAGCTCAGCCCTGGCTTGATGCGCCAGAGACTCTTCTCTTGTTCCTTTAACACTCCTTGAGCAGCCAGCCACCGATATCATTGTGGGGCTTCCATCTGTTTTTGCATCTCTTTACCAACACCAAAACCTACCCACACCTGCCAACAATCCCGCATTTCCTGGGACCGCCCCCTTTTAGGTATGCTACTGCAAACGGCTAAATGAATATATAATAAAATTATAATATTAATATGGAGCAAAAAAAACGAAAAAAAAAAAACCGCAAAACCGATTTTTATTTGATACTACTAATACCAAAAGGTCAGAGGTCGCCGTTGATAAACTTTTTTTTCCCCTTCTTCCTTTCATTCTATACTTTTTTATATATTTCTACCCTAGCAGGGGGGCCTATGTTACCCTTTTGCCGATATTTACGGCCTTTTAGTACGATTCTGTTCTGCGTTTATAGTTCGCGAAGCCTTTTTAAAACTCTCCCGCATTTCGCCTTAAATCCTTTAACCCGAATTGCATTAGCAAATAGTCTCTGGAAACAAATTAATATAAAATAGTTTCTTTTGTTCATATTTCACTGCAGAAAACAGTAAAAAAATAAGAAAAGGAATTGGAGTGTTGGCATACGGTAACGTTTTTGCTATATTAGACCGTTCAGTAGTAATAAGACAGGCATATTAAACACCTTGGACTACATCTATTAACGGATCACGTTACTACCTTGTAACAGCAGATAATTATAGTATTATTCCCCGCGCATGAGCCAAAGAAGCCCTGTGATAAAATCCTAGCACATTTAACGTGTTTCCTGAAAATTCTTTCTGTGTGGAAAAACCAACATTTTGTGTGTGTCCAGACATTTTAGTGTTTTTTTTTTTTTTTCCCCCCTTACTATTTTAGAGCACGTAATTTCTTTGGTTTTAAAAAAGCTTTAACTGCAGCCGCTTTATTAATTAAGTAAGCAGGGATTGCAGAATTAAATGCCGTTCAAACGGGCGACGTAGGCTTTTCGCCCTAACATGTCACGGTGTGAAGGAGTCATGAAAATATTATGTTAACTTGTCCGCTGTGACCTGTTTGTCGGAATGGCAATGTTATGGTTTTTATAAAGATATATTTAGCCGTTTTTTTCAACGTTTTGAGGAGAAATGTTAGCCTTGCTGTACTCCACGGACGCTCTCTTAGCTTGGTGAAGGTGAATTGTGGCCTTCACGGTTTTTAAGTCATAAAAGCATGAAATAATCTATGCTTTGTGCTTGTTTTATGCTTTTAATGCGATAGGTTTGGAGGTATTTAATTTAGATATTTAATTTAAAAAAAAGGTGACTTTCCTCTCATGAGCTATTTTAATATTGCCAAATCTGAGATCTGTTCTCTCTCCCGTCTTCACTTCTACTCTTACAAAGGCTGCCTAAACCAATATACAGCAGTCAGCAACTTAACAATGGGGAGAGAAAACTATACTTTGGAACCTCATGAGGTAAGGTACCTGGAGCTCTCCATCTATTGTGGGATTAGCTTTTGAAATGGGTTCTAGCCGTACGTGGAGGGTGGTCTAGCCCCCCATTGGGCAGATGTAGACCTAGACAGCCCTAACTGAGCAAGGAGTAGGAAGTTGTCAGGGACAAAACGCCGTTTCCCTGCCAAGAGAAAAAAGAAACGGACCTGGAGACTCAAGGAAGAAGGGCTTCACCCGGAGACTCCAGGTCGCACCTAGAGAGTTCCCAGGTATTGAGATAACAGAATGATCACAAAGTACCAACATTTCAGGTATATAAATCAGGACAGCACTAGAAGTGGTTGAGGTTGGTGTCAGAAGTGTCCCTCTTACAGGAAGAGCCATCGTGCAACGCTTATCTTCAGAGTGATACAAGGTGGCCATGTGGGAGCTTTAAAACAAGTACTGTTGATATGTTGAGATATGTAATCATGCAGATCTTGAGGATAATAAAGATGGCTGTCTCCATGATTTACACATAAGGTGGGTTTCTAATAAATATATGTTATTGGGTCTCTTAGTCTATAGTATACCTCCAACAGACCCAATTTGCTACTCTGTTCCACTGTCCAGCTGAGGTCTACCTCTGTCCCACCAAGCTCTACCTCTGTCCCACCGAGCTCTACCTCTGTCCCACCAAGGTCTACCTCTGTCCCACCAAGGTCTACCTCTGTCCCACCAAGGTCCACCTCTGTCCCACTGAGCTCTACCTGTCCCGTCGAGCTCGGCAGGACAGCGTGATTAAGACCACAATCCCACATTCCAGGTTTTATTCTCTGGTGTCTGCGAAACTGATGATACAGAAGAAAGTAGATTTGGTAATTACCTGTAGGCTATCTTTACCACAGCGCAAAGGGGACAGTTGCCCAGGGCCCAAGCATGCACAGCTGACAAAAGCGGAGAACCTCAGGCTTCTGTCCTAGGCCTGCTTGTAGTAGGAACTTTGTGTTTGCAGGTAACATTTACTTCAGTCTGTATTACCTTACCTAGTTTTATGTAATTTCCCTGCAAATTAGGGACACTGCAGATCAGATTTAACGTTGACAAATGCAATGTTTTGCATTTTGGGGAAAAACATAAATGTGCAAATTATACCTATAACAAGGAAATTATTAAACGTAAAGGATTTGGGAATAATTGTTCACAAAAAATTTAAGGAAAGTGTTTAATGTCAGTCAGCTGCTGCAATGGCCTGTGAGATACTGTCATGTTTAAAAAGGGGGATTGGCAGGAAGAAAATATAATTTGGGGGCATGCTCCGGGAACAAGGTTGCCTGTGATATGGGACAACTCCTTTAATTTAGGGACTGTCCCAGGCAATATGGGACACATGATAACAATAGTTTCAATAGAGGGTGATTACTGGAAGATCGTGATCACTCCTAGGACATATTACACCTGTTGCTGATCGGCACAGTAAAGTGCTGCCCCCTGCAGGATGTAGACTCACAGAAGGGAGTCATTACTCAGTTATACAGAGGGGCAGTGCTTTATATTTGCTTTTCTGACGGAGCGCGTGTCCTAGAAAAATGGCCAATGAGGTCATCATTCAAAACTAGATGTTTCGAGGCTTTACTTTACTGAAAGAGTAGTAGATAAGCGGAACAGCCTTCCTCCAGAAAAGTTAGGGATTAATATAGTGAGAGAATTCAAACATTTAAACACAATGATGTCCTCGAATAAGACAAGATCAAGGACTCTATGAGGTTTCAGGTTTTTACAGCAGAAAAAATAGGAGCTAGATGGGCAAATTTTTCTTATCTGCCCTCACATTCTATGTCGAATGAACTTATTTTTTTAAATATAAAATGTTAAAGCCCCTACCCCCCCCAGCCAAAATTCACTAAAATGACCCCAAAATCCATCAAGTTAAAAAAGCTCTCCAAATTTTGACGAAGAAATAAAAGACTAGGTTGTGCTTTTTTTCCTCTTTATTTATTGTTTCTTCAAAGGAGATGCTTGTCTGCTTGACCGAAATATAGTGGATCGGGAAAATGTCCAAACACAATCAAAGACACAACTCTGATTAAATCTAAGCCGTGCAAGAGCCAGCTATTAACTCATATCAGCATGCCTCAGGGTTACCAAAATCCTTTAATCATTGTCTAAAGAGACTGATTATTAGGGAGTAGAACAGTTTGGCAGCCTTATCACAGGGCAGCGATCGCTACGTTGATTTGCAACAATTCCAGATGACGGATAATTCCCACCGCTTCTCACAGAATCCCGCCGAGTATTGCTCTTCATTCCAGTTTGTGTGTGGGGTTTTTTTTTTTAGGTAGAGAAGGATCATGTTAAAGATGTTAAAATGAAGTGTAGGTTTGCTCCTGAGTTTCCTTCAATCACCCAGGGTCTCAGAGTGGACGGGCAGATTCTCAGGGTGCTGTTCTTGATGATGAAAATGTGTGGTTAAGGAGTCAAACCCTCTAGGAGGAGACACCGTGGACCTACTTGGAGTCTACTTGGGTTCCTCTTAGGCAGTGACTGGACATCTGGCAATGCCATTGGCGCCCCAGCTACTGCCTCAATCTGGCCACATAGTACGCAAGCTTAAAAACGTAGCATGCGGCAGCCATTGGCCACACTTACGTCATCAGTGCCAGTGCCGCCTTGTGGTCGCCAGCCCGGCCCAGATCTCCCTCCTTGAAGGGTGACGCACAAGCCCTTTCCAGCTAAAAAGCCAAAAGGCAGACCAGACCTCTTGGGTCCTCTTGTAAGGAAGGAAACCTTCTACAAACCCCAACCAAAAAGCAGAGGAACCTGGCCTCACTCTGGCAAAATCAGCACATGCTTCTGATTCAAAAGGTATCAAAAGGTGCAAAATTAATTAACATGGACAAACAAAATCAGGGCAGAAAGGAAAGTTAAAAAATGTTTTTGGCCCTAGCCCTTAGCTGGTGTAAAAAGTATTCCCCAAGCTCCAAACCAAAAGGCCAGGGTTTCTGTGCTTACAGACAGCGCATGCATGTACTGAAATGATGTACTGTTTAAAAGCATGGATCTAACTCCTTCATATTATACACCTCGGGGCAACTTGGCCTGTGGAGACAATGGTCTTCCAGCTCCAGGAGTAAAAGGTCCTCCTCTGGCAGCTGCAACACCTGTTTGCAGAACAGTTTTATACCGGGATGGTGAATATGAGATAATCTCTGAGGATTCCAGGAACCTGGCTCTCTGCTGCTGGGACACTTGTATAAGATGCATGCGCGGGTCACCTGTCCGCGCTGCCTGTTCGCAGGTAGCTGCAGTCTTTCTCATACACAGTCTATAAGCGCACTCTAATGTGAGACGGAGCGCTAGGCAGAGGTTTTATATCTTTCTGGCCTGTCAGGAACCGCTTTCTCTTTGGGGTCCATTTTTCTGTTCCCTCCTTTCGCTGGAAAAACAACCCCTTCCTGTCATTGGTGGATCCAGTCACATGCCCAGCCGCAAAAGGGGTTGCTAGGGGAAAATTAATCTACGGAGTGCTGCAGTGTTGAGGTGGTTGCCAAAGCAACCGGCACCTACTAATTATAATCAGTGAGCCGCCGTCCCATTTAAAACAGCAAAGGGCATTCTTCACAGTAAGGACTCTGAATGCTTATAAAATGTACAATTTAATGCTTATGGCTGCTGCGGGTCCCCATTAAATTATTGATTGTTTCCGCCCTTGTTCCCCGAATCCCTGTCCCCAGCATCTGCTTACGCACCCCCTGCTTACCATTGCTCATGCGCGCTATCCTCACTGCCAACCAGCTCCAGAATGGGCTCAAACAAGTCCTCCAGAGGGTCTAACGAGACCCCCACATGCATGTACATGCTCCATAGGCCCTAAAGTGCCACAAAACTAAACCTCCTGAAGGGAAGCCCTTTTTCATAAATGTTAAAGAAGCCAAACATGCGTTCTTCATTGACGGAACTACATGGGACAATAAAATGTCCCTTTAACAACGAACTTTATTCTCTTTTTGGCAACACAGATACACACTTTAATCTTTGGTTTCCATGGCAAAATGATCTTGTTTTTTTATTGCTTTCTTATGGATCTATTACCCTCATCTGCCAGGGGCTTCTATCAGGAGACCCATGTCTTTGAACACACGCATGGGCAGTATCGGCGCGCCGCTATGTATTTTGACCACCGTATTTTGCTGCTTCATATTTACCCCAAATATCGAGGCTCTATCTGTTCTGCTTCTTAAAAAACCCGTAGCCAAATAAAACCAAGCACCTCAGAAGCTCGACGATATCCTCCGGGTCTCACATAAAAAGGATTACGCACCATATTGTCTTTAAAGTTCTACGTTCTGTCAGGAACACTATGATCACCATGAAAGCAAATGAACTACACATGTTTTCAAAAGACAAAAAAACATTCAGTTAGATCCCAAATGGCACTTACCTGTGACATCTGGCTGGCAAGAACGCTGATATATGAACTGAATACATGACAAATATAGTCTCCGTTCCCTGTTACAACTCGTAAACGCGATCACGGAACATGAATGATCTGAAGAGGATGTTTTTGCATCTCCGTCGGGAATATTAACACAATAGCAATTGAAATGCTTTAGAAACATTGTTACGAGCTGCAAATGTAAAAATGATCTCACAATCCTACAGGACAAGTCTGTTTTATCGGATTAAGGAGAACCTTTGACTTTAACTTGAAAGAACTGCTTCGACCGACTTGAAATATGTTTTGGAGACAGTAAGCGATCATGAGCCTGGTCTCCAGAATGGAACGTGCTTGTGTATCATCTCGTGAAATAAATTGCTGGGTTTTTTTTTCCATAACAAACAAAACATTCGATATAAAATGAAGAATGAAAAAAAAATATGTTTGAAAAAAAACAAAATAATATCAAATGACAACCAATCAGGAAAGCCAACAAACAACAGTTCTCTGGTGTTCATTAATAGGACGGTCAGGCATTTAGACTTCAAGAACGGAATTTTCACTTAAAACAGTGAAAGGGTTTCTTTACAGTAAGAGCAATGAAGCTGTGGAATTCGCTATCCATAGACGTTGTGGTATCTGGGCGACTTGTCTTAATTGATGGAACCATGACTTCTTCTCTCTACCAGAAAATCCTGGAGGAGAATGTTCAGTCATCAGTTTGTGACCTAAAGGTCCAGCGCAGTTGGTTTTTGCCGCAGGACAACGATCCGAAGCACACAAGCAGGTCCACCTCGGAATGGTTCAAAATAAACAAAAAGTCAAGGTTTTGGAGTGACCTCATCAGTAGTAGAAGTATTATTAAACACTCATCCACAGACACCAGACAAGCCAGAAGGCTTGTTTTTCCCTCAGAAATCCCTTGGTGCTGCAACAACCACAAGGGATTCTGGGTAGGCGCATGCAAATAAGGTCAACAATAATCACCTTTTGCCTCTATAACCACTTTATACATGAAACCCTTGAAAGTAATTGCCTGCTGTACAAGACAGCCTTTAGACTCGGGAAGAGGTGCAGCAGCCAAATCAGCATGAGGTTGTTTTTTTTCCAGCAAAGTTTTTTTCCAAATTTTCTTTCAGGATGTGTCCATGTACATGGGTGAGGTCTTTGATCAACTGGGTGAAGCCAAGTGGCCTCATGGCTGCGTCCAGGACTATGACATTGGGATCCGAGCTGTTGTCCATCTGTGAGTTGAAATGCCCAGCGATGATGTCCTCGCTGTTATTGGTGGTCAGCTGGGCCCCAAGGTCTTGGATGTCAGTCAGGAAGAACTTGAATGGCCCTGGCGGGCGGTATATTGTGGTTATGGCTACCATTTAATGCATGCCTGATGGTGATGTGTTCAAAGGACTGGAAAGGGATGTTGTTGATGGTGTTGATTATGGTGCATGGTCTGTTGTCTCGAATGACCCATGCCATTCCCCCTCTAATCCCCGCTTCTTTTTCGTGTGGAATTTAAATCCGTCTGGTATCATCTGGTAAAGGGATAATTGGTTGTGTGTGACGAGCCGAGTATCTGTGATGCCCGTGCCTTTTATAATTCGCAGCTGGTGGGAAGGCCACTGTTTTTGACAGAATTAAGTTGTTTTGAACGTTTCCATGCCTGTGTGCGGTGTGTTTGGTTTAGTTGTCCCATTCAATCTAGGAGATTCTCTGTTGTGAAAAGTTAGCCCTGGCATTGCATGGCACTATTTTGGTAGGACATTCAGATGTCTTCCTTTAGCCTCTTCTCTGGAAAATAGAATTGGCAGTGGGGTGAGGTATCTGTGCCGGGAGATGATGTGGCTTCCTAACCTTTTCCCCTTCCCAGCAGTGGGCTTTCAAAATATCCCAAGAGATTTGAGGAAAAACTCAAAATCTGCGTTCTCATTAGATTCGTGGTTGCAGGGAGACACTACTTATGGACAGTTATACCCCAAAAACACTAGGTGTGCATTTTTGGGTCACGCGTGCGCATTCCTCAGATTGAAATCAACCACGCATACATGGTATGTATGTACTCGGCAGACACGGAAGATAATTTCTTTTGTGTTTTCTTTCTTGCTCCAGGTGGGCCAGGGTACTTCATCCATCCTCAAACATGTCTGGAACATGAAGATTTGTGGTTGTGGTGGGTGACCTAGAAAGGTAAGTGGGGTGTCTGAAATCTTCCAAGGGCGTGCTTTAAAACAGTAGTTTGTGGGGGTTATTGTAATGTTTAGGGGTAATCATCACGCCCCCTTAACCAATGACTTGGGGACACTGCATGGCCCTGTGATTATTTAATGTAACATATGTGGTATTGTGTTATTTAGAACCCTGGAGATTCATATGTAATATACTTTTTCAGTTGCTCAGCTAATATTTGAGAAATAGGTAATCATACGTAATTTTCCGATGCTATATATCGTGTAATAAAAACCAAAAACACATGCTTAAAAACAAAATGTTTGTTGCTCAATAAAACAAATATTTTAACACACAACTTCTGGTTATTCTATTACCCCTTCTTCTGAGCTTTCAGGAAACATACTTTTATTCTGACACTTCATACCAGTCTTACCATGGAATTTAATATTTTATTGAAAAAACAATTTATGAGTTATCAATTTTTAGTTTATGATTACGAAAATATACTTAAATCTACACTTATCTACTAAAAATATACTTGGGATGATTTTTCCCCCCTTTACATCTTGTCCCACAATGCAAAATTCAAGTCAGCTGACAATGCAAAACTGAACTTAAGCTGGAAAAAAAAAAATAGTGCTTAAACAAACTAAAGGTTAAAAATGTCAGCCTCCCAGGAGGGGAAAACTTGGCCAGAGCTGTGGCACTCAAAGGGGTTAACCATTTAAATCCCCTGCACACTGATTATTATTAATGGGTTTATATAGCGATGTACAATGGTATTAGTGAGTACCCAGCAAAGGCATGTTTTTTGAGAGTAAGAATTTTGATCATGCAAGGAACCCATTATCCAAAGTTTTATGAAATAAAAAAAGCTCCAAAGTAAGGGTTACTGCTGATCTACAGAAGTGGGTGGCAGGGCAAACCAGATAGCAAACCAAGTAAGAATAACGGTTGTCAGAAAATCTGCATTAAAAAAAGTAAAGGTTTTATTTTGACGATTTAGATTACATTTGTAACCAGGGGCTTGGGAAACAACATCCGTGGATTGCAAATCAGAAGACATTAAAATTCACAGTTCACTTGTATGTTTATTGAACATCGATAATCCGCAGGCAATGTGTAGGGCGGAGATTAAAGAGCCATCCAATAACATATCTTAATTCGGTAAAATAAATCACTGCCGGGTAAAAGACAAAAATGTACAGCCAGTGACTGAGTACTTGATTCACTTCTGACAAAAGCGACACGGCCATAACAGACAGCTTTTCACACCGTCGTATATTTGTGCCGACACGCTAAAAAAAAATGGGAACGCGTCTCGCAAAATAAAAAATATACACCCGCTGTTTTATTATTTCCCCTTACCGAGAACGCCTCGAAACCAAGTGTGATCTACGCGATGTAAGATGACGAAACAATCGGCCATTGCTTAAAATGTATCGCCAGGTGACAAAAAGCGAACAATCCCTTAAGGGCAGATTTGCAGACGGATGGGCATTCAGCTCTGCATAGTATTATTGTTTAGAGCGCAGCTTGCATGGGAGTCGTCGCTGACGGGACGGGCGCTAATATTTGGACTCGTAGCGTTCTTTCTCCAGCACGAGCTCCGCAAACCTCTGCTGCAGCTCTCGCTCTCTTTCTTCTTGCCGCTGGACGTCTTCTTTCAGAGACTGCGATAACAGAGCACAGGAGAGAAATGTTAGATATCCTCTGTTGCTACTAGAGGCGGATCCGCTAAACGGAGTTTGCATTCCAACAGCCTCAATTTGAGATACTGCCCAGAGCTGCTTGTTACCAGAGACTGCCTTTCGCCACCTTAACGCCCCGTGTTTCCTACTGTTATGATCGTATCATATGTAACCGCATATCATTTGTATCTTCACACACTACTACCCAACTAGCTAGAAACTTGAAGACTATTTATTTTCCCAACGTGATCAATAAAAAATAGCCCTTTAAAGGAACGGTAGTTCTACAAACCGGCCACCCCCCCCCCAAAAAAAAAACTTTGCGCATACATCTCGTCCTGGTGATCACAGATGCTACGCGACTTCGCCATCTAACGTTAAAATGTATAACAAAGTCATGTCCTTCACACACATCAAACTGTAGGCCTGCGGGTTTTTATAAGAAACCAAAAACCAACATTCTTGTGATAGTGATGAGACTTTGTCCCCTATCAGCCAATCAGAAGTTACCTCTATCCGCCTGGGAATGGCCACATCTTCGTGATTCTTAAGTTCCTCGAAGGTCCGTAGCTCCAGGTTGGCTTGTTCGTACTGATCCCAGATTTCGTTCAGCTGCTTGATCAATCCCATCGCTCGCGACTGGTAACCGCCAAGCAAGATCTTCATTTTCTTCTCCATTTTCGCGGCCCTCTTGGCTTCGGCCGTCATATGGCCTCTGTTTATCTGCGGGCCAAAAACATTTTGAGGAAACGATCTTTAGAAGACACTTTTTTTTTGCCTATAAAGATCATAAAATAAATGGTTAATGTTTATCGTCTCATTTGCTGTCTCGTGACTCTTGCGCAGCAGATTCGGAGAGTGCTTTAAAATGAGGCAACGTCCCGTCAATGAAAGTGAGAAAATCGTTAAATTAAATAAAAACGCAAAATGTGATGTTACTACAAAATTAGATCCTTAACAGCGACTTATGTACTTAAATATATTTTTTCCAATCCTTTATCGAGCCATTGATACATTTAGACCGGCAAACGGCTATAAAGCAAGTCAATTATCGCAGATATAGTCCATTAAGAGAACATTCTATCAGAGAATCATTGCGGATACTAGGCCAACTTTTTGGTATCCAGAACAACTTTTTTGAAGTTTTTTCTGGAAAATTCTAGATAGAGACAATGCTTCCAATTGTGTGTAAAGCAGTGCTGATGCTGAAATCTCCTTTCCTTGTGTCTTTTGTAGAGACCTCTTGGTGAATAGATCACTAGAGAGCTGTTTATACTGACCTTGTATGTATTTGTACAATGTGATCAGATCCCCTTCTCTTAGACGTCTCTTTTCAAGTGAAAACAAGTTCAGTTTTTCTAGTCTTTCTTCATAACTAAAATTCTCCATTCCTTTAACTTAGTACCCCGTCTGCCCGGTAATTCGGGAGCGAGCGCAGACATAACGCACCGCCTTTACTCTGACAAAGCTACGAACGGCGACGTTGAGAACCATAAGGTCTCCAAGGAACGCTTTTCGGCTTGCAGTAAAAAAATACGTTCACAGCAATCAGGTTAACCTACACCTTAAATGAATTTGAACATCTCGATGAGGCCGGTGCGAGAATAAACCCCGACCGATAAGAACCCCCTTCTTGTTTCGGCATGATTTCCATGGCCGCTGAACAGAGTTCTCCTTTGTACGACCAGAAGCCACTCCTTGGTCACAAAATCATAATTCTCCCGTTTTATTAGCAACTAGAAATGTTGCTGCCAAAGAATTTAATCACGCGAGTAGAGAAATGAGTTCCAGATGCCTCGATAGATCGGTAAATAGCGTGGTTGGCATACCCATCACGACAGAGCTGGCTGCAGCTGCTGGATTCCAGGGTCTCGAAATCCAAAAAAACAGGAGACTGATGTTTCAAATGGATAAATAATTATGACAGGACTGTTTGGGTAAAAAAAAAACCAAAAGGAACCCACAGAGCTGGAAATGTATGTCAAATGTTCACCTTCTCTATTTGATTGGAACACAGAACGACCCAAAAGGAAAAATATTTACCAGATCAGAGGAGTCCCCGGCATGAGGAGGTATATACAAGGAGGTCCGACTCCAAAGCCCCCCACACACCATTAATTCCTGCAGATGTTACCAATGATTTGGGATGGGATCAGGAATGTATTTGGCCCAAGTAGCACGGCCAACCTTTCCACCGCCGTCAATGATTACATTTAAGGAAGTTTAAATATACATCTAAATGTTGCATTTTATTGTTTCGTCACAGATTGGGACTTGGGCATCAGAATTATTATGAATTTTTTTTAAATTTATTTTTGGAGACCACTACTAGAATTTGTCTTTTTTTTCCCGAATTTGCCAATAAAGCCAACTTGATTACAACTAGGCCAGTTTTCTGTGTTAGGTTTCACTACCCGCTTCTCTAAAAACAAAGGGTCTCGCAGTAACAAGAGGACGTCACATTCTATGGCCATTAACCCTCAAAGAGAACGTCCTTTAATTGAGTATCTCATGCATGGCTATTACCGTCACTTAACGCCTGTTTATCCTAGGTTGCCGAGTCCTCTATGGTCGGAATTTTTTTAACGACAAGATCATTTCTTATGTCCTTCTGCTTAAACTTGGGGCAGATAGATTTTTTTTTTGTTTTATGACACTTGCGATGAAGTAGAAAGCAACTTCTGATAGGTTGTGATGGGTTTGCGGGCATGTAGATACAGCGGTGTTTGTTTGCCAGCTCCGAATCCCCTGGTTGCCAAATAATCACCGTCGATGCCAGCCTTTTCGATGCTCTGGGCTTACAGAGAAATCCAGCCCTCTGGTGGTCGGCCAATATAACTCCCGGCTGGAAGCACGCAGTACGGGGGGAATCGCTGATTACCGGCGGAGATGCCGGCCCAAAAATAACCGACGACAAACAAAAGGAAACCGGTTCTGCCAACTATTCCACACCTGATCTGGGTGTAGCGGCTTAAAGAGACATGGATTGTTAAACGGGGCGTATGTGTAAAAGGGTATTCTAATATAAAGGGTAGACTGGTTGCTATGGTGATAAGACCACTTCTCAAACTTTTTATACACGACCCCAAAATAACTCCAAATCTACTCAACCGATAATGCAGTTTTCTTAATACAAAGAAGTGAAAAGTAGTTTCAAGGACAGATGAATGTGAGTTTTATATTTTGTCTCTGAGCAGCTAAGAAGTTGTTTTATTCAAATTTCTACTTCTAATTTTTTAATTTTTAGATTTTTAGATTTTTTTTTCTCTTATTTACTTTCTGGTGCAAAATGGATAGAGATCCCATGGAGAACCTGTTGCGTATCTTGTGGGTGCCAGCGATGTAAATATAAATATTTTAATATTTTTTTTTTTTCACTCTTACATTATGGTGTAATTATAATATTCACACCAGGGTCTGTTGGAACAATGAAATGTGGGAGAGCAGAAATACTGAAAGTTTGTTATATTCTTTGTACAGCAGGGTTTAGGTGATCGCCTCCTGATATAACCACTGTGACATTAGGTAGAACACAAATGCCACCTGCTGGTAAAACGGGATCAGAAATGCCAATTTTTGATTTAAAAGAAAAATTATATTCCAAAAACTGTCAAATATGTGCTGGTCTAATGAGATAGAGCAGCAAGCAGACCAAGTTCATACAAATGCCCCCAGTGCAGTGGTCGGGGGCACAAGTAACTAATTGTAGCAGCACAGGCTTGGTGGTCTGCCAGGATCTGACGAGACATTCTAAAATGCCATATTCTTTTCATGGAGTACATGCTTGCGTCTATTGGGTAAAACCCTGCCAGCAAGAAGGGCCATGCTGAGCCCGCGCACACATTACATATACGTTACGCAGGGTATGCTCAGCCCTTCTTGCAGGGGGCGCTCAGAGGTTGTCCATTCTTAATAAATTTAAAAAATTTAATATTTCTTCTTTTGTAATTATATAGCAAAAAAAGCTGCGGCAAAGTCAGGCCGGAAATAGTAATATACCGGTACTTTTATCACAACACACAAGATTATCTTAGGACATGATATACAGTGCATTGGGGCATTTTTTTTGTCTTTTTGTTAAACGTGAAAGGGGTCCAGTGTCAGCAAGAACATGCAACTGGTTGCCAAGGTGATTGCACTACCAGGGACTGGAACATTTCTTTATGAATACCCACAAGATACTTTAAATAACCGAACAGAAGGGAAGAAATGGCACAGCAAGTGCTATACACTCCTACATATGGGGTTTTTCTAGTTACACAGTCTATATTAAACTAGCATTAGCGCGGAGGTCCTCCATGCCACGCAGCCGCTATCCGTCATTAGCCAATACCTGAAAGGTCACTTCTCCAGATGTGCAATAATCGGGTGAATTTAAAGCGTAAGGCACCATATACCCTATACTGTGATTATCAGCTGACTTATAGGTACACTAAATTGTTTAAAGGGATCTAATCTCTTTGACACCCCTAATATAGCAGAAATAAAGCACTTGACACATAAATTGCAGCCATGCTTTAAAAGCCTTCTTCCTCCATGATCCGACATTTCTTGACGCCGATAGGCTGCTTGAAGCTGTCAATCAGCGGCAGGAAAGTGCTCACATTGTAATTATAGGGAGAATTTTACGTGTGTGTACGTGGGTCTCAATAGCCAGAGCTGGAGCTGCCCGGAGACGAGTAGATCTCACGCAAGGAAAACTTTATGAAAACCTAAAGGGACCATGCTGCCATTATATACATTAACCAAAGTAATCTAGAGGTAATACTTTGCCACCACACGTCACATATTTTAAAAATAGATGTACTTGTTATATACTTATGCAAAATAAATAATGATCAGGAAGTGATTATTTCTGTATAAAATTGGTATAGGTATAAGTATTGGATGTGGTTTTGGATGACCTACCTCTAGCCTCTTCTCAAGGGATTCAATCCGGTCCTTCTTACTGGCCAAGTTGGCGCGAGTGTAACGTCCCTGGCCGGGGAGGTATAAGACCTGACTGTAACACTCCTCCCACACCTGGTTATAGGAATCGAGAGAGAGGTCACCATGCCCCATGCCTTGCTTCACAACCTCCATCTCCTGCTGAAGGAGGTCCTCTGCCTGTAATATAGAGACAGACACCACAAATGTTATCGAACAGGTACATAACGAACTGAACACATTGCCGAAGAAGCTTCAAATTCCGTGGCAACGTAAGAATAAAGCTTTAGAACACACATTGCGTATTTCACGGGATGTGACATGTGTGTGTGTGAATAACTAAAGTAGCGCTGATCCCGGGTAAATAATACGTTTAAATTCCTTACCTGCAGAGTTAACCTATCACGCTGCATAGTATAGAACTGTATGCATGCACTAATATTACAAAACTAAACTACTTTGATTAGAGCGAAGCTTATTGCAAAGGCAAATAAAACTCAACCACTTCCCCTGTTGATTTCTGTAACAATTACAAATAAAGTCTTGTACAATATACAATGGGACATTAAGAGGTCAGTTACCCAAAATCTTTTAACTTAAAGTATTTAAGGGTTTTTTGCTACTGTAATAAAAAAAGAATTCCGAAGACAGTTATGTTTGTTGACATACTCACATATTTCAGCTCTTCTTCTGAAATCTTTAGATATGGATTTTGCTCCAAAAATGTTACGTGTTCTGCGTTGGTGCCTCCAGGGCCTTTTCCTTTCTTTCCTGCAGCAATGTCTCCATATGGATAGTGGAGGCCGTCGTAATGAAGCATTGTGATCATCTCCTTTTTAATCAGCTCCTCGCTTTTCTGCAGGTCGCTGAGCGGAGTCTCGACATTGGCAGGTCTCAGAATAGTTTCGTTTACCTAAAAAAAAGAAAAAAAAAAAAGTCAGAGGTTCATGTTTGGTATTTAGACAAATATTTAAGAGCCTGAAGTCATAATATAAAAAACAAAAAAACAGCTGAGCACAGCATGTGCTTTTATACATGTTTTCCACATCACGGTTGAATTAGTTATCTACATGAATGTTATCTGGTACTTAAAAAAAAAAAAAAAATTAGAAAGAGAAAAAGAACAGAAAATTACTTCAGAGGGTCTTGGCAAGCCCTTCTGCACCGACTTGTGTCTCTGCTTCAGCTCCTTGGCCCTTTGTGCATCCCTCAATGCCTATAGGGGGGGAAAAAAAAAAAAGTTATCAGTCATAATGCCATTAACGTTTGCCCTAACGGATCCGATGTTCTGGGGAAGTTTTTTGCAAGCCTGCACTGCATTGTTGAGTGTGGAACGGTCCGCTTTCCAGCGTGTTGAAGAACAAAGTGAGATGTTAAGTGGCAGCACTGCTTTGATGCATCAATCAGAAGCCTACAGGTAATTCTAGAGGGCAGTGCGGCTGTCGACAAGGACAGAGCCTAGTGTTGTTGTGAATATTCTTAGAGTTTTTTCCCCCAGGAAGAATGTACATTTAAATGGATCTGAGAATTAAAAACATACTAAACAGTAAAAGACAATTATACATGTCAAATCATTCAACCTGCTTGCGCGCTTCCACATCTGCCGCATCTTCTATGTAGGATTCCTCTTGGTCGCGCTCCTCGAGTTCTTGCTCCGCATTTTCAGGCAAGACTATCTCAAAGTCATTTTTGGGGTCTGGAAGGGACATTAATCCAAGGCGCAGTTGTTCACGAGACTCCCTTTCCTGTGTGCGAAATACAGCTTATCAAATTAACGCGCCAGCAGAGGATACGAAGCCAGCATTCCAGGAGAACGCTGAAATAAGCCAGCCTTTAAAAGCCAACACAAACCAAGCAAGAACCCCATCATTACGAAACATCATACCATAATGATGGGGTTCTCATAGTATAAAGTAACATTCAGATGAATTATTCTATTCCAGTTCTTTCTCAAAATCAAAAATCATTTGACATAGCAGGCATCTGAAAGAAATGGATACTTTACTTTTATCCATTTCATGATGAATAAAAGACTTGACCATCAGCGAGAGTTAAAACATGATAAAGGCTTGTCATTAAGCATTAGTCATTTCCGATACTCCCTGTAATGAGTTCTAAAACCCAAACCACGGAATGCTGAGCAGCAGTGAACCAATTACAGATTACATGGACTTTTAGAAATGGTTGTCTACTTATCTCAGAGCACGAAGAACACTAACAAGTACTTAAGCGGGCAGAAAAACAGACGTGCGTTCAAAAAGTTTTTACACAAAGTTCGGCTTCTTACCAACTGTTTGACGTAAGATGGGTCATTGTAGTCAACAGAGCCATCTTCGGGGTTAATGTTCAGTTTGTCTCTCAGCGGAGTTCTCCCTGGGGTGGCTCCTATAACTGGCTTTGGTGTCATGGCGCCACGAGGGGTCAAACCATCTGAACTAATCTGGGATGGCGTTCTACAGTAAGAAAACAAATAAAAGCATGGTTAGTAAAGGTAATAAAGTTTAGAGTTTAAGCTATAAAGCACTCACAAATGAGCTACATTATATTTAAACGTTAACAGTTTACGCCAAAATGATCTGAAAGAGAGCATCCACAGTAGGAGAGGAAAAAACGTAATCTTCTGCTAAATAGCCACTCTTACCTGAAAGGCGTGGAAATTACGGTGTTTGGGGTCTGAACGAGCTGTCTCTGTGGGGTCACTCCGGAGAAATCACTCTCATGTAGAGGGGTATTTAGCCCACCCTTTAATGGTGTGTCCACATTTGTAAGTGCCATCAAATTTTGTGCCTCCTGTGACAAATACAACGAATTTGTAAACTTGCCAATGTCTAACCATTACATTTTAAACAGACCAAAAAGTTTGACTAGGCGCTTTCATACGGCACCCAGAGAAACCACCCATTACCTGTAGGATACGGTCTTGCGCGGCTGGTGTTTTAGGGGTCCTTAAGGCAACGCTGCTGTTGGCAACGGTGTATTCAGACAGCAGCGTACTGGAAGCAGAGTTGGTGATCCCAGACTCCTCGGCTGTCTGCCGGGCAACTTCACTGGCTTGGCCGATCTTAACAACTTCTTCAAGTTCTGCATCCGATATCTAAAAGGGACAAGTGTGGCACTACATGTCAGACCAAAGATAAACAATATTACGCGGCATCACTCAAGCAGCAATATTCTGGATCCTTTTAAGAACAAAACAGACATTACCTTCACACCCAAACCGATTAAAAAAGAAAGTACTTAAGTAGGGAGCCTACAGACCAAATCAAGGTAACAGCTAGGGGTTTCAATGATGTCCAAAGCCTTCACATAAAGGGCAGCTCATTAAAGGGCCAGTATCAAAGAACACTTCCACCACTGATGTATAAAGACCTCTGTGACTTGTGTGACACACGGTGACAGTTACTTTTCATACACATAATGACCTTCAACCAAATACCTCGTAATTAAGTTATGCTTTGATATATCGATATATCTCATATTACACACATTTTCTTCTAGCCAATACCTGAGGCGAAGGGAGGACCAACTTGCTTCTCTTTTTAGTTAATTCTGACGCTCCGCCGGTTGTCTGAAGAATTGCCGACGGCAGATCAGACTCCTTTTTCCTTTTAATATTCTGCTTGTCTTTCTTTCGTTCTTTTGCTTCTTTTTCACTGTTAATGCAATAAAAAAAATTCTTTAGGGATACTTAAAGCCATGGAATGTCTCCAACAGGATAATGAATTGATTTGCCTATGGAGGCTATGAAGTGAAGCACGTGAAAGCTTGCATGGGATTGGTTTTAATAGAGAGCGATGAAAATATTTTCACGGCTCTGTCCTTTAAAGTAAGAGTGCAAGCAAATATTCCGCTAACACCCTGACGGGAAAAATAAACTGAATTTCATCCTAACGTATAACCCGGGAAAAAGGTGTGTGTTCCTTGGATTAGTGAAGAAGCCGCATGATGTCCACAAAGTCTGTTAGAAAGACAGGTTTACTCGTCTTTACAGCTTTAAAGTCATCCTCCCACCGAGGAACGTTCCTGTATCTTCCCAGGGGCTGCATGCTGGGAACACAAGCGCTTCTTATAGAAACACCGTGCAGGAAGACTGAAAGGGATGCAATTTTACTTGTAACCAATCAAAAGACATATGTATAAAATCTATGGATGGAGAATGCATACATTAATACAGCATTAGATATATTAGTATGCCTTAGATGTGTCCATGTTACTGTTCATTTGTATACTGTCAATTTTATTTTGTGTTCTCCCCATTGGCAGGTACCAGCGCTAATTAAAATGTAATAATTGTGGGCTCAAGCTTTACCCACTCCCTGGATGATGAGGGTATAATACATATATTAGGATTTTTTTAAACATTTTTGGTAAAGCAAAGGTAGCCAATGTAAGACTACATGAAACTTCCACATCAGAAAGAACACCAAACATTACTCACGATCTTAATTCCCCATCCAAGTCCTGCTGGCGAAGTTTTCTGAAGTCTGCATTTAAGGCGTCGTAGTTTTCCTCGGACGTGTCATAGAATCCTGGGGCCGGCTTCTTTTCGAAGGGAATTTCAGCATTGTAATCCACTCCACGCTTCTTTTTCCTTTTCTTTTGTATCTCGATTCCTGCGGCTCTGAGCTCCCTCCTCTTCTGAAGAGCAGCAAGTCGCCTGTTTAGAGAAAGTTGTGAAGAAAACATGATGGCAGATTCCTTAAATAACCTTTAACAAATTCTATGTATGTCCTGTATAAACAGTTGTAAAAGGATGTGGCTACAAGCAGACAGCGCTTAATGAATAGCAACACAGGTTTCCATGAGCAGGGATTAGATGTCCTCTAATAAATAGCCAAGTTCACAAACTTTAGTTCTACAGTAAATATAAATACGAGAATTTTTTTTACAAAAAACCCTAAAAACTTTGGTCTTTAGCCATGCCAGCACTTCTATATACAAGGTAAATAAAGCAATGGTGATCTGGTTTACCTACGGTGCCTCCATTGTTCAAACATACCTCGCTTCTTCCAACTGCTTTTCTCTGGCCTTCCTCTTCGCCTTTTTTCCTTGAGTATTAGCAAGACGGGCTCTGGCTTCGGAGAGCATCTCGAGCTCATCTGGAAATTAAACCGTATACCTCTTACCACATACACAGTTTAGAATTTCATACAATAATTGCGTTAGTAACTTGCAGAAAGATACAGGAAGACTTTCAAGCGGAGATGTTACTCGCCATTCTGCACTATACATTAGGACGGTCCAATCTCTAATGCAAGAATTTCTGTGCACCCCGGGTATTGATATTAACACTGATAATAAATTGTTTCATTGATCAAGGTACCTTCATCCATGTCAACAGGATCAGGTCGGGCAGGTTTGGTTTCTGGATTTGGGTCAATTTCCCCAGGTTTCAGTTTCCTTGGATCATCTGCCGCTTCCTCTTCATTATCTCGCTGCGCAGCTTTATCTCTTAAAGAAGAAAGAACACACAGTCAGCTTTACATGCATAACAGATATCGTCTCGGACTGTAAGGGAAGGGATTCTTTCGGTATGAAGTTTCTGGGTGCAGAGGGGGTACGGCAGAAGTTATTAAAAAAAAAATAGACAAACTTTAAAACATAAGATACTTGCAGACCAAATCACGGCCACTATTGTGATGAGGAAAGTACTCAGATGGTACGTACAATAGATACTCGTAATGCTCCAGGCACTGGGCAGCTGTTCTGCCTATAATGGGGGCTATTGTTCTCCATTGAGTTGGCATCAGTTTGGCCAAGTGCAGTAATTTTTCCTCTTCTTCGCGTGACCATTCCGTCTTCTTGATGCTTGGGTCCAGCCATTCATACCTATCGGATAAATTGCATAGTTGCAGTTACCGTACAATAAGAAGTAGGGTTAATAATTTACCTTAACGGAGTGACAAATCACTAAGTGGCAATCTATGGCCAGCTGCGTACGTACCATCGCGCTTTGCACTGCTTGGCAGATTTTCTGTGTAGAAGGGAAGCAATACGAGACCACTGGTTTTTGCCATATTTCATAACAGCCGCTTTGAGAATTTCATCCTTTAGAGAGAGAGAGAGAAAAAATAAATGAAAACATGTAATATGAGCGTCGTTAACCATTTGTTCGCATCTCTACCTTCCTAATCCGGTTCAGACCTCAGGCTTGAGAACACAAACAATAAAAAATGGGAAGACTAGATGGCCATGTGTATATATATATATATATCTCATTACATTTATTTATATAGTGCCAGCCGATTCCGTAGCCCTGCTGCAATCAGTGGCATAGTTTTAAATCACACACAAGAACCAACTGGCACAAAAGAAGAAGAGGGCCCTGTTCTTGTGAGCTTACAATCTAGTCATATATAGTGTATATACTGAAGAATATCTGACGCATGCTATCCTCAGCACCATGTAAACTGGCACCGAGACAAACACTTTAGAGGCTCTAGACGAGGGCATTTCTATTAATTAGCGGGAGAGACCGGTAATGAACTATGTGTTGCTAAAAAAACAGCTCCTATAACCCTTAGGCAGCTCTTCCCCAGCAACAGAAGATCATGCAACAAGCGACGTCAGGGCGAATCGTGGGCACGATGTAAGTTAAAGACACACGACGATCTCTGGGAAGAATATATGCTTGATTGCTAGCCCGGACTTTCGCACAGAGGTTACTTCACCTATAGCTGTTGATACATTTTAGGCACGAGCTAAGCGGTTTATTCACACATGGGCGATGTATCTTATCGTCACGCTGCAGTCCCATCATCGGATCCGAGCGTTTCATCTGCAGGTGTTAACACGACACGCCAGCGAATCAATACTATTTATAATCGCCCCGCTTCAACGGGCTCACGCCACAGGGGGCCACAAGGCCAGCCTGGGCAGGGGATAATCTCACCTCCTGACGGTTGGCCTTGCCTCACAAGCACTACTACGATGTACTACTTGCAACTCTCACCATTCCCAGCCAGCACAACTAAGGAAATGCATCATCATCACCATAACGCACATCCTGTGACCTTCTCATCCAACCACTTGTGCAACCTGAGCTCATACATCATTTACTTGCTGCCATCACTTCTAGTGCCTAGGTTACCTCACACTGACTTGGGATGATGAGAGTTGCAGCCTAATCTCTACTACAAGGCCCCAGCCGGAACATAGTGTATTACTCAGGCTACCTGTAGCTACCAGAGGGCATGAGTTCTCCTGATACTGCCCAGCAGCAGGTATCTGAGCCCTGGGGGGGAGGTCAGCCCTGCGCCCCGAAACCCCATTCAGCGCCCTCAAAGGCGCCCCCTCACCTCTGTGTTCCTCCACACCCCTCCTTTTATCATTATCCGCGGCATGTTGACGGTGTCGTTGGCTCACGGGCCGGCTGCTCTGACGGTAAAAATGTAATATCGCCGCCGAAGCGGGAGGCAGGGTAACGCGAGTCGTGCGCTACTAGAAACACGCCGTAAAGCGAGCCGAATGTTGTGCTTGCGACGCGCAAAGCACGTCGGGACCGAGACTTGTGGCAGCAAGTGCGAGAAGTGAGCGACATGGTGCGGCGGGACTGGCGGAGCGCCATCTGCTGGCAGGAGGACCGCGGCACAGCAGCGCAAAGCGGGAGCCGCAGGGATGCTGCTTTATTTAACCCCTTCAGGCCCGGCGGGTTTATTACCTAGGGAGATTTTTTTTGTCAGTTTAACAATGTGTTTGTTAAACCATGATGTAATTTTTTTTATGAACACGCACAAATTATAAATCATGTTGTCAAGGAGACGTAGAGCCTTTTAAAATCATAGAAAAAGAGATTTTCAATCTTGGTTAAACTATACTATACTATAGTCATACCCCACGTACGTGTTTTCATGTTCCATCCCTGCTTTACATTTTACAAATTACATATTTTGTATATTATTGGTGTAATTTTGCAAAATATTAGGGGAGGCATTCTTTAAAAAAAAAAAAAAAATACTTGGTGACATCCCCGGGCCCCATATCAATTTTATTTATATTTATTATATTCATATTTATTTTTTTCCCCTTAATTAACAAAAAAATGTTTTGGATGGAGAGGAACTATTTTTCTCCGTCTCCTCCTCCTGATCTGGCTGTGCTGACCACACTGTGACCACCATGCAGGGCTCCATAGCGCTTGGATGACAGTCAGGGCCAGCGCCACCCTGTCCTTATAACCCGTTATATCTTATATAATCCTCATATTATATATTATATACTCTCCGGCCGTATAACTAATCCCGTCCTTATAACCCGTTATATCCTGTATATTCCTCATATTATATATTAATATATCTCTTTGACCGGTATAACTAATTCCGTTCCTATCACCCGTATATCCTATATAATCCTCATATAATATATATATTTACTTCTCGGCTGTTTATAACTAATCCCGTGCTTATAACCCATTATATCCTGTATATTCCTCGTATTATATATTATATACTCTCCGTCCCGTATAACTAATCCCGTCCTTATAACCTGTTATATCCTGTATATTCCTCATATTATATATTATATATCTCTCCGGCCGTATAACTAATCTCGTCATAACCCGTTATATCCCTGTATATTCCTCATATTATATATTATATACTCTCCCCCGTATAACTAATCCCGTCCTTATAACCCGTTATATCCCTGTATATCCCTCATATTATATATTATATACTCTCCGGCCGTATAACTAATCCCCGTCCTTATAACCCGTTATATCCCTGTATATTCCTCATATTATATATTATATACTCTCCCCCCGTATAACTAATCCCATCCTTATAACCGTTATATCCTGTATATTCCTCATATTATATATTATATACTCTCCGGCCATATAACTAATCCCGTCCTTATAACCCGTTATATCCTGTATATTCCTCATATTATATATTATATACTCTCCGGCCGTATAACTAATCCCATCCTTATAACCCGTTATATCCTGTATATTCCTCATATTATATATTATATACTCTCCGGCCGTATAACTAATCCCGTCCTTATAACCCGTTATATCCTGTATATTCCTCATATTATATATTATATACTCTCCACCCTGTATAACTAATCCCGTCCTTATAACCCGTTATATCCCTGTATATTCCTCAAATTATATATTATATACCCTTTTCGCTGCTTTAGGTCTCTTGATGAACAGGTCATTAAAGAGCGCGGCCCCCATATGCATTTGTATTATGATGTCATATCCCCTCTAACAAATTCATCTTCTCCAAACTTAATTCATAACTAAGGTGTTCCATTCCGCTTATTACATTTGCTTCCTCTGTACTTTTTCAAGCTCCATAATGTCCTTTTTTTAAGAACAGGCATCTAACCTTTGGTTTTTACAGAGGTAAAGTTCTATTATCCTCAAACGGCTCAATGCCCCTTTTCTGTACAGGACAATATCTTCCAGAATACTTTAACAATTATGTTGATAAATATACGTATCGTGGGGGTTTCCATTACACCTTCCGGCTGGTTATCAGGTGGGTTCTTACTGTGCTTCCCCCCCCTCCAGGCTGAGCTGCAGAAGATGACACAGCAGAGTATTGAGACCAAGCAATTCATTGAAAATCAGGAAGCGGAAGAGAGGAAACTCCTGAAGATAATCTCCGAAGCCGACGCGGAGCGGCTGAGACAAAAGAAAGAGCTAGACCAGGCACGGCTATCATTTCTCTCACGTTTCGGTAACCCCGCGGGACCATGCGCGCTCCGATGTCTATAAGACACGAGCGTTGGCCCCTGCGTTCCCATCCTAAGCAGCGTCTGATGACTGTAACCCTCTCAATATACTGCAAGACAGTTAATTGCTCTCCTTTGTGGCATTTGCAGGGTTAACATCGTTAATACCCAAATCTCTTTTAAAAACATCCCTACATTTTCTGTTACCCCCAAGTATTATTATTATTATTTATTGATTTATAGAGGGCCATCATATCATATTCTGCAGCGCTGTACAATGCTAAAAAGAGTTTACAATCTAGAAATTCAATGGCAGACGAGAACCATCCAGCCCCATCTTTCAGTCTTGGGCTCGTCTTAGATTCAGGAGCCGGATGTCTATCCCATGCATGTTTAATCCCCTCACTGTATTACCCTCTACCACGTCTGCTGGGAGGCTGTTCCACTTATCTACCACCCTTTCAGAAAAGTAAAACTTCCTTACATTACCAAAACGCTGAAAGCAGCATTCAGTTTCAAAATCAGACAAAATGTGGCAGAATTCACATTATTTTTTAATCAGTTTCCTGTCTCCTTTCTAAATAAATTGGGAATAATTTGCCGTGTTTTGTTTTCCAAGTGTTTTTAAACAATTTAACTCTTCTTCGCCCGGACAGGTGATCAGCGAGAGGGATATCCTGGGAACGCAGCTGGTCCGGAGAAACGATGAACTGGCCTTACTGTACGAGAAGATCAAGATCCAGCAATCCGTCCTAAACAAGGGGGAAGTTCAGTACTCGGAGAGGCTGGAGGACATCCGGGTCCTGAAACTGGAGATCAAGAAACTGAGGCGGCAGAAGGGGATCCTCAACAAAAATCTGTCTAACGTGGAGGATTTACGGGTAAGAAAAATAAAATGTCAGAAAACGAAATTATTATTATTATTATTGTTATATTATTATATATTATAATCATCATTACATATATCATAACTTTCAGATTTCTAGATATATGCTGGTCACACATGTAGAAACGAACAATAAAATAATATCCGCGTTCAAAGAAATAAAAAAATATATACATTCCCCGTTTTTTAAGGGCTTCATCATGTGGCTCAAAAGCAGGCACTGATAGGTTGTTGCCATAGCAACTGCTAAAGCTTCTTAAAGGGACAGTGTCCCTAACACCCTTACTATAGGAGAATGGAAGTAACCCTAAGCCTCTGTGAGTACTTCAACATACAGTCCCCCCCCCCCCAAATAAAAGTAAAGCTCTTATCCCACACTGAAACTGCAGTCTTGTTGCTGCAGCTGCCTTCCTCCACCATGGTCTGGCATTTTTTGCCACGGATTAATGGGTGGCAGGAAAGTGCCGAATATACCTCTTACATGATATTTAGCTACAGGGTGGGGAAAGGGGATAAATTCTACAGAACCCCCCTAATTTAAGAACATTTAAGGAGACCCCGCAGCTATTATATGCATTACGGTACATACGGCGGCTGGACCAACAGCTCATTTGCTTAACATGTTAGTGCATTTAACGATTTCCACCTTAAAGAGTCACCGTCGCCGTGTCGTTTCCATGTGCACAGCGTCAGTAAGGAGCTCGCGAGTCATTTCAGTAGATACAGACTCGAAACGCTTCTATATCTTCGTCGTTATACGGAGACGGGTAGCTGCTCCATGCCCGTAACGTTCAGTTTTATAACAACTCGAAGGCTTAGCGGAGTTGTAATGAGCGGCGAGGAAAGCTCGAGAAAGAGTGTCGCCGTCTTAGCGCTCGTCCTTTTAAATCATTCATCTGGGTGACAAAGAGACGCTTGGACTTTGCAAAGTCAACTATTTCCCGGCTGGATAATTGGCCTCACCTTGGAATTAAAATTCACCGTCTCCGTCTCTCATTATGCCGTCTCCCCCTCACCCATCAGACTCGGCTCTTAATACCGCCAGCCCTTTAGAGGAATCCAACAAGGGATTGCGCACCCGCTCCCGAGATCTGCATACGTGCCCTCTGTCCTGTGTGGCGGCATCAGCCTCGTTACAACCCGCGGCTAAGGAATGGGAGCCACATTCTGCTTCCGATACGTTTAAATGTCATGTTGCCGCTTGGTCGCTGGGTTAGGGGCACGGGGCAGGATTCGCTTAGCATACCGGCTCTGCAGTCACGAAGTGTCGGGGACCTCGGAATCTCCCAGAGAGCCAGGTCATTATAATAAAATTAATTGCACTCGCGGAACTGAGTAATATTAGTTATTTTTGTTTCCCGGTTGCTGGTTTCCTGCAGGCACAGAGCCGAGCCGTGCGGATACACACGCTAACACTGATCTGCATACTAAACAGCGGAGGCCGCCTCGCTTTCATCCTGAGATTGTTGTCTCGCCGTTCGCCGTGCAGGGGGTCTGCAGGTTGGGGGGTGGAAAAAGTTTGTGCCGCTTTGTAGGGTGCGAGGCAGAAGCTGAAGCCGTTCTATGTCATGGGATACAGAGGGTCTTATGGAACCACTACATCTGACAAACAGAATAGAGGAGGCTGAAACTCCCATTAGCCTCATCCACCCTGGATTATACAGAATTATCGTACCTGGTTGGCTCCAGAGTCTCCGGGCTTTAACCCAGTCCCAGGGTCTCTGGGATTTGGGATTCCTCTGTATTATACTCCAATTTAATGCTATCTCAGCACCGTTGATTGACGGCTTCCTCACTGCTATATCACAGCTGAATCCATGACTTAGAATGGAAGCTCTTTGGGGCAGAGACCCCATATAGCAGGGGCGTCCAACCTGCGGCCCTCCAGCTGCTGCAGGACTACATCTCCCATAATGCTCTTTCAGCTAAGGGGCTGGCTGAGGAGGATGGGAGACGTAGTCCTGCAGCAGCTGCCATATAGTAACCTATCGTACCCCTTCAAACTGTCTATAGGACTACTATACTTGCTATATGGCCACGTTTATTGCACCCCCCCTCTGATGTCCCTTAAATAAGAAAATACATAGTTAGGTATATTGAGAATATTGGTTTTCTTTAGGACTTTTATTCGATAGAATCTTTGTGATGGGATATTAAAGGGTTAATGTTTGGAGAACATCAGGGTGGGCTCGGGAAGATCCCTGGTATGTACGCGGATCGATAGGGTGGGCTGCTGCCAGGGCCTTTTGGTTTATTTCTAAAGGAAAACGGTTCGTTTATCGCGCAGGCGCGAGTTGTATCGCACGCAGAGGGAGTTGTTGAAGGAGCGGACCAGGTGCCGGGCGCTGGAAGAGGAGCTGGAGAAGCCGCTGAATGTCCACAGGTGGAGGAGGCTGGAGGTAACCACACGAGAAGCTTCACGCTATGCGTGCCGGAGAGCATCCGGGCTCCCGCTGCCCTTTTCAGAAGGCGGGTGGGCGATGACAGCGTTACAGCGGTCCCGGTGACGTAGTTGGGCGGTCTGCCGATGTCAGCACGAGGTCCGCTAACGTTAAATGCCCCACACGTTGCTCATTTGCAGAGGGGTAGGAGTGGGGCATGTCGTTCCTCCCTGGTGACCCGGAGACCCCGAGAAGCCACTCTTTACCCGGAGCCTCCCGGCTAAACCTAGCAATACTAGTGCAAAAAACCCCAGAGCCATGGGATAATCCATTGGCTTCCTAAAATATATCTCTGTAGCCGTGACCTCGTGTTACTGGACCCAGAAGAATGAGGGTCCCACATTGCTAAATACATCCGAGTATTTATTACTAAAAATATAAGAGGGACCATGTTTATTATTTTATATTTATTAGTTGTGGGGAGATAACTGACTTTGATTAATAGACACCAGGGGTTCCAGCAAATACTGAGTGTTTAACCCATTCAGCTCTGTTGGGCTGCGTTGACCCTCCGCGTTACTTTGCAGGCCAGCGACCCGAGCGCCTATGAACTGATCCAGAAGATCCAGACGCTGCAAAAACGCCTGACCAGCAAGACGGAGCAACTGGTGGAGAAGGAGCTGCTCCTGCGGGTAACGATTACTCGCGTTCCATTCTCATTACTCTGGCTTTATGCCGGTTACTGCCCCAGTTACTGTGGCTTTATACTGGTTACTGCCAGCTGTGTGCCAGTAACTACCCCATTTACCATGGCTATATGCAAGCTACTACCCCGGTTACTGTGGCTATATGCAAGCTACTACCCTGGTTACTGTGGCTATATTCTGGCTACTACCCCGGTTACTGTGGCTATATTCTGGGGCTACTACCCCGGTTAAACTGTGGCCATTATTCTGGGCTACTACCCCGGTTATGTGCGGCTATATGCAAGCTACTACCCCCGGTTACTGTTGGTTTGTATTATTACTGGTTATACCAAACAACGCGTTAACTGTGGCTATATTCTGGCTACTACCCCGGTTACTGTGGCTATATTCTGGCTACTACCCCGGTTACTGTGGCTATATTCTGGCTACTACCCTGGTTACTGTGGTTTTATACTGGTTATTTTGCTGCTCTCGTACACCCAGCGAGTGCCGTTGCTATAGAGGGCCTGATATATGCACGTTACTCATTGCATCGTGGCTTGTTCTCTGCTTTCCTAGCTCATCCGGTACAGAATCAGGTTACGGTGAAGTCTCCAGGGTTACAAACAAGGTTAAAATAAAAGGTTTAAAAGAGAAAGACAGTTGAAAGGCAGGAGCGGCCGATCCACGCGTCGCTCGCCGGATAATTGCTGCTCGGAGTCTCAGCAATTCCTTTTGAAGTTCAGCTTTGTGGCGTCCGCCGCGGTGTAAATCCTGAGCCCGGCACTAGGTGGCGATAGAGATTAACGGGTGACCAAGTGGCTTCGAGTGGAAGGACCTCGACGTCTCAGAAGGAAGAAAGCTCCCCATAAATCATGGCTTTCCAGACCATTCTGCTGCTGTAACCAACTCGCTCCCGGTCAGGAGGGACCGCTTTGATTTTTAGACCATTCTACATGAACAGGCCCCTTTAATGAGACCTCCTATCACCCACCAGAGTCCCTAAAGAGTTAAAACGTAGCCTTTATCGACTGTTTTACAGATTACTACGCACAGCCAGCAGGTTGAGGGTTAAAAATTGTACCATAAGAACCTGCAATCATCTAAAAGCCCCTCAGAAAAGTGAATAGTGTCTTTCGGTCCGTCCTGAATCCGGAATGGTGACCCATAGCCAAGAACCGATCGCGTTCCTCGCTCCGGACCGATAGTCTTCACTTTTATCTTAAATATTCCCAATTCCTCTTTCCGCAGTATTTTCATTCTGATTTCACTGTGATAATTACCCCCCGCCCCCACGCGAGCAGCGCATGCCCGCGTCTTATCAGCTTCCTGCTATCCAGAAACAATTTCTGATCAAAATGACTTTTTTACCCCCAAGATTAGAGCGCCAGTTCTTTTTTTTGTGTCTCGTAACAACAGCTTAGCATAAGCAGAGCATCCGCTGGCATTCAGGATTTTTTGGGGGAGAAAACTATTAAAAACCAGTGCCTTATATAAAAAAAAACCTATAAGAAGGCAAGTAAGACTGAAAGGGGGCTCCGTGACCCCGCTAACTGCCTCTGCAGTGCCCAAATAATGACTCCCGTTCATGTATGTTCGTGTACATACATGTACTTGTCTGTGAAACCCCCTGTGTATGCAGGACTGTGCAAAAGTTTTAGGCAGGTAAGGTGCTCAGTCTTGCCCTTTGACATTAAACTGTCCTCAGCGACCTCACCTTGTTAGCGAGTTTCCTTGTTTCTCACCCAGTTTTATTCCTCCTACATTTATTTCTGTTTCAGTTAATGATTGTATTAAATCGATGATCATTAATACCTCTTCGGTACCTAATTATATGCCTAGAAAATCCCTGATAATAATAATAATTTAAAACAATTAATAATAATAATATAAAACAATAATATCAAACAAAAAAATAC
>VKOC01000005.1:46002438-46015294 GCA_009364415.1 Spea multiplicata
ATATATTTGTTGCCAACTTTATTAGGGTGAGAAGCGCAGACAGTTTTTGTTTTTTTGTATACGTTGATTTGTATGACCCCGTCATGTTCTGCAGCGACAACATTTTAACTCCTGGAACTTTTCCTACCCTACCCTTTTCCTACCCTAAAGAATGTCTTATTTGCCATTTTCGCCATACGTTTAAACCATTAGTCCCCTTTTCAATATTTGATGTACCCACGCAAATTAGGCGTAATCTTTTTGCATATGGCCTTTACTAAAACGGGATTATTGGCGCTAATATGCAGGAAACCTATATGAAAGCAGAGAATTTAATTTATTTTTATTATAAAATCTACTCTATTATAAAATAGAGAATAACTCGAGGGCCACATACCTTACATATTACCCTATATTGTCTGCGTATGTATGTATATATATATATATATGTGTGTGTGTGTGTGTATATATATAATATATATATTATATTATATACATATATAGTTAAATTGGTGAGGTTCCATTTCGCCGATTATACTATATGATGCCAGCTCATTCCTTCCTAGAGAGATGAAAGAGAGATATTTTAACTTCTTATACTTGGTGACTGTATGTATAACGCTTATACAAAGTGCACTCCATGTATGTTTGTAAGAATTCTCTATATTGGACCAATATTTTATTTTTAAAATTTTCCTGGATTATTACCGTTAAAAGTTGAGCTTGCAATTTGTTACAAATAATGACATTTTGATTATTTCCCCCCTTTTAAAAAAATTGTTTCACTGGGAAGGAGTATTATCACATTGTGTAATGATGTCACATGACCAAGCAGTGTCAAGTAGGTAATCGGTTTTCTGAGGACGATTTGTGCGCCAGGGACTTAAAGGTAGGCAGGCAATGTAAGGAAAGCAGCCGAAAAATCATCGCAGGGTTCTGAGTTGTATGGCCGGGGGTATTAATAGCAGATCTCTGGTCAGACCTGATCTAGAGTATGGCGTACAGTTCTGGAGACCCCAACTCCATAAGGATATTGATACATTATTGATTGATTACAGATTGACTCAGAGGAGGTCAACTAAAATAGCGAATGGTTTGCAGGTTAACGATCAGTAAAGAGCGAAGGATCTTAGTATGTACGGCTTGGAGTAGGAGATGTGATAGAAACATTTAAATACATAAAGAGATTTAACACGACAGGAGGAAAGGATATCCCAAAGGAGGAGAACCGCTAGGACAAAAGGTCATTGTCTAAATCTAAGGCTTGGCCCTCAAGGTTTAATGTAAGGAAGGTTTGCTTCACTGAAGAAGTGGTAGATAAGTAGAACAGTCTTCCAGCAAAGGTCGTAGAGGTTAATACAGTGAGGAATTGTAAACACGCATGACACAAAGATTATGGCAATCAATTTTAATGTTTGCGTGAGGATCTTCGTGAATAGCAATGCATTTATGGTAATAACAGGAGATGCATTGAATAGGAGCGGCTCTCCTTTATTACTCTATATAGGAAGTGTAATTCATTGTGCGTATACACAGTAATTGTATATTAATAGAGGCGTTCACGCTGTTAATGTATTTTCCCCATTGTTTGATTCTTTAATATGTGCAGGCATTTAGCAGGCGAAGCGCTCGGAAGAAGACCGCTAACCCAATGGATCGCACGGAAGCCGCGCTTCCCGAATCGCCTTATCCCAAAGATTTAAGCCCTGGGTTAATTTAAATAGAAAGCGGGGCCGAGCATTAGGCGGTAATTACTGTCTGTCAACTGGAAAAAGACTTGGAGATAAAGCCCCAGTGACAGCCTTTCGGTGGAAATCCCATTGTAAAAACCCATTGATCCTGGAGCCCGTTATATACTGGTTTAGATGGCTGCTTTTGACTGGTCCGTCATTTTTTAATTGCTTTTCTTGGTGCGATGCCAAAGCTTTCAGTTGTCCGATGTCTTTAATACGTTCTTTAATTCATATTAATTTAATATTCTAGTGCGATTATTTTGTGTGTATTATTATTATTTGTTATGTATATCGCTGTCATATTCTGCAGCGCTGTACAAATGGGGGTAAACAGGACATAACAAGTAGTCCATCACATAAACATTTGACTAACAGAAACAAGCAGTAAGGAGCGCCCTGCTCAAAGGAGCTTACAATCTAGACTTAGAATTACAAGCTTACAATCTAGTCAAGTTAACCCTTGCCGTCATCCCACTCCGAACGCTGCGCAAAAAACATGGCCCCTCTTCTCACCCCTCAACTAAATGTCATGGAAGAGGTCTGTTCCGCCAAACATCCCCCCGCGCGTGATATACTTACCTCCGTTCAGCTCAGTGGTTTCAATGGGAGCACGTTCCTGCCATGTATAGGCTGCTAAAGGCAGCCAATCAGTGACAAGAATAGTCGGAGCATAAAAGGGCAGCTGCTGCAGCGGGGCTGCATCTTCTGTGTCTGCTAAGTGCTTTATTTTATTTTTGGAAGAATACACAGTAGCCGTACTCACAGATTATTTTAGTAATAGACATTCTTCTTTACAAGGGGGGGTCTGAGTGATTGATATTCATGGAATTATGCATTTGTGTTAATACACGTGGGTCTATGGATCTCTCCCCTTCTGCCGTTTAACATGTAGGTTCCGAGGTCATTGTCGGTGTGAACAAGTACCAGCTGGAAAAAGAGGAGAGCGTGGAGGTCCTGGCCATAGATAACACGGTGGTACGCAACAAGCAAATCGAGAAACTCAACCAGGTATGGAGTTCTAAACGCAAATACTATATAGTGATAGGATTCCGCTAAAACATTTTATGGTATTTATTGCAGAACATATTCTTCAAGGGACAGGAAAGATGTTGAGATGATTTAGTTTCCTGAACAAAAGTTTGTTTTGTTACACCCCCCCCCCCCTGTCGGGATGGGTATGGTGAAGACATTTTACGTGCTGGATTATGTAGGTTTATGGTCTCCGCATGGTCGTTGAGTAGAAAGCAGTGAAGAGAAAGCAAAGTGCAGCCTTCCAGTTGTTGGTAAGACCACATAGCCTCCACCAATCTATTCCTCGGAGGTTCTTGACATAAACCACCCACCTCCATAAAGAAGATCTAGAGCAGGGGCGTCCAACCTGCGACCCTCCAGCTGCTGCAGGACTACATCTTCCATCCTCCTCAGCCAGCCCCTTAGCTGAAAGAGAGCATTATGGGAAATGTAGTCCCACAGCAGCTGGAGGGCCGCAGGTTGGACACCCATGATCTTAGAGGTCTTGCTGTCCATAGGCATTCTCTGGCCCTAGAGGAATAGAAGAATGTGTAGAGGATTAGGCTGACGTTTCAACTCATTCCTTAAGTTGCAGAGAATGGTCAGGGCAGGTCGCTGGGTTTTCCTTCCCTACAACCGAAGTAGACCAAGACCTCTGTGATGGAGGAACTGGAAGCAGTCAGGTGGCTTTTGTAAGCGAATGCGTGCGGAACTAATGTTCTAAACAAACATAATCGTTTCCACATGCTTGCCACCAAAACAATCCCGCATCGTTTCATAAAGTAACAAATATGAAAAAGAATCTTAAGATGCCTGCAAAGATAGGAGATGTTACGACGTTCTAGACCAGCGTTCTCCGCCATGCCGTTATGAAAATGATCTATGACATCTCTCGATACAGAAAAGAGATCTGCTTAAAAAAGCCGTGAGAACAATTAGCAAAGATAAATGTTTATAAAATAACACAGAGGGTGAAAATGTCTCCATTACTCGCTTTAGTAACGTACTATTTGTTGTTAAGTGGTCAGACGTTGAGTGCATCGGATAACCGATTACAACATTTCACAGTCTTTTAATAGAAGAATATCCGGCAAACTCTTTAACAGCCAATAAGGTGTTACATTCTGCACAAAATTGAATTGTGATTTAATAATTTATAAGGAACGGGCACAATAAACGCAAGCTTTTCAGGTCTAAACAGATAACAATGGAGGATGCGCTCTTTCAAAATGGGGACGATATGGGCTCGGGGGATGATGTATTGTTACTCTCTCAATGTGCACTTTGATCCTTTTGTGAGATACAATGGGGACAGCTGGTAGCTTTCATTGTTACAATTACTTTCCTCATGTTTTTTGTTCTGTGTTGGTCCAAGGGACCTTCCTTTAAATTGGAATTGCCGCGTATGAGATAAACCTAGAACCGGCTCCAGCAACAAAGACCGGATTTCATTTATAAGTTGTCACGTTATGTGGCTTAGATTTATATTTTTTTCAGCCTTGAAATCCACCAGAGGCATGCCGGAACATGTCATGTAAAGTGTTTTTTCGTCTACCATGATCTCTTAGCGTGTTCTGTTATCTCAAACGTCTTCGTCAGCGGTTTCCTGGAGTTTTCCCTGCATTGCTTGGCAGACCGAGTGCTTTATGAAACAAAAGCCATTCCTTCGCTTCTCATGGTGGAAGCTTTGGAGCAGGAGCTCAAACACTTTTTGTCTTGAAGTAGAGAAAGCACCTATCCTGCCACTAAGTGTTATCAGACTCTTTCCATTCACACAAAGATCAAGATGCTCGGCGCCCAACGTGCCATG
Source organism: Spea multiplicata (assembly GCA_009364415.1). Classification (NCBI taxonomy): domain Eukaryota; kingdom Metazoa; phylum Chordata; class Amphibia; order Anura; family Pelobatidae; genus Spea; species Spea multiplicata. The sequence continues at coordinate 46,006,972 of VKOC01000005.1, forward strand.
ACCTTCACAGACTTATCCTCAAACTGCTAAAGGACTATTTTCTTATGGAAGGTCTAGTAGAGAAGGACCAGTCCCACCTCACTCCTGGCACCTCCTCAGCCCCAGATGCACCCCTATCTCCACCACCTCAGCCCCACACGCACCCCTATCTCCACCACCTCAGCTCCACACGCACCCCTATCTCCACGTTGCCCCACACGCCACCCCTATCTCCACCACCTCAGCTCCACACGCACCCCTATCTCCACGTGCCCCACACGCACCCCTATCTCCACCACCTCAGCCCAGTACATGGGACTGTACCGGGACCGGCCATCTGACTCACCGGGGGCAAATACTCTGTGGGCTGCTGGTGGACAGCGCTCCATACTGGGATATATCCAGCCCCATGCTGACCCCAGTATAAAAATACAGCCACACTTAGGTATTTGCCAACTGCTGGCCTTAAAGTGCCAGGGCCACCAATTCACCAGCAGTCTGACACCGGATGCCGCCGTTGCCCTGCGCTGCATCATAGCACAATATTTATTGTGCTATTTATTCACATTGAGATGCTGATGATAAAATAACAAATAACTCTTTAGAAAAATGACTTCTTAATTAAATGTATGAAGAGAAACTTGGGTCATTTCTATCTTTTTAGACTTTATTTTTTATCTGATCCTTTTAAACTTATTTAATAATTAACTTTCCTTTTTTCTGCTTTTATTTTTAATTAAAAAGTAGATGAAGCATAACCATTACTGCAAATTAAAAGCACTTTTCACACCAAGAACGTGGTGAAAGTGGCAGGTATAGGGTGCTGCATGCATTCAGTTAAGTGCATTCGTGTGTTCTCACTCGCACCTTTTTGGGCCACACTTATTTTCACGCTACGTGTTAAATGTTTATGTCATTGCGGTTTTACAAATACTATCTATTAATAGGTAGTCATTTAATTGACTTGTATCCCCCTTTTAAAGCCCAAAGTCACACAGGAGCTCTTGCCGTTCCTCCATAGACTTTCATTAGAGTCTGGCTGGGTAATCAAGACTTTGCCATTCTATTGTTTGAAAACGTTATGTTGTTGGGCAAAAACTAGAACTATTGAAAAAGCACTGTTTTTGAAACATATTTTTAATCTGAGACTAGCAATTAAAAAAAAAAAAAGACGAGGGACCCCCTTTAAGGAACCAGAGGTGCTGGAAGTCAGGCATTTAACCTTTCCTGGTTTAACTCAACTCGGCCAGAAGACGTGGACAATTGTCTTTTAACAGAAAGTCAGAGGGTCAGGTATCTGTGATGACTGCAATTAATGAGCATATAAATAATAACGAGCTTCAATCATATCTATTCTATGTTCTGCTTTTAGTTAATTGCTAAAGACGAGGTTACGGACAGGGTGCGCTCTAAGTCTGTTATCAGTATCTGGCCAGCTGGGTATTGTTATTCCGCAGCAGCTGGACGCGGCCACCTTATAGACCTTCTAGATTTTCTGCTTTCCTTGTTCTTTTCAAAACGTTCAGCAGTGCATAAAACTCCACGATGAACTATAGTGTACCTCCTTGCTTTCAGGTGAAGGCTACCAGAGACAAAGCAGCGGCCGAGCGATGTTTAGCTGCAATCACTGAGTGCGCGGCTTCCGGCAACGGAAACATCCTGGCGCTCGCGGTCGAGGCGGCCCGCGCAAGGTACGTAACGGCAGGAGGGGGGAAGATGTCACGTCCCGGAATCCCGCATGGTTCCCGACACCTAATAAACGTAAAAATGTAATGATATTCACCAAAACAATAACCAATGTAGGGCAGTATAGATCTTAACCTTGGTAACAAAACAGTTTAGTTATATAATGATCTTAATCCATGCGATGTTCTTTAATAGGACTCATCCATAGAACCTGGCCATAGTAAGGTCCCAACGCTTCTGCCATTTTTTTTCTTCACCAAGAAAATATGGCCATTAACTGATTTCCTTTATTCTCTTAATTCTCCAGCTTTATGTTGTATGTTATAATGACATCATGTTAATGTTGTTACTATGCGAGCAGTGTGACTCGATGCGTATTGTGCGTTCCTATCGGCATTCTGTTATGTTCTGCATTGTGTAAGACGTGTGACCTCAAAGACTGAATACAAAAAAATAATTAGTTATACAGTGGCTTCCCAGAGCTGAATAGCGCCAATGAGATAAGAGATAACACCAGGGCTACAACAAAACGGCACAACTCCCTCCCGTCATCATCATCATCAGCGTGTTCTCTGTGTTCACGTTTGACATTTGACATTTTCTTAAAGCCAATGATGAAAAATGACAGCAAAATTACATTTATTGGCTTTTTTTGTGCTCACCCCATATCTGATGGTAACCGATGGTAATGGCTGACGGCGCGTACAATGTAATCTCTCATCAGTAAAGTAGACAGTTTGTGTCACAGGCTGCACCCGGCATTTAGAGAGTGCGAGGCGTAAAGTATGTCTCGTTTTGGATGTCTTGCCTTATCCCTTCAGGGTGGACTTTTTAATACAGAAGAGATCACTACTTGCGGGTTAAAAGAGTGATGGGGAGAGAGAGAGGTGGCAAGGAGTCCACAGAGATGGGGGGGACGGGGTCTGTAAAAAGAAGGGAGGGGCTCAGAAGAAGGGTTGAAAGGATGGGTGCAGCGGTAGAAAAGCGAATGAATGAGAAAATGTGAAAAAAAGAAACCGCTGGAGATAAAACGTTAAGTAACGTTTTCGACGGGGGGGGGGGACTGGTGGGGCGGCCAAGTTAAACATTGTCCTGTTCCACCATTACATACAAAATATACAGCGTTCAAGGATGGTTTGGAAACACTGCAATGAGTCGTGGAATAAAAATACTGCGTTTTCTTGAGAAATGCTTTGCCCTTTACAAATAACTCTCCCGCAATTTGTCTGCCCCCCCCCTGCTGTTTGCACCTCTTCTTATCTTCACATCCGTGCCATTCTAGATATATTTTTTCGCAGAGTAGTTTTTTTTAATGGATTCATCGGTGTTTGCAGCCAAAGGTTATTAATTAAAGGACTGTAAATGTAGCCTAGTGTGAAAAGACATTTCAACAATTATTTTAAGTGGAGTTGTGCAATTGTGATCGTTTTAATGTTTATCCTCAAACTATCAGGGAGCCATCATCATCATCTACGGTTAACCTCTTATGCGCTGGAATACAGAGCCCCGTATGAATGTGCAAAGCACTGCGCTACCTTAGGGGGGCTGAAAGTGTTAATCTAGATAGGTCTGTAAGAGTGTATTCGTAGCTGTCCAGTAATGCACTCGCATTTTATTTTAATAACGATGGATTAATGGGTGCGAGAAGCAGTGGTTGATTATAAAGCACATTAAGCGTGTGCCTAGGGGCCCCTGGTGCTCTAATGGATTATCTGTCCCCGCGGCATTGTAGTAGCTCGACTTGTCCGAACTATTTGTAGCCAGTGACCGCGGACGCGTGACCAGCGACGTACTAAGGCCTAAGTTGTCTAGCCTTAGACCCCGGGTGCCAGGTCCGGGTGGACAGTGGCCCCCTGTTTCAAAACCAGGGGAGAAATTGCCCCCTTGGATTTCGGTGCAACTGCTCAGTGCATCCATGACTGCTGGGAATCTGCCCTGGGTGAAGCCTAGGGCAACACCGGAGATAAATATGCCTTCATGTTTCCACAATACATGGATGCTGAAGAGTAGCCACAAGGTAAACACATTTGCGTGTGTATGTTTGTGTGCGTGTGTACTTGTGCCAGCCAAGCATGAGCACGCCTAAGGGTCCCATAGGGTCTTAATCCGACACGGAGAATAAGGCGATTTTGCTTGACTGTAGGTTTAATATTTCACAGAGGACATCCTGCCGCTTGTCATGCAGCCATTTGCCATTTTTATTTTATGCGAAGGGTATCTTGAATACAATTGTTACCGGCGCCCAAAACACCCGTAACAGTAATGCCCCACGTGCTTGGGGTTTTTAATGCTTTGGAAAGGAATAAATGGACAGAGCGCTTCCTTATATTCTAAGCAGTTTAACTGGGGGAAAAAACATTATTTTATTAGTTTTTTGTTGGTGGTCAGCGAAGGGTTAGCGGTGTTAGGAATGCTCCAAAAAGTGTAGTTGGAACAGAACCTTTACCTTACAAAGCTTTAGCAACAAACAAGAAAATCAACCGAGAGATAGAAAAGGCCTCCGATCTGTATGTTGAGAATGATTTCATTCCACGCATTGACAATTTTGAAAATACTTTAAATGAATGACATACTGATCAATTGGGGACTTCATTAGCTAAGGGATTAATCGGTGCGCTCCTGCCTGCTATCCACCATGAGATAAGTTTATTTCTGTCTATCATTCTTACGGACATTCTTCTCCTATGACGGACATGAATGAGTCCTCCAGGAGAGATCTAGGAAGGCTATTTCTGGGGGCTTTTAAACATTTTGAATAATTTTATGCCTTTTGAAGACTTACATTGAACTATCTCTTTTTACAAATCTTGAATTTGAAATGTTTAAATATTATAATAAACAATATATATATTATTATTTGCAATGTATTGAAATCTTACATTGTGTGTATCGTGGGAGCAGCCATCTTTACTTCCTACTCTCAGGATCTTCGTGATTTATACCGATTGAGGCCTAGTTCTGGTAAATTGATTTTGTTATGTTTAATAATAATAATAAGGTGATTGAGATCGTGGTCATCTTCTTGTGTGCCGCAGGTGCACAGTGGGAGAAATAACCGACGCCATGAAGAAGGTGTTTGGCGAACACAAAGCCAGCGATCGGATGGTGAGCGGAGCCTATCGCCAGGAATATGGGGAAAGCGAAGAGATCGCCTCTTCACTGAAAAGGTAAGCGTCCGTTCTGTGCGCATGTACGTGCCAATCACTGTCTGTCTATCCCATTGTTTCTGGAAACAGGACCACCTTTCTTTGGCTATACACCGATCAAACCACCGCATGTCGAGCCGACGTCAAGATACACGACCGTTCAAAAGTTTAGGGTCACTTGGCTGGAAAACAAGAAAATTTCTGGCTGTAACAAAATTACTAAAGGGTTTTCTAACCATCAATTAGCCTTTTAAACTTAAACTTGGATCAGCGGACACAACATGCCATTGGAGCACAGGAGTGATGGGAGTGATAAAGGGCCATTGGAACACAGTAGTGATGGGAGTGATAAAGGGCCATTGGGACACAGGAGTGATGGGAGTGATGAACGGCCTCTGTACGCCTATGAAGAGATTCAATTAAAAAATCAGCTGTTTTCAGGTACAATAGTCATTTACAACATTAACCCCGTCTGTGCTGGATTTCTGATCCATTTCATGTTGTTTTAATGGACAAAATTAGCTTTTCTTTCAAAAACATGGACATTTAATGTTTTGCAAGGGGCACGGTGAATCCCCAAGTATCCGTAAAAGGTATCCAAATAATCTTTGTCAATTTGTGATTTTCACTTGTGCAGCATAGTTTTACATCATAACGCACCCATGAGAAAACATTACATTTATTTATATAGCGCCAGCAGACTCCGTAGCGCTGTTACAATCAGAGTCAGTGGGATAAATTTCAAATCACAAACAATTACAAACTGGTCTCCAGCGGAGCGATTGGCAGAGAGGTGAGGAACGCTGACGGAGAAAGATTAATCGAGCTGCGGTGAACGAGGTGGGAGAGGAGGAGACCAGTTGGTAGGAGTTGCAATAATCCAGGCGGGATATCACAAGGGAGCCGATTAGCACTTTGATCGTTTCTTGTGAGAGGAACGGGCGGATTTGGGAGATGTTTTTGAGGTGAAGGAGGCAGGATTTGGTGAATGAGTGGATGAAGGAGTGGAGAGCACCTTTAGCTATTTAATACTCTGGGCTGTCAGTGCAGACCATTGAACAATTTCACAGGATTTCAGTAATCTTCCTGAATAAAAAAAAAAAACAAATGTTACATTAAGTAAGACTAAGGGGTGAAATTATATACAAGAAAAGTACATTTAATAAAAAATTACTGGTGATGTCATTGCGATGGTCATGCTGAATAATGAAACTCTTTTGTGGCAGCTGAGAGAGAAAAACTAGAGAAAAATATGTAAAAAATAAGTGTATTTTTTTTCAGGTATTGTGAGCCCTGGGCTCTTGACTTATCCTTTTGTGAAATTCTGGCCATGATTGCGTGTCCCAGCACTTTAATTCTCTGACAAGTGTCTCTGATGGAGCCGCCTTCGTCGTCCGCCGTCTCTGACTAATAGCTTTTCTCGACGCTCATTCTTCTAAATCCATTTTAGGTTTAGAAATTAAATCGCCATATTCTCCGTGGGTAAGACAATTCCCTTCTGTACAATCAAAGGGGTGGGAAAAAAAATATTCTATACGGATTACGACATCACGGAAATTATAACAAAATATGAAAAGCATCAAGTGCGTTGAAATCGGGTATACAAATTGAAACTAAAATTAAGCAAAAAATTTAAAATAAATTAGAAAAAAATTGGACAGTTTGTCTAAATAGAAAAAGCTGTTTTTATTCTAGAATTTATTCTTTTTATTTTATCTTTCTTGTATTTAGGCGCACGCAGATCACTGACGTTTTACAGAGTTCTAGCCGTTTATGTTTTTTTTTTGTTTTTTTTTTGAAACAATTTGTTTAAATTGTTTTGGGGATTTTCCATAATAACATGTCAATTTTGGTGTTCGCTTAAAAAAAATAGAAGAAGAAAATAATTAAAAAAAAAAAAAAAGGATTCTATTTTGACCAGGTTTTATTTTACACAAAAATGTGTAATTTACATTACAGGAGCCAATCTACGCTCCAGATCGTCAGTCTGTGATATTATTTACCATATTGTTTGTTATATTCTGCTCTTTTTTTTTTTCTTTCTAGAGTCCAGTCTTTCATGGAGCGAGAAGGACGTAGACCTCGTCTGCTCGTGGCAAAGATGGGACAAGACGGCCACGACAGAGGTGCCAAAGTTATCGCCACGGGATTTGCAGATCTTGGTTTCGACGTTGACATCGGACCCCTGTTCCAGGTGATTTATTTCCCCCCCCATTCCAGTTATAATTCCACAACCGTAAAGGTATATTATTGACAGGTCACATTTGTTTTGTGACATTATCTATAGCTCTTGAAGGCCGTGCAGAATTTTCACCACCGCCCCCCACCCTGATGCAGGAGATATTGTTATATGTGCCACTTTATCGCGAGTTCAAATAACCGACAAAATAACTGATAAACGGAATCTTCTATAAAGATCTGATTGAAATCTTCACTAAACCTCATGGGATATATATAAAAAACTACCATAAATAAATAATATAATTAAAAAGCGATTAAATATATACAGTGCGTGTGTGTGTATATATATATATAATGTCCAACCGTTCATTTTTGCGTATGTTCGCTTGCTGTGCTGATTTCTATGGTATTAGCGAGTCTGATGATGTCATTCTTCATGCTTTCTCGCTGTGAAGTGCTGCTTCATCTACTAAACCACTTCACCCCAACCCCACTTAAGCTGCGATAGAATTGAAGCTATAATGATTTTGAGAGTGTGTCGAGTTAGTATCAAGTAATAATTGAACTCTATATACCCGAGTGACCCTTCATTGTTTTCCTTTTCAGACGGCTAATGACATTTTTTTTCAATAGCTTGCAAAAGTGCTTCTATCTCCATAATGATACTCAGACATCGGTGGTCATCACGTTGGGCATTGCGGTCCATTGATGGACTCCTGCATGTCTCGCTGAACGTGCCTCTGATGCCTACGTGCGATGGCGGGACATAGCCGAGATGATTGGGAGTGTGTGCGCATGTTCTTGAGGTCCACCCAACAGATCTCTGCATTTTTATCCCTGTGCCAGCTTGGTGGTAATGGTGGATTTAAGATTTGCTATATATTATTTTCGCTTATACATTTCCCAGCCAATTGACCGGCACATTGTGTAGGTGAAATAAAAAATGACACCTTGTCATTCTTCAGTGACAGCCGCACTTTTTATTATTTGCTGTTGGTGTAGAAATACATGGCTCTCCAACGGCCTCCATATTTATATATCTTCTTGGTGTCTTGACATACAAATGCGACCTTTGAATGGATTCTTATGCTTTACCGCATTCACTCAAACGTCCAAGACCTTTTTACAGCATTGTTACTTAGATTGTAAGTTTGGGGTCACTCAGCTGTTTTCATGGGAAACAAGGACGTTTCCGGCTGTAACATCATTACAGAGCGTCTTTCTAACGATCAATTAGCCTTTTAAACTTAAACTTGGATCAGTGAACACAACGTGCCATTGGAGCACAGGAGTGATGGGAGTGATAAAGGGCCATTGGAACACAGGAGTGA
>VKOC01000005.1:46020366-46074990 GCA_009364415.1 Spea multiplicata
AGCAGTATAAACTGCTTTGTGTACCCACTATGTAGGAGGTGAGAGTACGTTCTCACCCTATTGAGAGTGTGCCTTGACGTGGCGGGTGTGCTTAATTATGCTTTGGCCAATTCATATAACCAAAACCTCTGTAATAAAAATATAGGGCCAAACACAAACTTAGTATAATTTGATCTACACATATGTATGTATGTGCGTTAAAAATAGGCAGAGTCACTGAGATGCAAACAAAGGTAAAACATTTAATACGAACAAAAATAGAAGAAGAATATAAAAAAGAGATAACAAAAATAATACGAAACAAGTCTTACAAAACCTTGGATAGGAATTCAGTTCATGACATCTGTTCTATGCATTCCTGAGGAAGGAGGGAGGGAGTGTTGGGACGAGAAGAGTCTCTGGATGGCAAGTACATCTCTCCTCTACCTCTCCTCCCATACCTCTCCAATGCCAAGCTTATATACGGTTGAATAATGATGTCAGTCTTGTCAGTCTATTGGTCTTTACCTAATTAGGTGTTCAAACATGTTCACTAAGGTCTTTACACGCCTAAACCCTATTTTAGGTGGTCACTGAAAGCCTACTGTAATGCCCTTTTACAGTTACAACTATACCATGCATTAACAAGTTACTATCCTATCTATAGAATGCTTGTTCAGCAAATCCTTCATTCCATATTTAAGGTCAAGGAAACCTTGAAGCCTATCATTGAAACATATTAATATATCTTAATGATTATTTATTTATGCCCAATGATTACATATCTTTGACTATTGCCTATACTAATAATTATATATGGTCCTTCCATATATTATTGGGGTTAGAAGAGATGTTAAAAGTGTTAGAATCTTTTACAACCTCTCATTTATATTATGTTTATATATTTGTTGCCAACTTTATTTGGGTGAGAAGAGCAGATCCCTTTACGGCACCTGTGGTGTTAGTCTTGAACTTCCTCGCTCTTCTGTTCGCGACAGGGAAGTCTTATCGGATCATCATTTCGGCCGCTCACGTTCCTGTCGCTGGGGTTAGTATCGGGAAGGATCCGACTGTTTGTCGTCTACTTCGGGGGATTCGTCTTTCTACACCCCCTCCTTCCGGGTATATCGCCTTTTGGGATTTCTCCATTGCTCTGCGGTTCCTGGAAGCGTGGCCGGATAACGACGCCCTGTCATTGCGTCAGCTTTTGGCGAAATTGGCCCTCCTCCTAGTCATGTTGTTTATATTATGTTTACTATGGCCTTGTTGTTTTGGTCGTACTTACCTGTTTGCTTCTTGTATACTGTGTACTTTCACATGTTTTTGTTCCATTTACAGCTTGATTCCGTTGGTGATGCTGTCCGGTTGGCGTTCATGATCTATGCCTTCAGTGGTCCACGTTTTTTTCTCTGAAGTAGTTCCTGGAGACGTTATATGGTGCTACCTGTTTCAGCACATCAAAGAAGAGGAAGTTAGAGGTTCTGAACTGTTATTTATGGACTCTATACTGTTCTGATTGGTGATTGGTTCTGTGTTTTTTTAACTGTTTCTTTGCTGCAGTGGTAAAGAAATTATGCAAATATTCGCCTCCTGTCTTTAATAAAATTTAGATTAGCTCTACACCAAGGCTAGAGTAATCCCCAATTAGAATTACAGGTTTTTAAAAACTAGGTTGTAATATTTGTCTTAACAACAATTAGCATTCAATAAACTACATGTTATTAGTAAGATTGATAGGCCAATCATAACTTTTTGTGCGCATCAACATGGCAACGATTATTCAATATCCCATAACTAATTTACTTAATTTACCCTGGCACTTAATGATATGGCATCAACTGATAAAACTTAAACTTGCTAACTGATGAGATCTTGACGACTGGCTGGGGTCCCGGGGTCCCTGAGACTACTGACATATGCATAGTCAGCAACGTAGCTTCCTCTGCATGGACGACACACTGTCGGCCACTCACCTGGGATCCAGCCCACGCTGAGTCCGGCACTTACCTGATGGCGGCCCTCGGAGACCCCATTGCCAGCGCTGATCTTGGTAGATTTATCCACAGAGCTCAGCGACGCTTTCCCTCTTCTATCCTTTTATATTCCTGCTCACAAGCCCCTCCCCTTCCTAAGTCTAATTTATTTTGCCCAATCCACACTGACTTGAACCCCGGGCACTGTGTATGTTAATGATATCCCATGCCAAATAAAGCCGCCCCTTATGAATTCTGAATAATGGGCTGTGATCTAAGCTTTAGAACCCAAACACCCCTATCCTAGATGTATGACTCTGTATCTTAATGGATTCCCGTGTACTCAAGTACCCCTGTTAATGCTAAACTCCTGGGCTGCTAACACAGTACCCACAATACGCAGCAAGCTCTACGTACCCTGGCACATTACATTTACCTGGAAATGATTAAGATACACCGGGACAGCTTTTTCTTAATGCTGCTTACGGGCCCGTTCTAAGCTTCCAAGCCCAGCCTAAGTAACCTACTCCCTACACTGTCCTATTGGGCACACTTCAAATAAAAATGTGAGCAAATAATGTGTTCTGCAAGATGAAAAAGTATATAAATTAAAGTTTCTCCCTGCCTGATAATATACATATGGGTCAAACCTGGAGATTTCCCAGGTATGGCCATTACTATTCTGGCCCTAACCTCACCTGTATTATGGATGAGACCCCCTTAGGCGGGGGCAGGGCTGAAACCCATTCTCAGGGTCAAATAAATGTTTTGGTAGTTTAGGCTCTCGGCACTCGTTCTGTGGTAAAAGACGTTCGTGATATCACATTCTGTAGGCTTAGCAATGCTTCTTCACTATAGTCCAATCCTTTTTAGAAGGGGCTACCAACTTGGCCTACCAAATCTTGGGCTATTGTATTCAAGGAGCATGAACTGACATCACAAAAACCTCCAGAGGGGTTCAAGTAAGCAACTGTGAAAACCCGGCATAATATAAATACTCACACACGATAATGTGAATCATTTCCTAAAACACCATAGTCCTATTGTGCGAAGGCTCATTAGTCAACCTATTTATTGTCTATTCATCGAACATTTGCTTCTGTCATGATGCTGCTTACCAGATAAACTCCCTACCCTTCCTGATACAAATAGCTAATGTACTGTACAAGCAGCTTTACAAGAAACAACCAGGAAGCAATCTCAAGAATGCTTTCACAAACAGCATGACCTGGAATGCTCTGGAGACAATGAAGAACCCTTATCTTCTAACCCTTATGTTCTTTTAATGCTCCATGACGATAGAGCTGGAACTCTGCAAACTACACTGCAGGTAGTCCCAATGAAAGAAACTACTGGCAAGACAGAAACCAGCAAATTCAGGCTTGTCTGCATCATGACACCAGCCACTAGTATGACGGAGGTGATATGACTTACTAGAAGGTCACCTATATTAGCTATTTGCCTACAGTCTTGTCCTGTGGTTGACCTGCTCTCTACCCTTTGGGTAGATAACCCCTTCAGTCCTCTATGGACGTACCGGTACGTCCTGCCCTTCTTGCAGTGGCAGGGACACATCCCTGCCGCTGCGTGGGAGATCAGGCTGATGTTTGACAGCCTGGACTCCCCCTGATAGCAGAAGCCAGCATCGCCGGCTTTCTGCTGCCTGATCGGATGTAACAGCTTCTGGCACGAAAGCCAAATGCCGATCGCATTTAAAAAATACCATATTTGCTCGATTATAAGACGAACCCCCAAAATCTCAATATTAATTTAGGAAGAAAAGAAAAATCCTGAATATAAGATGGCCTTATAGGAAAAAAGTTTTTACCAGTAAATGTTAATTCATGTAAACTATGTAAACTATTTTTTTAAATAAAAGCTATGATTGAGAAAAATATTGTTTTTAATTCGTTTTATTTTCCAACCTGCCCCCCAGTTATGAACACCTGCCCCCAGGCTTGTCACTCTGCCCCATAAATGCATTAAACCCCTATATGCCACTGTGCACCATGATATGCCTTTTAACCTTCTATATGCCACTATGCCCCATGATATGCCTTTTGACCCCCTATGTGCCACTCTGCCTCCAGAAATGCCTTATACCCCTATATGCCACTCTGGCATTTAGGGGGTTAAAATGCATATTTAATAATACAGAGCCTGTGTTGGTGTGTGTGTTTGGTCATCTGTTTCCTGGCACTTAACTTACAGTAGGAATTATTTAATTCATATTTATCCAGAGATAAAATGCCCTCCTGAAGTTGTAGTGACTTCAGGGGACAAAACGTTCAAGGCTCTGAAATAATTTAGTGGAAAAGTTATTTATTGTTATAATATTTATTTCAAGGATTAGTCGCACTCAATTGTGGCTTCCGGCTTCCCATGTTGAATGATCAAGTATTATTTTAGCCCAATAACAAAAGTATAATTCCATAGCACATTACTTTTGGAAATTATGAATGCCCCCCCCCCCCAGTTGACTTGTAGTATCTTTTGTGCCCCCCCCCTATATATTGTATCTAGAGTCCCCACTGCCCTCATTTAATTTGTACATTAGTATTTAATAACAACTGTAACGAGCAGGGCTCATTGCTCTGCATGTTCAAATTACTATACACACCCAGTCATATTAGTCATAATTAGAAATGGGCAGTCACGATTGTGTACAGTAAAATAACACATACTTACTCGACTTAATATGCCATTTCATAACCCCTGTTGTTTTGCCCTCACATCATTCTACCAATACAATATGATGTCATATAAAAGAATCAGGTTGAACATCCTGTTCTCCTGTTCTGAAAGAGGACTCACCTCTTCTTCCACGGCTGCCAAGAGAGGTGATATAGCATGATGTCTGTTGTATGAATGTGATAAACAATATAACGCCGGGATGACTAAGCGATCACTCGTTTGGCACGTTTTGAATAATAATGGCAGATGTACTTTTGTTTTTTTGTTAGATAATCTGATGTCATTGGAATGCAAGCATATAGATTTAAAATGAACTGCATACATAAACCATTTTTAATTATGTTTTTGTGCCAATAGATTCTGAAGAAGGACAGTCACCCCCCATAGATTTAAGCATAATTAATTTTATGTATTAAAATGAAAGCATAAAAGATATATAAATGTTTTGAAGTAGGGGATTGTTTTAAATTTAAAAATCAGGTGTTTTTTTTGCATTTAGGATAGTCAGTTGCCCAGGAACAACGACTGTATACAGAGAATGTAAAGCTACGATACAAATTGTAAAAATATCATATATATATATATATATATATATAATATATATATATATATAATATATATATATATACACACACATATGTTAGACTTGTGCAAATGGATCAAAAACAATTCTGGCGAATGTTTCGTTTTCTGACAACAAATTTTGTTTCCTGCTCTTTCAATTTTGAGAAATTCGGATAGCTCACGCGCTCATTCATTCACACTCTCTCTCAATTCCACTTTCCTGTCTCCTTTTCTCATCATCCGCTTCTCCCCAGTCTTAGCTTATTTTGTGAATGTATAATTTTATAATTTATATTGTTCTGTAAAAACATTTAAATCTGAAGATAGCATACAGATAGATGAGGCAGTGATATAGAAGTTTGAAAATATATGTGGCTAGCATTCTGAAGTTGGACGCCGATCATTCAAATTCCTCTTCATCAGTCAGTCTCTTTAATGGGATGTAAGGGAAACAAAATGGGAAGAGAATAGGTGGAAAAAAATTAAAACCTTTCAGGGAAGGGGAGTTGTCACATTTGTAGTCATTTTTAAACCTTATTCGAATGATATTTTCATTTCTTTTAACTCAAGCGTTATTTACATTTGTACTGTATGTTGGAGCTGCTATCTTGTATGGTTTAAATAAAAAAATGTTAATAATATCTTTAGGGAGGAACTGTCTCTAACACTAGGAGCAGACATTGCAGATGAGTCCAGGAAGTGGGTTACAACTTCCTACTTGGGCTGTCCAATGGGAACTTCACTGAAGGATCCTAAGAAATTAAGGTAAATTTGCACGAGAAGCCCCAGTTATGCTTTCAGATGACAATGTGATTATTAACAGCTGGAAAATCAGAAGAATATATAATTGGAACTTTCAATAAGTCAACGATAATATGTGGGTCCCATTCCTCCGTTCCTCTTTAGTTCCCGTGGCCCTTTGCATATTTTCGTGATCTAACATTTAGCAATGGAAAAGTCACTTACAGCAATGAGGCGAGAAGCATGCTCTGCATACAAACAGTTAAGTAAACTTTACTATCATGCTATTGAGCAACGGGCAAGTTGGCACATGTTGTACAGCGCTACAAAATATGATGGCACTATATAAAACTATAAATAGTAATAATAATAAACGTGTAGATTTTTTTTCTAGTGTGCCGTACTAACGAGGCACACGTTCACTCACATGAGGGTAGCCGTTAAGATTGGGCAATCCCTTCCTTGAAGGAAAGATGCGTAAACAATGACCAATGCATTTCCTCAGGTCCTGGGTACTCGCCTTCGAGAGAATAGACAATGGAAGATGAAAAGAGCCTTAGCCATGTTATTGTTACATACTAAACCTATGGATAATCTACAATAGAAAACGTAGGATTAGTCAGCACAGTTTAATTGGTGCTGGCACACACAATGCACGTTCTGGCCTGACACACACTCATAGTCGTAAATTTCCTGAAACATTGTGTTAGTATTCGAAGCGTGGCCTTTGTTATATCCATTTGTATAATTGTTTATATCGGAGAGGAAAAAAAAAAACAAAACAGGAAGTGTTCCATAAATCTTGACTATATATACAGCTTGCGGATCCAACTTGTTTTTATTACCTTAGCTTCTCTCCAGAGACTTTAAGGAAATTACCCTCCCATCTACAAGGTAAGAAGGTATATCTCTTCAAATGGCAACAAATGTATTATAATATAGGCGTTTTATTATTTAATTGTTTTTTTTATGTTATGTTCGGTAGAATTATGATTTGTTCATTGACACATTTTTATGGGAATTTACGGGTTTTAGATGAAAAATATTACGGTAATTTGTTTTACAGCTTTTAAGGGGGAAATTAAAGCATGGTTTCAGTCTCATTCTGGTTAGTTAATTTGTTCTTTCTTTTTGGTCCAGTTAAGTAAATAGAAGCTTTTTCTTCTTTATATAAATCTAAAATTTTGTGTGACATTTTGTACCTCAAAACAAACTCAAATCTTTGTTGTGTCCAAAAATGATATCAACGGTTATGGGTGAATAGGTTGATGTTAGAGAATAAAAATTTCCAGCCACTGATATCTTTTGTGCTAAGTAGATAATGTCCTCCTGATATAAGATGCCATGACCGTGGTTTATGATGTCTTGAAATGAGGACTTTGAGGTCTACTAATGACCCCATGGATGCAAGACCTCCAGTAGAAGGCCACCAGCTGGCCGTGACATTTCTACACGTGTCAAAACACCCGATGATGAATTAAGAATTGTTTCTGAGGATAAAATCTGAAACCTTTTGGGGATTCACATGATATGTTATATCAGTTTAATGTTATAGATATATCTTTGTGTGTCAGATTAGAACAATCTACAGGGATGTGATGTTAAATCTTCACCATATCTTCAGAAATATGGTGCATAGTAGATAGACCTTACGGTACCTTTGACCAAAAACCAGCAATTATTAAATAATCTGAATTATTTATTTCAGGAAAAATGCTGTTGCTTGCTTTCCTGTGTCTTTCACCGTTCCTGCCGTCCTGTTTTGCAGAGGTAGGTATTAATAAACTATTGTTTGGTCCCTCCCTGGTTATTTGGAAAGTCTAGCTATAGACATCTCAGTGCCTTCTAGACCAACAAACATTTACACATGGACATTCCATTTGGAATCTAAACAAGGCTTTATACTATGTAATTACAAGTTCATTGCCTCCAGGACCAGTGTGATAATCCTTTAATTTGTGTTAACTTCATTCTTAATTAACTTGACAAAAAAAAAATATAATGCTCTCAAGCTCCACCAAAAAACCTCTACCATTAAATAAAAAAATATGTAAATAAAAAACACATAAGGTAATAGCTCGGTAAATTAATTAATTAAAAAGATGCTAAAAAATACATTGCTCTTATATTGTAATGAACTAAATTATTTATAATTACTGGATATGCAGTTATGAAGCGTGCCATTTCTTAACAGAAAAATAGTTTTCGACTGAGACAGCGGGTGAACCCAGCAATGTATATTAATGTATTTTTCAACGCTTAATTTTATAAATTTAAAAAAAAATATTTCTTTAATGTTCTACCATAGCAAATTACAAATATGTCTATTTATATACTATTTTTTGTAATTAAATATTCATTTTTCAGTTTTAAACAAATTCTCACCTTTAAAATGTATATTACCGTACTTTACATATTTTAATTCATTTTGCTACAGTAAAGTCGATTTAAATTTACATTATACTATACAACTAATGTTATACGTCCTTATGCATTAGACATAATATGTTAGCACGAAACCAATGGGGTTTTTTTTGCTAATAATAAGAGTCTCTGCATTTCCTAAAGTATGAAGCCATATTACCGGGGTGGCCATCAGAACAGACAAATGCGAAGAACCGAAACACCTTGCGTACAGAAAGAGCTGGAAGACCTGTCACAATACCAGTGGAAAACATTAAGAAAATGGTGAGCAATCATGACGGTTTGTACACAACTCTGGCTTCACACACAAATACCCACATTGGTGCAGAATGTCCTACCAATACGTTCCTCTAGAGGACCACTTAAATTGGGCTTCCATTGAAATCCATTGAAAACACTGCCAGGTCCATGCATCCTAGACTGGAATACCTAAACACTTTTCTTTTTAGTAGAAAATGTGCCCCAGAAACTTTTATGATGAGGTCAATGGTTTGAGGTCATCGAGAACATTTACAGGAATCGTCACTTACCCACAGGACATAGATTTCATTTCATCTTGTTTACAAAGTAAATATTCTACATAATGATTTCATAGCACAGAAAGTGCTGCTTAGTTCAATTATATATTAATCCAAGAAATAAAATAAAATACTTAGAAAACCACATTAAGAATACAACTTTGTCCCAAAGAGGGATGGAAATCACAACTTCAGAAAGATGTTTTTGGTAGCATTGCTTTTACTAGCATTAATAGCATTATCCTAATAATAAGTCCGCCATATATTTCTGTATGAATTCTAAATTTTTACTTTCTAAAATTGCCCAAACATGACACGTTTTTGTGTTATTTCCCCAAAGCCTCTTTCTGAAAATGATGCTAAACTGTCATGTCACATTCTAGTTATCTCACTTCATAGACCATAACATATTTAATTGAAGAGATGTCTGCAATTATAATGTCAATTAAAATAAGTCCACTTCTGTTAAATGCTTTAGGAAAATCTAAATTAATTTAATATATGCATTAATATATGTTTTTGTAAAACTAAAAGAAAATAAAATGTGTTCATTTTTAAGGAAAATGTGCCATTATCATCACTGTCGACAAGTAATCCAAATATCAGAAGTATGATTATTGACACGCACAACTCCTTGAGAAAAATAGTCAATCCGCCTGCACGTAACATGCTGAAAATGGTAAGTACGCCGAACAAATTTAATGGAGAAAAAAAGTTATTGTTTACATCATTCTAGTCAGTAGTATAGGATTGTAAAACAAAAATTTTTGTTTGCAAGTTGAATCTGGCTACCAACTTGTTGGCTAGCGAAGAAATATTAATTTATATATATAGAGTTCCGCCATATTCTAAAGCTCTGAACAATTGGTTATCAGGTTAGAGAGAAGAGATAAATGTATTGGATCAGGCCAACTTTGACTTTTGGACCAACTCCATGGTACCGAGCAGATTGAGTGCTGTGGTGTTTGGCTGGATATGCCTGGCCTATGTGAGCATAAAAAACATAACGTTAGGCCAGTCGTATCCAACCTCGGCCAACAGCCTTAACCTCCTTATCCCCATTCCTACCCTGAAAACATATATTCTTTTTATAATGTGTTTCTATTATATATGGTGGCTCTGTTAGGATATATGATAGTTCTACCTGAAAATATTTCTTTGCCTATTACCGGTACTTTGGCTTGGATTTGTCTGCGCAGTTCTTCTTAATAATAGGTCATTTTGCTCGTTTTAAGGTCTGGAATGATGAGGCTGCTAGAACGGCAGATAATTACGCCAAAATGTGTTTGCCGAATCACAGCGATCCAAATCTCAGAAAGATCACAAGTAAGTGCCCTCTGGCTCCGTAATTATACAGGGTCAGTTGAGTGTTCCCTACATGTGAGGCTCACCAGGCTTGGTCCATCAAAATGATTTATTCACCTGGATGGTCCTGGTTTGGGGAACGCATTACATTTTGATAATTCCATGCATGAATTTTTTTTTTTTTGTCTCTGTGTGTTTCAGATTTTAATTGCGGAGAAAATTTATTCATGTCAACTTTCAAAGCCTCCTGGGATGATGTCATAAAATCATTTTACAGTGAAGTTGTAGATTTTGAATATGGAAAAGGAGCTAAATCACCTGGTATAGAGATTGGCCATTTTACACAGGTATGTTTTATAAACTCAAACATCCAACTATCTACAGCCTACAATCTACATACAATAGAGCTCGTCCACGAAAGGTCTGCTCTTGGTGCTCCTTATGGGAAGTGGAAAAGTGGTGGGGTATAATTTGGGGAGGTCACGCTGGCTGTATTGGAGAGGAAGAGGGGGCGGGTGGAGCCAGGACAGGGAGTGGAAAGAACCAAATACCACTGACCCCCTTGGACATCAAAGGCTGTTCAGAAGCTGACGATCCCCATAATTCCTCAACATGTATAGCGAGAGAGTTCCCAGGTATGCTGATGTCCATATCACAAGGTGCCTAGTTGTTTGATACGTGTTAGGAGTTCCTTTAAGAGTCCAACTCATAAGTTACATTATAAGTGGAAACGGGAGATATTGCTTCTGCCGTGGTTGGCACCACTCCATATCTTTCAAAGAGGCCCCATTAGTAGGCTTCCTGGTCAAATCTTTTCTCTTTGGGTGGTCAGAAAGGTCTTTTGCTCCATGACCTTGCATTCAGTTAGTTACACCGCACATATCAAGACCATCCTTCTGGCAGGCCATTAGACCAGCTTACCTTGGGCATTTCCAGGTATGCCATTGGTGTTTAATTTGCTTTAGTAAATTAACAGGACTCACCTACTGTGTCTACAGTGTCTTGGCAGTTGACTATGGTGGATTTATGAATGTTGGTTAAGTATTTGATAGAGTAGAATACACAAATTACTGTATACAGTATCTACCCCTTGCTTTCTTTCCATTTCATTCATTTAAGTAATTTAAGACACCAGTGCCATGATTGTAATTAACAGATTTTCATATTTCCAGGTGACATGGGCTACCTCACGCCAGGTTGGCTGTGCTATTAACTATTGCGCCAACAATAACCTCCCATACAGATTCGTCTGCCATTACTGCCCTCCGTAAGTATGAAAAATGCACTTCCACCATGAACAGAATTTTTTTGTATCAATATCGTTACGATTCCAGTAGTTCTCAACAGGCTAACTGGTGCCCCGCGTTCTAACATTTCCTGAGAAACAAAACTCAACTAAAGTAGAATTCCAGCCAAGGCATATCATAAATATTTTGTCTGTTACCACTGAACCTGACTTTCCTCTGTTGTGACCGATTGTTATCTGTGATCCTCTCAGGGGAAACAATCTTAGCTCAATGGGATACCCATACAAATCTGGACCTACATGCGGAGACTGTCCAACGGCATGCGACAACGGCCTCTGCAGTAAGTATTTGTGTGCAAACCGATAGTTACCAGTCTAGTATAACATATTGAGATGCTGATCCATGCATCCAAGGTGGACTAGCCTGATATAACTCTTATGGGTCTCATCACACCATTAGCTGATTCAGGGATATGGACCAGCCTGAATAAATCCAATACGCTGAGTATTTATACATGTTTGTCTCCTCAGCCATTTTTATTTTAATGATTAGAATTGTGTTTGGGGAGTATATAGTATATAGATTTAGCAACACAAGACATACTGGAACAGAAGGAGAGGTGGGCCGTGACCTTGTGAGCTTGCAATCTATTAGCAAGTTGAGGGAGGCTTAGACAAAAGGTTGTCTTTAACGCCAGTTGCAGAAACCTAACAGTGTACATTTTAATTCTAACTACAACAACAACTTCGGAAAGAAAAATTACACCATATTTAGAAATAAATCACCTTACGGTCCCCCTTCTAAAACAAAAAGCTTTATTCTGCATACTCCAGTGCAATATAATAAGGCCATGTTTGGTTAAAGGGACGGACTAATGCCCCTGACACCCCTACTATTGCAGCATATAAAGGTACTCTGTGAGTAACCTTAACCCCCTGTGGGTACTTAAATAAAGCACTCACCTGCAACAGAATTTGCAGCCATGCTGCAAAACTGCTTCTTCATCAATGCTCCAACATTTCTTGCCACCGATTGGCTGGTTGAAGCTGTCAATCAGTGGCATCAAAGTGCTCCCATTGAAATCCATGGGAAGACTTTATACATGCGCACTAGGGTCTAATAAACTGATTGGCGGTCAGGGAAACGCATTCAACATCTCCTGCAAGGCATTTAGCTAGGAGTGAAGGGGCAAATGCTTTTGGTGGAGATTCTGCAGAATCCTCCCATGGATTTGCAAAATGGACCACAATGAAATTTTAAGAGATCACGTAGCTCTCATACGTAATAAAGTGCATATGATGGCTGGAGTGTCCCTTTAAGCCAAGACATAACATAAAATACCAACATTACAGTGAAAAAGAAAATTAAAAGAAAAATTAAAAAGAAATAAAAAGATTTTTGAAATAAATGAATGAGGAGTTCTTTTTAAAAACATTAATGACTTCCCCTTTACGTATGCGTTGTGAGTTAAATAGAATTTCATTAAATAATTCATGTTATAATCTGAATTTTTCTTTCTTTTCAGCAAACTATTGCCCTTATCAAGACTGGTTTTCAGACTGCTTTAAATATTATAAGGGGCAACAATGTGATGCATCACTTGAGAAAGATTGTCCCGCAACCTGCAAGTGCACAAATAAAGAGATAAAATAAAGCATCTGAGAATAATTTACATCATACCGATAGCATTAAAAGAATTACAAGGAAAAGGCTATTATAAATTATTTTATTTTGGATTATTTTAATTATTATGTGTATGTGCCGTTTATTTAAATACACAAGCGACTACCGTATGAATTGTGATAATTTTCTATTTATTTAAATTAATAAAGCCACTGTTGAACCACAATAAGGAATTATTGTTTTTAATTCATCCCTATATTTTTTTTCTTATTTTTGTACTTTTGCTTCTAATATTCAGTGAAAAATGTTATTGGAACCTAAAGAAACGAGTTACTGTCCCATGTAATTATTAGTAATTATTATTGAATTATTAGGGAATTATTAATTTTTTGCTAGATCTAAGCAAATGTTCTAAGGCTATTTGTTAATTTAAAATTAAATTAATTTATTAAAACTATTATTTTATATACTGGAAAAGAGAGATCCGTGTTATAAGAAGAGACAATAATATAGAAGGCCATGTGCATTCTTCAACCTAAAAAAATAATTTAGGAGAGGCTTGCAATCAAGAAGAAATTCAAAGTGCTTTTTTTCTGACATTTTCTTAATATAAATTGGTGAGTTATAGACTTGTTAATTATATTATATATTTGTTTTGTTCTAAGGATATATAATTCAAATAGTTTTGTTAATTCAGAGAAACATTTACTATTTCTTTAAAAGATCAAAATGTTAAATATTGCATTTTAATAAAAAAAATAGACATTGTGGCAGTGCAGTTGGAAAAGATGACCACCAGATGGCACACAGTAATGTTTTGGGGATTATAGGCTGCCGGAGAGCTCCAGGTCTGGCTCGCACTGGTAAAATACCATTTTTTTTCTATTTTACAGGTAAAAACAGGTCTAGGGTGGCAAATTTGGGTGGACGGCAGTCCCCCCCACTGCAAAATCAAAGGGACGGTTACTTAACCGGCCCATTAACACCATAGAGGCTGTGCAGGCTTTAAGACAGGGAGCGCATGAACTTGTGGGGAAAAAAAGCAACACAATAGTGTGATAAATTTACAAAAGTTGGTGTGGTGAATGATATATGCACTCACAAAAGTAGCTGGATATAGAGGCTCATCACATAGGAACTGTGCTTCATAGGGTCTGTAATGTAAATCAGAAGACCACAGACCTACTTTTGTGAGTGCATATATCATTCACCACACCAACTTTTGTAAATTTATCACACTATTGTGTTGTGTTTTTTCCCACCAAGTTCATGCGCCCCTTTTGCTGATATATCGTTGTGTTACACCTGTAGGGGTATATATATTTATTATTATTATTTTTATTAATTTTATTCACGTGGAGGTGGTTTTTCTTGCTTTATTTAAGACAGGGAGCGCAAGGATATGATGTCATATCCCCTCGCTCCGCAGTGACGATGACAACCCTCAAGGGGGGGGCGGCTGGGGGGCAGTGCCCTAAGTCAGACCTAGGGCAGCGCCCAAGGAAAATACGCCACTGGGTAAAGAATACATATTAAACCGATCGCAGAAAAGCTGTGATTAGTCAATACAATTTACCGTAATTGCAGTTGGCACACTCATAGTCATACGTCTCATGAAACATTGGGACAGAATGTGCTGGGTAACCTCTGTTATGTCAGCGTATTATACGGCATACTAATATTAGATGGGTGGAGAAAACAAATGCTTTATGAACTATACCTATATTAACAGCTGATTTTTTATATCTTATGCCAAAAGTGGAACATTATTTCACCTATAACTATTTCATATCAAGGGATCTGTCTTAAACAAGCTGACCCTTTATTGCAATGACCTGCTAAATGTGGCAACCAAATACATTTGTGGTGTACGTTACCCTGCTGCTGAGATAAGGGGAAGAAATATAGAGAAAGGGGGATAGTGGAATGGGCAAATAGAGGGAAACAGGCAGAAATAGGTAAAAGGGACGCTATATAGAGAAAGGGCAAAAGAAAGAGAAGAGAGAAAGAGAGGAAGAGATGGGGAGAAAGGAAAGAGAGATAAAATGTATGAGATAGGGAGAAAGGGGAAGAAAGCTAGATAAATGGAAGAGAAAGGGAATAGAGAGAGAGATACAGGATAGAGAAAGGGAAGACAGAGAGAGAGAGAGAAAATAGAAAAAGAAAGGAACAAAAGAGAGAGAAAGAAAAGGAACACGAGAGTAAGAGTGTGTGTTAGTGTTTTTAAATTGTTTGTGTGAAGGAAAGTGTGTATGTTACGGCAAATCTCTTTAGTTTAGGGGCAAGTAAGCGTGTGTCTGTAAGGGCAAGTGTATGCTAGGATGTTTGTGTGTAAGGGCAAGTGTAAATACGTGTGTCTCTGTGTGTGGGGAGGCATGTGTAAGGGCAGTGCATAATTGTGTTTTTTTTATTGTAACCCTAAGGGGTTATTTAGCATTGTTTTAAATTTAAAAAATGATAGTGCCCTTCACTGAGTCTGGTAACTTTAAAAATGTTTGCCATTTACTTGCCTAACCCTGGTTCTAATAATTAACCTACCTGTTTTATAGGAGGTAAAGTTATTCTGAATAAAGTCAACTGTCTTCTAGGTGTGATGTAGGGGTGAGAAATATTAGAATATTATGCAGGAGTCAGTTCCAGACCCTATAAATCTCCTCTTTCATACTGAGACTATTTGTTTAGTTTTTTTTTTAAAAAAAAACTAGGTTTAAGGGGGAAAACACTGATTAAACAACTTAGAATGACATAAATTGATTAAGTGTAACCTATGTCTTCAGAGGAGCTGGCACACCCGTGTGAGACGCTTTTCTACTACTATTTGACAGGCCCAGGCTGGTTGTCTGGCACACCGGGGAAACACTCAATGGGCTGCCGGCCGACGGCACCCCATACTTATCTGAAGTGTGGCTGCCACCCACCCCCCTTGCAAGCCATCTTCTATTACGTATCCTGTGATGATCACTATGTAATTACTATATTATTATGTTAATACCTCTTCCCACTTGCGTAATCAGGATTCCACCGATGACGTATTAATTACCTGGAATTCCCTACTCTGTTGTGTCAGACTCTGTCCTACTAAACTCTCACTAAAAACCCATCTGTTCAGAGAAGCGTACAGCTTACTAGACTTGTGCATACAGATTCATATGAATTTTAATGAAATTTGCAAATTCAGTTCATTTATACAAAAGTCTGAAAACAACGATGGGCCCCAACAAAAGAAACAAACATGAAGCTCTGAATTTTCGTTATCTATCTCACACTTTCATTCAGTCTGCCAAACACTCACGTGTCCCTTTCTCCATTTCTGCAACTCTGCTTCTTCTTACCCCTTTTTGTATTTCTGTCTTCTTCCTTCTGACTTCTTTCTTCGTCTGCTTCTCCCAGTTATCAGCTCCGTTAACCAGGCCTCCTTGAGAACTTTCGCAAAAGAGCAAAGCCTCTATGGACACCCTGTTCCCCGTTTAGAAGAAAAGGGGGAGAGGCTACCATTTTGTAATACTCAGAGAAGAATAATGCAGACCTGGGAGAGGTGGATGAAGAAAGAAGACAGAAGAAAAAGAAGAGGCAAGACAAGAAGCGGAGTTGCACAAAAGGAGAAAGGGACACAGAAGTGGTCGGCAGAGAAGGTAGGGAGACATTGAGATATAGCATGAAAGGGAGTGAATAAGAACGTGAGAGAGTGTGAGTATGAGAGACAACAAATGTTGTTTCCAAATAGAAAATTCCTTTTGAATTTCTTCTGAACCGAAAGGGCAGGGAAAAAAATTTGTTGTACGAAACCAAATGGACCAAAAATGTAAAATTAATCCTAGTCCTAGTAAAATTAATCCTATGACCCTCATAATGCCCTATTAACCAGCCCCCTAAAGAAACGATCCATCATCCCTGCCTGCAAGATCTCAACCCAGAGTTCTCCCATATGGCCCTCGCTACAATCAACTCATCCTCACCCAAGCAATCCTCTCCTTCTGTCTCACTACCCCCTCAACCACCCAATAGATCCAAGAGCAGGGCGCTCTTCTCATCCTAAGCCACATATGTTTTAATGCCTGATTAAGTTATTGTCAATTTTAAATTATTTTTGTTAAATATTTTGTTCCTTATTGTAACGGCGCTACAGAATTTGCTAGCGCCATATAAGTGTAAGTGTAAGTATAAGTGTAATGTATAGTTTATTCATTCATATGTTTACAATAGGTCAAGTAACACAAACACCACACAGGAACGTGAACTATGACATGATGTTAAATCCTCCTTATAACACCATCTCCTCAAATGAAGAAGGAAGAATGGTCCCGAAAAACATCTTTCAACAATTACTGCAGTTTTGATAAAAGATACAGCTGATTAAAAGACGGTAAGAAAGTATGTTTTTTTAGGAAAATGTGGTTGATTGTTTCCTTTGTCCTTCTCGAGGCACGGTAATAAACTAGCTATTTTTAAATCTCTCTCTATTTGTCATAACATGGCTCCCTATATAAAACAAGACATTCGACTAGTTAAGTATGAATTGTTGGTTTCTGTGGGTGCACGTGATTTGCATGAGTGCATTTTATATATATATATATATATATATATATATATCAGGAAAAGGGAGGAGGTTCTGGCTCTTTAAAAATATCTGCTCAGACCTCACCTAGAGTGCTGGATAATTTGGTTTGGTTTTAAGAGCCATTTTTTTTCCTAACACACACACTAATATAACACAAACACACACACATACTAACATACTTAACACAAACACATCAGGAAAGTCTAAGGGATCTCAGCTTGGAGGAAAGACAAGAAAGGGAGATATGGTGGCTTGCTTGTACCTTTCAAGCAGTTCAAAAAAACTTTGGGGCCTTCCTTTTCTGGAGGCTCCTTCTTCATTTTTCCTCAGACTCTTCCCTCCTTTTTCTGGAAAACAGCACTGTGCTCTCATTGGAGGAGCCAGTCACATCCCCAGCCGCACAGAGATTGCTGGGGGAAAAAAATTCTCTAAGGGGTGCTGCAGAGTCCAGATGGTTGCCAAAGCAACCAGCAGAAGACAAAATGGAGGAATCACACACACATATACACACACACACACACATATATATATATATATATATATATATATATATATATATATGTATATGCACTAGTGTTACAAATGTCCTTGTTTTCCATTAGAAAATACATTAAATATGTTCCAAAATGAACAGGAATAAAGCCATGACTGGTTAAAATTGGTTAAATTTAGATAATAATTGTGTCCTTTAAATGTTTCTTTCATCGCAGGATCTCCCATTTGCAACAATTACAGATATGCAGACATTTGGCATTCTAGTTGTCAATTTTCTGAGGTAATCTGAAGAGATTTCACCTTCGTGAAGCAGCTCCCATAAATTGGATTGGCTTGATGGCCACTTCTTGTGTACCAAACAGTCAAGCTGCTCCTACAACAGCTCACGAGGACTGAGATCCGCTTACTGTGCTGATCACTTCATTATAGACAGAATACCCGCTGACGGCTTCCTCTCTAACTAGTCATTGTTTGGAGCTGTGCTTTGGGTCATTGTCCTGTTGTAATAGGAAATTGGCTCCAATCAAATGCCGTCCACATGGTATGGCATGGCGTTGCAAAATGAAGTGATAGCCTTCCTTCTTCAAGAACCCTTTTACCCTGTACGAATCTCCCACTTTACCACCATCAAAGCACCCCCAGACCATCATTGCTGATGGCGTCAAGCAGTCCTCCAGCATCTTTCCATTTGGCCTGAGTCTCACCGATGTTCTTCCGTGTGACACCTCAAACTTAGATTTGTTTCTCCATAACACTTTTCTCCAGTCTTCCTCTGTCCAGTGTCTGTGTTGTTTTACCCATCTTAATCTTTTTTTTGGCCACTCTGAGATAAGGCTTTGTCTTTGCAACTCTGCCTAGAAGGCCAGCATCCCAGAGTTCTTTCTACGTTGTTGTAATTGGGACCGCTGTTTTGCGGGTACTCTTTAATGAAGCTGGACACTCGAATGTACTTGTCCTCTTGCTCAGTTGTGCACCGGGGGCTCCCACTCATCTTTCTATTCTGGTTAGAGCCAGTTTGCAGGGTTCTGTGAAAGGAGTATTACACAGCGTTGTTCGAGAGCTTACGTTTCTCGGCGATTTCTCACATGGAATTGCCTTCATTTCTCAGAACAAGAATATACTGGCAAGTTTCAGAAGAAAGTTCTTTGTTTCTGGCCAGTCTGTAATTGAACCCAGAAATGCTGATGCTCCAGATACCAACTAGTCTTTTTTCTTGCAAAAAAGCCTTTTAAACGTAAACTTGGATTAGCTAATGCAACGTGCCATTGGAACACAACAGCCAAAGAGTCCATAGGTAAAGACCCTACTACCCAACAAGTTTACCCTGATTACAATTCTGCTTCTAAACACTATCTAGTCATGGTACAACAGTACGTTAGTAATGATACATTGGTGTCGAATAGGTTGTAGGTAGCCCAGCTTTACCCCCTCCGACTACTTAAACATGCCAGCTTCCCTCTCTAACTTAGCACCACCAAGTTATACATTTTGAGCTAACTTAAGCTGTCTGGTATTTGGTGTATGTCTTATTGCCAGCGGTGGTGGCATTAATTAGGCCTAAATTTAGGTTAAAATGTAAAATAAAAATCCTTTTGTTTGTTTGTATGCTGATTTCAAAGCAGCTAAAACATTAAGCTCTTCCTTAAATATACTGGATTGCTAGATAAGAGGGCAATTAATCGGTTTAATCAACCATTCATTCTATAGAAACATGAAAGACTTTGCGGGAGATGAAAGGAAGGAAATGTCCATATCCACCCTTTCCATGCATTAACGATGATGTTCAAAGCTGTTTAAACAGTCAGTTACTATATAATTGGTTCATGATTTCGGTTGTTATGTTAGCTTTGCACACTATGAACTTGTGTACATAGGTCAACCCTTATGGCAAGAATGATCATCAAGACTGGCCCTTCAGAACGCATGGCGAAATAGAAAAGATTGCAAAGAAGGTTCCAAACTGACTTGCTTTGGTGAATAAACCTCTCTGTCCTTTGGAGAAACACGGCTCACAGGATATTGTGGTTTTATGGGTGGGATGTTTCGGCTATTGTTTTACAAAGTCCTAAATAGATGGTACTAGGTACCAACACATTTAGCTCAGACGTATAGATTGTCAGAGACGAATTGCCTGAGGTATGGTTTAATGGTTTAATTAAGAGAGTTTTTGCAAATTTGGTGGAGCTGCAGGAAATGAAATACCTTTCGGAGGACCATATAGGAAATAAAGGTACTTTCCTGTTATCCGGAGCCATTCAAAAAAAAACCTATTTATTAATCGAAAAAATTTATCTTTACAACAATAGGGACACAAGAACAATTATAATTAAGATTTCGGAGGCCAAAAATCTTAAATTGCTTCCAACAGTGACTCAAATACATCCTCGTGTCCCACGTGCTAAATTCGGTCAAATATGACTCCAAATTATGACATGCTGTTCCTCTGTGTTGTTTGTTGCGCCATTTAGCAGATCCCCACATCCGCTCTACACTCTGATCAACGTCAGGTCCTTGGCCCAGCAGTAGAAGAAACAATCGGTTGTCACAAAGGGTAGAAGACTATCCGTGAACCAATTTCGGGTGCAGATGTTGACCTACTTCCAGCAAGTAGACTTTCTACGATCCCAGAAAATACTCGAGCCAAAGTAGAGCTTTTTCTTGTAAGAACGCCACTGCTTCTTCTTCGGTACGAGGTAGAGTGAAGATGTTAAATCTCATTATATTCGAAAATACCTATTAAAAAAGGCTGCCAAAACACATATTCCTAAAAACGTATTAAAAAAAAAAAAAAAAAAGTATTGGCTCCGGATAACAGGAAAGTACCAAAATAATCCTGTTAACTTGGATTGTTCTACCATTCACATTTATTAAATATGTTGAATTGCGTTGTGTTTTTTCCCCCTGTAAGAATAAAAAATAAATATAATTAAAAATAAGTAAATCAATCAATCAATCAAAGATAGTTATTGACTTGTCTCTAAAGATTAATATACTGTTGGTTCTCCAAAACTGGGATGTGAAATCATAACTTGTATCTATACAGTCTTTTCATATCGGCATAATTATTAAAACTATTTTCGGGGCTGGATTCAACATTGGAGATAAATCAGGAATAATCGAATAGCAATCCTCACAAAGGTTCCAATATATATAAAAAAAAGATTAAAAGAGATTAAAAGACGTTTTAATACATCCTAATACAGTGTATCTAATATAAAAGTGAAAAGCACATATATAACAATACTATTTCTTTCTTACATTAAAAAATAGTATTCTAAAAAAAATATATGATTTCAGGAAAAGGTCACAAGGTGAGCAATCAGCAGAACTACTGAATATGATTGAGGAAATGATTTATCCGGACATTACCATGTCTCCTACACAACCAAGGCATATTTGCATGTTGTAAAGGAGGAAACATCATAATTCGGCATAAATAATTTTCAGTGTCCAAAAAAATAAAGCCACATATGCCCCCAGCCTCATAAAATAAATTAAAACACTGTTAGCGCTAACATGGTAGATTCTATTATATTGTATTGTTATTAATTATTATAGATTGATTAACATTAAGTATGTTCTGTAGCACTGCGCAAAGGGCAAACAGAACATAAGTAGTACATTATCAATTATTTTTGTGGCGTGGGGGACACCATAAGTGGTCAAGTGGCATTCAGTTGTGTTATTATATGATAATAATAATTGGTTTTTTTAGACTTTTATCTCTATTTCTTTTTCCCATGCTGGAAATTTGCAAGTTTATGGTATTATAGGAACAATGAACCCATTTGCGTCCTGGGTCAAGAAGGTTTTCATCAGTGGCGTAACTACAGGGGTCACGGCGGCCGTAACTGCAACGAGGCCTGTGCCTCTAGGGGGCCCGAGCGTCCCCTGCAACCACTTGTTGTTGTCTTCTCGTACCGGTTCAAAATTGTTCAGAATGGGCCCTTCCAACCTAGACCTCGCCGGTACAAGATGAAGGACCCTTTCTAACCTATTTTGAACCGGCACAGAGAGACAGGAATGTATCGGGGTCACTTTACGTTAGTAATGGTAAATTATGCCCTAGTGGTTGTATGGAAAATTGCAAGTAAATATTTAAAAAATAAAAGAAGAAAAATTAGCAGTGGTCCAAAATCGTCAAATCAGGGCTGCCTAGGAGGCTAATTGCCCAGCCTTTCCCACTTGACACCCACTTGGTCAGGATCGAGCTATTGGTGGAAGCTGTAAATAATGTTATTAAACGGGGACTTTGGTGGGTTCAGCCTGGTTTTCTATGATTTTTTTTATTATTATTTATTGTTTTATATATAGCCCATCAAATTCCGTCAGGCAGTTTAAGGGGGCAGAGGTGGCACGGGTCATTGGTATATTCTATTTTATTGCCACATGATGCCCATCAGTCAACCTCCTCTTCTTTTAGTATACATTTTTATATTCAATTTTACCTAGAAATATAGAGTTTGACGGCAGAGAAGAATCATTTGGCGCATCTAGTCTGCCCATTTATTGGATTTGCCTTAAATTCAGAAAAGGTTTATGCCTATCCCATACATTTAATTTAAATTCCTTTACTATATTAGCCTCTACCAGTTCTGATGGGAGGCTGTTCCATTTATCCACCACCCTCTCTGTAGAGTAAATCGTCCTTATGTTACTTTGTAATTTGTAGGTAACTTTTCCATACAAAACAATAGAATTTATAATGCCTAAATACGTCACCTAGGAAAAAGATCTTTTAGGGGCACGAGCAAGATACCGATGTACACAGACCCCTTTTTCATTAATTAGACACATTAGTTTTTTAGCACTAATAATATATATTTTGAATATCCCTATTTTGAAAATACTCACAATCCCAGCATGGTTAATTATTTCAAATTTAACAAATATATTACCGGTAATTTACTTTAATCTTGACATGTGTAGATGTTTTTGTTAAACTAAATTATTTTATAATTCATTTATTAGCTATTAATATTTTGGGTTGGCTTTAGGAATGACATAAACTATCTTTGGACGGCTACCAATTTCCTTACAATAATTTGCTCCGTTAACTCTTCACGAGTATTACTCTAAACCTATTGTGCATCTACAGATACAGCGAAAAAAACTATAAACTCCGGGTAAAATGTACATTAATCAGTTAAAAACCAATGTATAGAGTTGCTTGCCGTGGAAGAAAGGACCCCCTACTGAATAAAAAAAAATAATATAGCAGACAAATAAATAACTCACTGGACAGCGTTTAAATTTAGATAAAATAATATTCAATAATAAATACAAATAATAAATACAAATAAAAATATACATCAAATACACAAAAAATATTTAGCTTTTTGGGTTTTTTTGTGTATTTTTTATTTTGATTTATTATTAAATATTATATTTTCTAAAGATAAGCGCTGCCGGGTAAGTTATTTATTTGTCTAAACCTATTGTGTTTGACCTATGACCTAGAGGCTTTGTATTAAGAAAACATATTTCTCCCTTGAGAGACGCTGAATACAAAGTGTTTACAAGGGAAATATTACACCCAGTGAGGGGTCACGTGGCCGCCTTATTAACTGCTCATAATCACGTATAGCTCCACACATACCCAACGCTGGAAAAGAATGAGTGCCTATTCCTGTGTACACACTCGTGCTTTTCTATATGTTATCCAAAGGCTCCGACCTTTT
Organism: Spea multiplicata; assembly: GCA_009364415.1. Classification (NCBI taxonomy): domain Eukaryota; kingdom Metazoa; phylum Chordata; class Amphibia; order Anura; family Pelobatidae; genus Spea; species Spea multiplicata. The sequence goes on from VKOC01000005.1 coordinate 46,044,169, forward strand.
TAATACATTTTGTTATTCTTTTATAACCCTTCCTGTCTTTTGAAAGTCCGCACTGCTTTATTTCTTGTTTCCTGCCCTTGATATACCTTTCTTGATGTAACCGAAACTGGGCGTAATGTATCTTTTGCTGAAATACATGCTAATGTATGGGACAAGTCAAAACAAGGATCTCGGTTGACTTGGAAATTGTAGACTTGGTAAAAACCCCGAGACAGGAAGAATGATTTATTTAACGGAGTATATTTAAAGGAACAATGCGTGCCAGCCGACAAACATCCTCGTGGTCAAAAGGGAAATGGGTTGCGTGAAGTTACTAAAGGGACATTTTTGTGCCATGAGAACAGATCTGCACATGAAATGAAGGAGGAGATCCCACCAGTGATGGTTTTTAGTATTTTTTATTATTTTATATTTTCGGTAATAGGGCTGACATGTAATACTAATTGTTTGCAGTTCGTTCCATAAAGTAGAGGAAAAACATAACAATCATAAAGGAAGTGTGATTTTCGTAGATACATAATAAAGCAGTGACATATCTAGTCTGGCCTTTTTCTAATCACTTTTTAATTCTTTAATATGCACACCCTAAGTTCTCTTGACTTCCTTAATTTTTCCCTGTAATACTTCAATTGGAAGTCTATTCCTGGTATCTACTGCCCGTTCTGTAAAGTAGAATTTTCTCACACGGCCCCACCGTCTAACATTAAAGGGATACGCCAGCCATCATGCACACTCTAATGCATATGATAGCTTTGATCTGGTACACCTGGTAAATGTTGTTGGAACACTCCGAGTTTTACCCAGAGACTCTGGCATACCTGGGAACACTCTGAGTTTTACCCAGAGACTCTGGGAGAAGCACCGGGTCTCCGGGTCGCCACTCCAGGTCGGAGAAGCGGCGTTCTAACACACCTCACTTCTAGCCCATTTCAACCTTAAACAGAAGCATGTCCCAGTGGGACCTCCAATTGACGTCAGCAAGACTGGTTTTGCCTGGAGACCCCGAGTGAAGCGCCACTTCTCAGGATTACCACAAAGAAACGCAGGGTCGTAGGAACAGCGTTGCAGCATGCCCCACTCCTCAACCACTTCTCCTCCGACCATAGTATTTGTGTGGAGTTAGCCCAGCACATGCAACGTTAGTGGGGCCACCCACCGAAGTCAGCGTGACCCGCCGCAACATCAGAGGGACCACCAACCCGCATTCTGGAAAGGGAGGGCTCAGAGTAGCTGGAGCCTGGATATTCCCAGGTATGGTCATACCTCAACACTCAGCATTAGGGACTAGTGGTGCCGAGAGGGGTGGAGGTGGCACTGCCCTGGGTTAGGTCAAGGACTGAACCAAAGATAAATATGACACTGCATTTATTTATAAAAGCATTGAATGCGGCACATTAGGTGAAACAGCACATTTTATACAAAATATACAATTAAGTATGTTTGACTACTGCATCATTCCATTGTGTTATTGTTAATTGTAACATAGATGTGTTATTAAAATATATATGTTGTTGAAATAATACGTTTGGAAAAACTGTCTGTCATTAGGAGGAAATTAGATTTCCTATGGATTTTCCACTTGGCAACTTAATCTAAGAGGTAGTGAGATTTCCAGTTCATGCCCTGGTGTTATTTTACACCTACTAATAACTCAGCAATGACAACAAATTACATTGTAAGATCCAGAAATCAGTGGAAAAAGGAAATTCCTGAGAGCAGGACAAATATTTTGAATTTTTGTGAAGTTCTGCTGATGTATAGCTTTTCTAATTCTACAGACTTTTCATGGAGGGGGAAAAAAACGTGTTTTATGTTGTTTGGATTCCTTTTTACTTCTCTCCACAACGATCCATAAAGTTGAGTCCATGATGGAATTAATCAACACAATTAAGATACAACCGTTAACTCCTGGAGGTCTACAGGCTGGTATGACCCCCATGGGCTTTTTGTGAACCCTGAAAAACCCTGGGATCTATTGCATTCTATTACATTACATGGTTAACTTAGGAGAGCCCTGTCTCTGTAGACTAAAATGTCTGAATGTTATGTCATACCTATGAAAAATAACATACTTTCTTACGTTACTAACCTGTTTCCCCACCTTTGAGATCTCCCCATGGCTGATGTTTCACATGACCTTAGCTACAATCAAATCTTCCTTGCCCAAGCATTTCCTCAACTTCTGTCCTGACCTCTTAATAGATCACACCAGCAGAGCCTTCTTCTTCTTACCAGTATGTACATGTGTTATTAGAATTCTCATGTCTTATATACTGTCAATTTTCATGTTATTCTTTAGTTTTGCTCTATCCTATTGTAACAGCGCTAAGGATTCTGTTGGCGCTCTATTATGTCGCTGGCCCTAATCCAGAGCCCTGCTGATGAATTACATTAGTAACTAAATTATTAACCATGTTTCTACAGAAACAATTATACTATTGTGACCAAAACACAACTGTCTTCTGCCAAGAGATTCTGTTGCCAAACATTATAACTTAACTGAAACTTTTAGGCTGAAGAATGGCTGATGTACTCCTGACCCCGATTGTCCAAGACTTCACTGGAGGTCAGCTACGTCTCCAATTAGTTATCCATCAGTAGGTTAGATGCCATAGGACAATGTTGGGTCGAGAATGGAGGTTTAGACGGTGTTCCTCGCCTTGACAAATTGTTGTGACAAAAATGAGACCTCCGCACTGGCTTCCGAAATTGCTTAATAAAAGAGCCAACAGAAACACTTTTATGGGAAACGTTAAAGCTTCTGTTACTGGACTGTTTCTGGTGGCTCTTTTGGAAACCAATGCAAGTGCGGAGGTTTCATTTTTGCTCTAATTGGTGGTGTTTACGGTGTATACTTTCAGCACCTTGCTTCTTAAGGCTGATTTGCTGGCTTTGTAGTTGGTTGTACATCTGCCCAGCGTTGTAGCCCATTGAAGTCTGATTTTTATGAAATTGTCGTGACAACCAACAACCAAACACCAAACTGTAGAGCCAGTAGTTTTAAATAATGGAGAACCCACCGAAACATGCACATATGCATGAGAACATTTTTCACGCTATGATAAGGGTCAAGTTCGTGTGTCTAACTGGGGGCTTGCAAGGCTGCAAACGGACACCAAGGTGGCACAGTGGAGTCACTGCCAACGCAACTCATCACCTGGATCAAAGGGACTGGATTCAGATGCCAGAATCTATTGTGGAACCAATATAATATGAATTGTTTTGTTCTTGTATTCCTCCCTTCAGGTAGAGTTGGCAGTGGGGTCCAGTTAAGCCCTTAAAACCTCCACACTGATGTCTGGATAGACATCTACTACCTTAAGAAGCTGAACATGTAAGAATTTGGGAGATAAACCAAGGTTTGAGTTGATGGACGGAACCAGGAGCTGATATCAGGTACACATTACAAATCATTATGACAAAGAGGAATTCAGTTTATTTTGTTAAGTCTTTACCAAGTAAAACTTTACTCCTTACATTTGCAATCTTTCTAAAAGATATGAAATTAATTGGAAATGGTGTAAATACGACAATAACCCATTAAAACCAACATTCATTTATAACGTGGAGAGATTTGGCTCTCGTACAATGTTTAGTTAAACACGGATTTAAGATAAATAAATTAGTATTTTTTGGCAACGTGGAATATCCTTTTGGACATAGTTCAGTTGTGTGATCAGCGTCCTTGGAAAGGATAATATCCAAGCAGGAAGAAATCTACAATATACAATATAGTACTTTCTCATTGTTTTTAGAATTAAACTGTGAAGACCAAAGTACTTGAAAAAATACACCTCCCCGTTCCACTGTTTAGCCTCATTTATCACGAAGAAGTATAAAGATAAGATTTTTGGTAAAGATTTAGCTAAATAACCCTAACTCCCCAACTTCCATAAGTCTTTTCATGGAATCTCGTATCTTCGTATTAAATCTCTGTCAATCCTTTGTGATGATGTATACAGGTTCGGGGATCTTATCACAGCCTTCAAGGGTCACAGATATTTTCAGTAGCACAAATTGTTTACTTTGCACCACTAACCCTAGGGTCACCATTAATCAGGGGTCGACAAATTTGGTTTGTTTCTAGGAGGCAGCCAATAATGTAGGAGCCAGGTTTTTCTACCAATATTGGCAAAAAAAAGCAAAGAAGTACTTTAAAGCTGTAGATTTGCACTTATAGGATTTGTTATTCATAGAGGATTTGCCCCAGCACCCAGATTGCATCCACAGTGGCCTCCTCTCCGGGTCTCTGGTCTCCTCTCAATCTTGCTCATGCGCACACTTTATTAATTCTATAACCTTTAGTAACTGTAATGGATAGACTGGTAAAATACACATACATACTCTACATTTACCAATTCCTGAACATTCACACTTCCACTACACATAAACATCCTTGCTCTTGCATCCACACACCTGCTTGTCCTTAGACATACTTGCCCTAACACATTCTCTCACATTTCTCATTATCTGTCATCTTTCTCATTACAGTACATTTCCCCTTTCTGTCCATTTCTCATTACCCCCTTTATCTCTTCCTTTTCTCTTTATCTCTCTCCTTCTCTTTGATTCTCCTTATTTCACATTATCTATCCCACTTCTCTTTTCCTCATCTCCTATTTTCTCTCCCTTTTCTCCCTACCTCTCTCTTTTTCTCTTTTTTCTCCCTTTCCTATTGATCCAGCCCTCTCATTATCTCTCCCCTTTTTCTATTTATCTCTTCTCTTTCTTTTTATCTCTCTTTGTTCTATTTATCTTCCCTCTCTTTATCTCTTCTGCCCTATCTCTTTACTTCTCCTTATTTTCTCTTAACCTCAGCCTTTTCCTCATCTCTCCCCTTTCTGCTTTTTCCTTATTAATCTTTCTGTTTTTATTAAATGTCTCCTGCATTTTCTCTGTATCTCTCTCTTGTCTCCCTACTTTTCCCCTTTTATCTCTCCCACTCTCCTTTGATCCTTTTTTCATGATATCTCTCCATCATTATCTCATCTCTCTCTTTTTCTCTTTATCTCTCTTTTTTCTCTAAATATCTCCCATTTGTCCCCATATCTTCTCCTTCTCATTAGCTCCTCCATTTCTCCCTATCTATCCCCTTATTCATTATCTCTTTCCTTTCTTGTTATCTTACCCTTCTCTCTATCTCTCCTCTTTTCTCTCTCCATTATATCTTTTTTTCCCATTTCTTATCTTTCTCACTGTTTCTTCTGTTTAGATCGTCACCTAACTGTAACAATAACAGAACTACAAAAAAATCTGCAGGCCTCCTACACAGAAAAAAATGTGACCTGGCCCCTGGCATCAAATGGTTAATGTTCTAGGAATTTTTTTTCCCCCTTACATTACAATAAATATTTTCACCTTTTAATATGAAGGCATCTGTTTTATATAGCAATTTGACATTTTGTATCACTGGAAATAATTACTGGTATGCAGGGAAAGATAAGACATACTTAGGATATCTTAAAGAGTTCAAAAATGTGAATACTCAAAAAAAACCATCTCCAACATCATCTGTTTTTAATTATATTCATATAGATATATATATATATATTATATATATATATACATGTATATGAAGAAGAAATTGAATGATAAATTTGATATCATTCCTACAGTAACCACACTTAATACAACGAGTAATACTGTATAAATAATATTTATTGATCTAACTATCCATTGCACACTTTTTCTTTGTGACTTGAGAAAATATCAAAGATGATGTCACATATGTGCTGAACAGACGGCCAGGTAGTCCTGGCTGGATACGTGTGTTCCGCTGGACAGGTCACTCCCTTCGGCGTTCAGGCCTCCCAGTGTGCCACTGCTCAATGGGCCTATGTATGTGAGAAGAAATGTACATGCATAAGTGTGAGGATGGATGTCTATGTGTGAGCATGGATGTGTAAGTGTGTGAGCATGGATGTGTAAGTGTGTGAGCATGGATGTGTAAGTGTGTGTGTGTGTGAGCATGGATGTGTAAGTGTATGAGCATGGATGTGTAAGTGTGTGAGCATGGATGTGGTAAGTGTGTGTGTGTGTGTGAGCATGGATGTGTAAGTGTATGAGCATGGATGTGTAAGTGTGTGACCACGCATGTGTACGGGAGTGTGAGCATGGATGTGGAATTGTTGTGGGATGGAGTGTGTGTTAGCATAAGTGGTGTGAGAGAGAATGTGTGTTTGAGGGCAACAATGGTGCAAAACAACTGTTTGGGGCAAAGATGGTACAGATAACCAACTGTTTGGGGCACTGACAAGCTGTTTGGTGCAAAGATTGTGCTCACAAGGTATTTAGGGCAAATGTGGCACCGTAGGACAGTTGCTTGGTGAAGTTGGGGGTCAATTTTCGCATTGGGGGCCCTATGGTATCTAGTTATGCCCCTTGCCTTCAGAACAATGGTACTCTCTGTCTCTTGGTACTATTAAGGAATTCTGACAATAGCATGTTGTTGAGCGTTACTAGGCATATTTACAGTAATCCATTGAAGACACAGATGCCACACTCAAGAATACCTACCAACAGTCCTGTATAAAAAATGCAGCTATACAAACTATAGACAACTGTTAGAAAACATGAGTTCCAATCCAGTATTGTCTTCAGAAAAAAAATGTTAATGATAATACAATGTGTATATGTAAAAGATGAAAAAATGAAATACAATTTATCTTAAAACACTTATCTCTGCTCAATATATTTAATGAACTCTCATTATATATACACTGTATATATATATTTAGTTAATACTGTAAACATTTATTTAGGTAACACTCTTATTTACTTCCAAAATATAAGTCTAAATAAATTCTAAATTCAATTATTATATTCAAATAAATATAAATTCAAATAAATATACTTTTTAAAATAAGTAGAATAATACATTTACGTTTTTATAAATGCTTGTTTTTTTTTTCCAGGGACATCTAATGCATGTTTTTACATTATTTTGATGATGTTGCCTATTTACTAAAAATACACTTTTTAATACATGGAACAGCATGCAGCCTACTTTTTGCAACAAGTTTTTTTTTTTATATATATATTTTTTTCTTTCCTTCCTTGGAGGGAGTGTCACAGACCCCCTTTTTTTTGCCATGTCATTCATATCTACAGTACATGCATGCAAACCATTAAATACAAGCTGCCCAACCTCCCTTTATCAGTCTCCTGCAGGACCTGACAGCAGACAATACGCTCCCAGCCACGATGGCTTTTGAAACTAACATGAGGTTTAAATTTTCAATTTTAGCAATTAGCCTCCAGATCCTCATCATCATTTTATTCGGGATATTTGTGCGATACGATACAAATCATCACACAGTATCAAAAAATGCCACGCACGAAGATGACACCTTCATTGATCTCTATCCTTGTAAGTATATATATATTTTTTTTTTGAAAATATTATATGAGCTTAATCATTTTTAATGTTGAAATAAAACATTATCATTTATTTTTTTATGCCTTTTTTAGGAGTCTATGTGTAATCTACATTTTTATGCTATTTGTTTGTTGGCGTTTAATTAATTTGTAATCTTAAAATAAAAAATAAAAATAAAGTAAATTATTAAAAATATGAAGAAAATATTTGAAGCTGTTTATACTTTTTGAGTTGTATTATTTGTTATTTTTAATATTTTTAGTTGTAAATAATAATAATTAATAATAATAATATTATGATATATGCATTATTATTTGATCTGGCATATGTTCAAGTACTACCCCATTATTTGAAAAATACCAGTTCGCTTGGCTAGATACGTACTTTTGGTTGGTACAGAACAAAACTAAAGTTGGAATACAGCATTAGAAACATCGTTAGTTGTGATGACGAGTCGCCAAACCCTTCCCAGAATAATTCTTTAATCACAAATAACATTTTCCTCCTTTACATTTTTTGCTGGGAACGCTTAATTGACATGTGACAAAGAAGCAAACACCGGATAGGCTGATGCCATAAAAACAGATAAGGTTTCCTAAAGGTTTCTGTGTTTTTTTTTCCACTCGATCCTGCAGCTTTGTTTGCAATTTATGTTTTGTCTAAGTGGAACATCACCTTAAATTATGTTTTTTTTTTATTTTATTAGTAAAAAAATATGGCAGCTTGGCGCTATTTCATATATTATTTTTTTTTGGTTTAAAAACTTGATTTTTTTTTTACATGACTAAGGGGATGACGTTTAGAGTTAAAAATCCCCCCATCATGTCGGTCCTCATAGCTTTTTCTGCTATGGCTTTACTGACCCTTTAAGAAGTCATAGAGACCAATCACCTTTCATCCTGTTATTAAATCGAATCAAATCAAGGGTTTTGCAACAATCTCATCACGGGAAATATTATCCCCCCCCTCCGAGACCACCCTTTAGATAATGCTGCAACTCCCATCGCCCATGCAATCGGCTGAGAATGATAGGATTCATGCTCTCATTGTAATCAATACAGATCTACAGTAATCTATACAATGGATGTATCCATGTTTTTATTTCGTTAGACAGTTCTGGGGTCTTATACCCAATAAATGCAAATTGGTACAAAAAAACAATTTTTCCTGCTGTAAAGACTCAAACCTTAATCAGTCGTTGGTCTCGTCTTAGATTCAGGAGCCGTATGTCTATCCCATGCATGTTTAATACCCTCACTGTATACCCTCTACCACTTCTGCTGGGAGGCTCTTCCACTTATCAACTAGACTCTCGGGAAACTTCCTTACAGTACATCTAAGATCTGTAACATCTGTTTAATGCAGATGAAGTTGTTTTTATCGGATACTGGACTGCATGCAATTTGTTGTGATAGAATATTTTGCATGAAACGCAGAGCGCTTTATTGCGATGAACTATTAATTTGCAGAATGTGGTTTTGCCCAAGCGTATCCCACGTGTGCACAGGAGGTACAGCGGACTATGGAAATCATGTATTTGGCTTTAACTTGCAAACTAGACCATAAGACGCGTGGCAGACTGTTCAACGGGATAACCGCGAATGCAAATTATATCAAAGAAACGGCAGCCAGCGATAACGATAACCATAACAGCCGCCAAAAAAAAGGAGCGTTCTGGAGACCCCCGGATATTCAGGAGAGGGTTCAGAGGGGAGCTGCCAGAATGATGAAGAACTGGCAGGATAAAAATGATCAGGAAAGACTAAGGGATCTCAGTATGTCCGGCATGGGGGAGAGAAGAGAGAGGAATGGGATAAAAACCTTTAAATACATAAAGGGGTTTTTAAAAAGTAGAGGAGGGGGGGGGTTAATTTCAAAGAAGGAGAAACAACAAGAGACCAGAATCTAAAACTGGAGAGTAAGAGGGTTAGATGGGATCTAAGGAAGTTTTACTTTACTTGGATAGTGGTGGAAACATGGAACAGTCTCCCAGCAGAAGCAGTAGGTGTGGTTGGAATAGTCATGGCTCCTGAGGGTGGTAGATAAGTGGAACAGCCTCCCAGCAGAAGTGGTAGAGGGTAATACAGCGAGGGGATATAAACATGGGTGGCATAAGCATATGGCTCCTGAGTCTTAAGACTAGACCAACGACTGATTAAGGTTTGAATAACCGGCAGACCGGCCGGGGAGAAGGGGTCTGATCTGCCGGCAAGTTCTCAGGGAGGGTATTTTATTTAGGGAAATACTATCAGCTCTTATAAGTTACGATGTTGCTCTTATATTAGGTTTTCTTGTTACATGGTTACAGGGACTCCATGTTTGAAGCAGGATGGCGGGCATTGGTGTCCTCCTCAAACATTATTCCCTGCGTGCCGAGCGACTTTGGCATTTAAAAGTCCAATTCATTAGGGAGGGCCACTAACGTCACATTCTATTCTTTAGTGAATTGGGAAAGTAATGACGCTTTTTTTCCCCCCTTAAGCGGAATGTCCCCTTCCTTTTTGGCATCATCGGGAGGGAAATTCCTTCATTAACATTTTGACTTCTTTTGTGAAGACCTTTCAGACCTTCTACAAGACCTTTTATCAAGAGCAGCATTGATCTACCCCGGTTTAACGAAAACACGCTCCTGATGACATAATGTTTCTAAAAAAATTTATTTTCCTGTATAAACCAAAATGACAAGTTTTTTTGCCAGCAGGGAATCTTTAAAGGGACAGTGTAAAGTTCCTGACGGCCCCCCTATAGAAGAGTGCATTTTCTATAGGTTCCTTAAAAAAAGGGGGAAAGGTAAAGTACTTAACTGATGTAGAAGCTGCAGCTCTGCAGCTGCCACTTTCTCTAGTGATGCTTGCTTCAAGCAGCCAATCAGTGGCAGGAATTCACTCCCATTGAAATCAATAGGAGCACTTTCCCTGTATGCACTGATGGCAATTGCCAAGCGGGAGCTGGCTGGAGGTAAGTATAACTTGTGCAGGAAGGGGTGTTCAGTTGAGCTTACCTCCTGCAAGGCAACTAATAGGGGGGGGGGTTATAGGGGCAAGTGCTTATGGGGGACTTCTGTGTAATGACCCCCATGCATTTTGGAAAAAGACACCTCTCAGCTATTCTATGCATTAACGTGCACATGATGGTTGGAGTGTATGATGTCAGTACTGAGATATGAGATCATCAGTTCTACTAGATGTTTGTCCCCACAAACTTTTAGGGTAAAAGAATAAAAAAAAAATTAAAAAATATATAAAAAATAGTATGTCCAGAACTACTGTAGGCAATTTTTTTTTTGTATAATAATAGAAAACCGAGCCTGGCACTTTAAGGCCAGAGTCCACTAAATGATGTATGTGTGGCTGAGGCTCGTTCAGCCGCATGTTTCCAGTTGTGCGGATTGTGGACATGCGTATCCATCCTGCGGCCGCGCACCCAAGGGCCAGATGTGCCGTGTGAGGCGGCATTGAAGAAAATGAGCCCACTTCATGTGAAACTGGCCCTTTCCGGGCATATGCCTGGCCAAATAATCATTGAAATGATATAAGCTTTTGGCAGTGTTATATTTTATACACACATATTTATAGAAAGGCAAGCAATATTTCGTTAATTTAAGAAATGGATTCCGCTGATAAAATTTATTTACATATATCTTATAGAAACATAGAATGTGTTGGCAGATAAGAAGCATGCGGCCCTCTGGCCTGGCCAACCTCTGAATCCTTTCCCCGGCCTTATCTTATATCTAGGATCGCCTTATGTTTATCTCATGCTTGCTTAAACTCACTCACTGGATTAACCTCTATTACTTCTGATAGAATGGGCACAACATTCACTCATTTCCATCTCTAAGCTCTTTTAATAACTTTGGGGGGGGGTATCCCATCAGGCCCCATCGACTTATTTGTCTATCTTTCTCATTTTGTTTAATAATTACCATTCTTGCTACTTCTGCGGAGTACCACAGCGGTTTCTTTTTGCTCCTACTGACCAGTAAATATTAAGAAATAATCCAGTTTCTCCTGGACTCCATTTAAATGGCCCCCAGTCCTTCACACATATTCTCATTTTAGAAAAGTCGGCTTTTCTAAAACCCAAAACGTTTGTTTTTGTGTGGTGTGACTCAGTCACTGTTCGTATATTAAACCGCACAGACTGATGATCACTAGATCCCAAACTTTCGCCTACAGAAATATCCAATTTAACAAATCCAATACTGAATCCAATATGGCCGCCATACGAGTTGTCTCCTCAACGACTTGTTTTAAAGATAATCCCAGTAGGGAGTTCAGAATATCTGCACTCCGGGCACTACCTGCTACCTTGGTTGCGGTAGAGGGACTGCTATACCCCTAGACTTGCCCCCTAGATCCAACCTAATTCAGACAAGATACCTAAAATTCTTACATTTGTAGCAAGCAGCTCAATTAAACAACTTTGAAGTAGCAATATTCGGAGGGCTGTGATAGATGTCTCGGCATATACCTCAGAAATACATTTAAATTGTAATATCTAACAGCATAAAAGGAATCAGTATTATCGATAAAAAAACACAGCATTTGGTTTAAATGGTTAACCCCTTCAATGCTGCATATTGAATTTAATTTGGCATTAAAATGGATACATTATTATTATTATTATTATTATTTTACATTTCTACGGCGTGTAAAATTAATTCAGACCCAATTAAAATGGTTTGATTGTGTCATTTAAGAGGCGATAAAACGTAGCGCATCCCATTTAGTCACTTTGGCGAAAATTGGTCTTCATGTAGCTTTTTTATGTAAATTTTCTAACCATATACTTAAGAATCACAGTGCTTTTTTTCGCCAGCGTTAACCAATTAACATGTAGATGGCTCGTTGAATCTCATTGAATCTGGGACCAGAACGTCATGTTAAAGGTGCTGTTCCACTATTCCTCACCCTGAACGTTACGATGAAACAAAAAAGCATATACAGTTTCATCCTATCGGTGATTTTTTTTTTAACTATAATTCAGCACAGAATGGGAAACTTGACCTTTAATGTCTGATTTAAGAGGTTTCAAGAGGTTATACCGCAGAAAGATATCTCTCTGGTAATACCTCCATATATTCATTATCAAATAATCTCGTGTAATCTTGTAATAACCCGTTTATTATTTTGAAGGGAATGAGTGGAATGCAGTGGGAGTAACGTGTACCTTCCCCGTTTACTTCTCTCCTGTTAAACCAAATACGTTCTACTTATTTATGGGGAATAACCATTTTTAAAGGCATTTTTTTTTCAATTTAGTTATTTTTTATATAAAGAAACAATAATATTACACATAATACGGTAATACATATAAAATTAAACAAAATCAACTAAAAAGTATTAGTTTGGGAAAAAAAAAAGTTATAGAACTATATCCATCCATCACAACGTCTCTTTTTTAAGCATTTTAATGGAAATTTGCCAATTTTAAATGGTTTCTCAGGCTGTTAAAGATATCATATTCTGTTGGCACAATGCCGGGTGGAAGCCAGTTTAGCCAAGGAAAAAATACTGCAAATGGGCCGCGCTGTGGACTATATGTATTACTACCCTGGCTGACGATCTGAAAGCAAAAGTCACGGGCACAATGCCAGGGGATGAAGCTACCAAAAAAATTGAATGCCAGGGGATGAGGCTACCAAAAAAATTGAGCAAATGTGCTGTTGTGCCAGGGTGAATTAAGCTACGGAATCTGTGCCAACTTGATATCATCCTCCGTAGGGTTAATAGGCCAGTTGGAGGGATCAGTGATCTCACTTAATGAACAATGGCGTAACAGGGAGCCTGATCGAACAGGTCATTGGCAACCTCCTGTGCGGCAGAGGGGCAGCCTCCCCCTGGACCATCCGACTTAGGTCAAGATTCATCCTAAACCAGAATATGCCTATCCCACGCGTATTTACATTTTCGTACATGGTTATATTACATCTACTCTCGTTTTAGATTATGATCTTTTGCTCTAACATTTCTCCTCCTCTGAAATAAGCGTCCCGCCTATTAAATCCCTTTGTGTATTGCGTAGCGAGATCCTTTATCCTGCAAGCCATTTGCCATTCTAGTCTCTCTTCTACAAACTCTCTCCAGAATGTCAGTACCCTTCTCCAGATGTCTGTTGGGGAAATTCACTATTTGGTTATCACAAAACTACTAGTGGGGAAAAAAATAGCTTACGTCAAGATGATGATGTTGGTATATGCGCATGAACGTTCTTTCGTTGTTTTACAGTATTTCAAGATGTCCACGTCATGATCTTCGTCGGTTTCGGTTTCCTGATGACGTTCTTAAAGAGATATGGGTTCAGCAGCGTGGGAATCAACTTGCTGATCGCAGCTCTGGGTCTTCAATGGGGAATTTTAATGCAAGGTCTATGGCATCTCCACGATGGGAAAATCAACATTGATATATTAAAGTATGCTCAATTATACGATTAAATATTATATTACATACGATTATCAAGTATATTTAATATATTGTTAAATATATAAGAGTTAAGTTATTTTTAATAGCAAAGTTGATGCTTACACTAGCAATCTCTTATGCTTATATCTATATATATCGAAATATACTTTATCCCAGCATTCATCTGACATTCCCCAATTGCCTATAGTTCCAAATTTTAATAGCTCCTTCAGAAATCAAGACGGATAGAGAGGGGTGGAAGGGGAAGATATGTATCATAAATACCCATGGTGCAATTATTTCTAAAAACCCCCCCCCCAAATTGGCCGAATTAATATATTAATGGAATGTATACTTTGGCTCTAATGATTAGGTCGCCATTCATGGATAAACCCTGATTTTTTTTTTGTAGAATGATAAATGCTGACTTCAGCACAGCGACAGTGCTGATCTCATTCGGAGCCGTGCTGGGAAAGACAAGTCCCATCCAGATGCTTGTTATGGCAATTCTAGAAATCGCTGTGTTTGCAAGCAATGAACATCTCGTTGCCTTTTTGGGAGTAAGTTGTGTTCTGTTTATTGTGTCTTTTTTAAATGTGGTTGTTAAGCAGATATAAGCAGGTGAATTGAACAAAAAAAAGAAAATTCTACGAACATATCATCATATATATAAACCCAATAAATTGTTCAAGTAGGGCCCAGATATGACAATATTTGGAGGAGATGATGACCATTGCTCCTAACATGTTCACCTCCAATCCTACTTACTAAATTAACCCTTGTGTTAAATTTTCCCTTCTAATGAGGGAATCTTACATCTATGAACAGGCAAAGGATTCAAAACATTCTTCTAGCGATGCCTCTTTTTTACTGTTGTGCTTATTCTTGTTGGCCAACATTTTGATGCTGATACGGTGGAAATGCCACTCTCGGAAGTTCTATGACATCCATCACCCTGTTTCAAAAACATGCCAATATATTAGCCAATCCCTGATGACCATATGCACACATAAATCGTTTATACTTACCAAGAACCTGTGTACGCATTTTGTGGACCACCAGGAGGACAACCATGGTCCATGCTAAAAGTAGAAGCCCCTTTGTGATAATAGGCAGTCATTGATGAGACACGAAAGTAACTGTCCTGGGCATAGATTATCGGGATCGACTCTTGACGTCTGCCTTTTTTTGAACCCGAACATCTCAGAATTTTTTTTTTATTTAAATGGTCACATATTGTCCCTCACACAATAATATGAATAGGGATTTATTATAGTTTCTTGGTAATTATGTCTCAGAAAACACATAGGTTCATCACGTTCCACGTCCATGTTGCTGTTTCATATCACTCTTAAGCGTCTCAATTTGTTCCGTTTCATAGGCCAGTGATGTTGGTGCATCCATGATTATTCACACTTTTGGGGCATACTTCGGTCTAGCTGCTGCAGCGGTTCTTTATCGGCCAAGCTTGAAAAACGGCCATACGAATGAAGGGTCAGTTTATCACTCCGATTTATTCGCCATGATTGGTAAGAGCCAATACCTGCTTCATACACATTTTAATTCTAATTAACACTGAAGAGATACACATCAGTCACTCTAATCAAAAATTTCATTTTAAATTGAATTTATTTCTTCTTATTTATCTTATCTTCTCCCCCAAGATTTAACCCTTTTATATACACATTGATATTTTCCCATTAATGACAATACCACCATATTTTGCCCATGGGCTCATTCTTGGATCTGGCCAATATCTTTTTGTAAAATGCCTAGGTGTCTTAGTTATATAAACAATGTTTGCCATTTAATCGATTACATATATAGTTCAGACACAAGACTAAATGTAATTTTTAATACTGAAAAACATACTGTTTTAATCACATACAGGAACCCTTTTTCTCTGGATGTTTTGGCCAAGTTTCAACTCTGCCATTGCCGAGCAGGGCCTTCCTCAACAAATGGCCATCATCAACACCTACTTCTCTTTGGCCGCCTGTGTACTTACGGCATATGCCTTCTCCAGTTTGGTGGAACACAAAGGCAAACTGGATATGGTACGGAACTCAAATGAAAGAACGCTGAATAGAAAACAAGAATGTGAACCGACAGGGTCCAATATTAAATGTTAAAGACCTTTCGGAATCTTAAGTTATGGCCAAAGCCATTAAACTGATCAAGTTGTACTGTAGAACCTGTGTATCTACTTTGTAGCCCACCAGGAAGACCACCATGGTATCTGCTATAGAAAACCCTATTGCAATAGGCAGCCATTGATGTTTAACCAAACTGAGATCATGTGCTGGATTTAAAGTATGGGCAAAACAAATAGTATATTTTGAGTCTAGGTATATGTATCATGTGACCCCAATGTATGTGAAGTTAAGGTATATGTATCATGTGACCCCAATGTATGTGAAGTTAAGGTATATGTATCATGTGACCCCAATGTATGTGAAGTTTAGATATATGTATCATGTGACCCCAATGTATGTGAAGTTAAAGTATATGTATCATGAGGGATGGCATCAGTAGGCAGCAACTCTTTGTTGAGCCTCTTCAAAGCTTTCGTGGGAGTATAATGGGCTCTTTTTAATTAGTAAATTACTAGAATATAAGAAAACAGAACTCTTAGTCCTTTTGATTGCATGCCCAGGTACTAATTTCTTTTCTACTCGTTGCAGGTCCACATCCAGAATGCTACCCTAGCTGGAGGTGTTGCAGTGGGTACATGCGCAGACATGAACATTGGCCCATTTGGAGCCATGATCATTGGTTTCATTGCTGGGATAATCTCCGTCATTGGCTTTAAATTCTTAACCGTAAGTGTGGAACGTTGGGAAATAATCATTTTCATAAAAGATTTAGGCGGGGCAGGAAATATTTAATGCTTGGAGTATTTTACACTTCCATGTAATCTGAATGCAGGGATCAAAGAGATCAAATTCAAAAGTTTAAATTGCCTCACTGTTTTAACAATCAATTACTTCTGCTGGAAGGCTGTTCCGCTTATCAACTACCCTCTCAGTAAAAGTTAATGAACGCTGTTTTACAGCCAATTCTAGCTTCAAAGCTGAAAATTCAAGATACTTGTGGAGTGCACAATTTGCACGGATTGCCAGGCATTCTGGGAGGCATTGCTGGAATAGTGGCTGCTGCAATGGGAGCCAAGGATGGGTAAGTTTATTTCATTCTGCTTTATAATATTTATTGTATATTGTGTACTATTGTAGCCAGAGGAGGACTGGTAATGTTCGGCCCAGGAGCCCACAGAGTGGCCCTGGAATAAGGCGTTTAAACAAAGATTTGGCCCTGACAAATATGTACATTATCCAGGTCTGCCCTTTATTCAACAATAAGCACTGTATATAACGCACATACAATTAGCACAGAAGGGATTGAGTCAGGCAAAACGCTGAACACCCTGGTGGCTGTATGTGGAATTGCAGTTAACATCCAATAAAAGGTTTTAGGCCGTGGGCCAAAATCTTTAAATCGAAGCAACCCAGGGGGCAATTGGCCCCCTACCCCCTTGTCAGCCCTGATTGCAGCTACATATGAAAATAGGAGGGCATTTAGTAGCTCCCCTACACAGTTGGAAGGGGGGTCCAAGAATCTTGTTTTTAAACTAACTTATTTTTACTTATTATTTTATGATTACTACTATTATTATAACTGAACTAAAACTAAAAAAAGAAAAACAATAGTTGCAGGTGAGGATATTCACACCAAATGTCCTCACCTGTAACTCACCAAATCTAAAGTCACAGGCACCCACAAGTACATGCAAGCAGCTCATATATACACATAAATACACAATATAAATACAATATAAATATATATATAATGTCACTGGAGACTGGGCAGACTGGAGATAAAAAACACGGCCCTGTCACTTTAAGACCAGCAGGCGCTTAATGATAAACGCTCTTACAGTCTCACGCTGAAGGACTGGATCTGAAGCAGTAAATGTAAGGGTGCCATCAGCCACTGGCCCTCCAGGCATTTGCCGGTTTGCTAGATGGCCAGTTATTGGCATACCTGGAAATGCTCCAGATTTCCCATTTCCTCTCCTACCACGCAAACCCCGCTACCAGAAGATGACTCCGACTCTGGATGTTCCCAGGTATGGTTTTTGGGGCAGGAAATTAATATACAGAGACCTTTGGAGCTCCCCTAGGCCTGACCTAGAACAGCTTCCTCAGCGGCCTCTTTTGTGGCAGCTGTCCTCGCTGCAGGGAAGTAGGATATGCTCTGTTACTTAAAGACTGGCAGCACCATTCAAAGCATTCAGAGATCTCCCTTGTAACCAGCTTTTTGAGAGAGCCCGATTGCCCCTGGGCCTACCGCCATAGGCCAGATTGCCTTGTTTACATATATGCTACTAGTGCCACTTTTTTCAGCTTCCATGTCATCTTCAATCTAGGGCAAATTTAGCAAAGTACACCAGATTGCAAGCTTTTCTGACAATAGGGGTTTATTTTTTCATATGTATCATTCCCGAGAAACAATACCTGGGCCTCCTCAGGGGTTGGACTTACGGAGCTCTCCTTCTCCTTATAGGAGGCTAGAGGGGGTGTGGATGAGATAAAGGGGCAGGGCTAGCTGCACACAGGGTGGAGCTAGTCCTAAATCACCTTGAAGTGGGTGGAACTAAAACAGGGAGCAGTCGTGGCTGAATGCTGCTCCCCGATCAGGCAGCCTGGTAATGGTAATCAGGTCTCGTTTCCAGTGCCTCCAGGTATGCAAATTTCCCGTATTGTGGTAAATACATGTGACATTAAATACATTATAAATAACCGCAACCGGTGACTCTGCTTCCAGCTCTTCCCCCGTCATGCAAGGGGCTGCTCTGGCTGCAACGTTTGGGATTTCTGTTGTTGGAGGAACCATTACAGGTGTGTATGAGCCTTAAGGAAATCTCTGTTATAGTTTATAGGGGGAGAGTGCTCTCTATAAGCACAATAGCTGTATGGCAAGCAAGATAAAATAGACATCTCAATTCAGTTGTGTCTAAACGCATGCTTCTTTAAATGCCATTTTATATGTATACCCCATAATTTGGTAAAAAAAAAAAAAAAAAAAAAAATAACATATTAACAATTAGATTAAAAAATATATAAAAAAAAGTTTTTTTTTGTAATTTTACTTTACCACAGGTAAGATGCCATTGCTGGAGAAAAAAATCTATGTTCAGCAACATCTCCTTAGCTCATTGTTTATGGTCCACACGTTTAAGTGATATTTTACTAATTATTATCCATGAAAAACATACAAAGTTAATATTTCCTACCAGCAGATGGTGCCTTCGTATTACGATCTGCACAACACTAGCAATATACTGGGATTGCAGCTGACAGCATTAGTCAAAATACACTATATGACCAAAAGTATGTGAATGCCTGACCATCAGACCTAAATGAGCTTGTTGGAGATCCCATTCCAAACCCTTGCCATTAATATGGAGTCGCCCCCCCCCCCCCCCTTATGGCTATAACAGCTTTTGCTCTTCTGGGTCGGCTTTCCACAAGATTTCAAGATTTGGGGGAGTTTCTGTGAGATTTTTGCCCGTTCATCCAGTAGGGCGTTTGTGAGGTCAGGAGCTGATGTTGGACGAGACGCCCAGCTCACAATCTCCGTTCCATTTCATCTCATAGGTGTTTGATGGGGTTGAGGTCGGGCCTCTGTGCGGCCGGTCATTTTCTTCCACCCCAAACTCCTCCAACCATGTCTTTATGGGGCTTGCTTTGTGCGCTGGGGCTTTTCACAATGTTTTGGATCAGCCCAGGGGCCCAGCCCGTCCCTGTTTGTGGCAAAGATGATATCCTATTACAGCGCCTGTTCTACGGCCTAGGTCTGTCTACAGAGACTGCCTATGGGCTTCAATTTATACGCCTGTTAGTAATGGGTGAAACAGCTTAACTCAATAATTAGGAGGGGTCCACATACTTTTGGTCACATGGTATACCTCTGTTATTATTATCATTAACATATTGCATTAAATATTTAAAAACATAACCTAAAACATGTTCGTAAAAATCTTGTTAAGTTTAAATTGTTAATTATGAAAAACACTATATTCAACTAGTTTTTTTTCCCTACCAGGCTTCATTTTGAAATTGCCATTTTGGGGACAGCCGCCTGATCAAAACTGCTACGATGATACACTTTATTGGGAGGTAAATGAATACAAACGCTACCTTTTTCTATGCCCTGACATACTGTACTTCATAAAAATTGTCTAAATATTATAGACTATTATAAAATGAGATTAAAGGAGCTGTTCCACCTACGGTGCTAAACTTTCATTAAGACAAAGTCCAATAGAAACACAATTCCCAGAACTGTTAAATTCCAAAACACTATTTTTTAAAAAGTTTGCCTGATTTTGACTAATGAGCACGTGAAACAAAAACAGGAAGTGGCAGGTTGTTGCCATAGCAACTGAAAAGCCTCTGAAGCATTTGTCCTCTTTTCTTTATGTGATTAAAATGTTAGAAATAAGAAGAAAAACCAGATCTGTTCAGGTTTATTTGCTAAAAATGCTAGAGAGCGGAAATAATGGGTTTGTCTAAGTGGAACAGCACCTTTAATTGGAAATTTAATTGAGAAACCAGCATGGCACAGAATGCGAGAATATGTTAATGGTCTACTTTTAGGACAATCTATAAACAACTCAATCATTTATGCAAAAATCCCATTCTGACAATGTTTCAAAGTTCTGGTTTGCGGAGAGTTAATGATTGATCACAAGCGCCCAGTTAAATATTTATGTGGAATAAAATACGGAGGTTTCTCGTGCTGTTCTCTGAAGTCTCTCCGGAAAAGTGAAGACAGGCTGTTTTCAGAAAATGTGGCAAGCAGGCCCAGATTGGCCAACTGGCACAAGGGACAGATGTCTGGTAGGCCGGTGGGATGGCATGCCTACCAATATGGCCGCCCCCGGCGGCGTATCTCCTCCGTCAATGTGCGGCCGCCAGCTGGATATGCCAATATAAAATGTAACATGCGCCTGCTTGTTTCCGGCCAGTGGCCACCATTATGTCAACTGGCGCCCACTGTCCTTAAAGTGCCAGGGCCTCTAAATCACCCCCAGTCTGGCCCTGTCGTAATCCTAAAGACTATATATTCGTTGCATGTGGTATAGGAAAGGTTTTAAAATTCATTCCTATTCGATATATAAATCTCAGTATTTTTTTTAATTAAATGTCATTCTAGGTTCCATTGGAAGAAGAAGGAGAAGAAGAGCATGATAATCATTACCAGGATCAACATGGAAAAAACATAATGGAAGCTTAAAATTTCCTACATTCGTGAAACCTGAGAATTAACACCAATTTAAAATATTTCATTACCACCTCTTTAGCTATGGACTGCAATCTTCTATATATATAATATATAATAATATATATATATATATATACAACAATTAAAAGCTAATTATTTTTTTCCAAAAGAATGTCGTCTATGGTAATATTCCTTGTAAAATTGTGCACATATGAAAAATAATTCACTTATCGTGAATCCTGTTGTTTTTCAAGACTATCAAAAAAAATAGTATTTTAATTTTCGACAGATTCTACCAAATACTTCAAAAGTAACTAGTTAACTGGAATAAAGTCTTTACAACTGGAGTTATTTTAAATAATGCTTAGGAAATGGATCGTATTTTTATGCACAAGTAGAAATATTTACATTTTTACAGCTATATAAATATATGTGGATCAGTCTTACTTATGGTATAATCCATAGGGATATAAATATGTAAGATTGGATGTGGTTATATGACACTTCAAAATATATATATGTGTATATATATATATAATATTAATTATGAATACAAAAAAACGTAGAGGCACCAGGTGAGAAAGACGTAAAGGTCTGAAAAAGGCTTTTTGGGAGAGAAATATTTTTTCTTGCTTTTCTTACTTTTTCTAGTCATAATCTATTTTGCCAAAACCTAAAAAGGCAACTTTATAAAAATTCATAACAAAGAAAATGTTTCAAAGATTTTTATACAATGCATGAATATTTTTTCAACACTGTAAATGTATTTTTTTCATCAGCCTGCTTTCATAAGCAATAAAAAAAGATATAACACAAAAATTAAATATAAATATATATTTTTAATGGCATAAGTACTGTAAGGAATTGAAACATTTATACGTGTTCTGGGAAGAAAAAAAAAGATATTTCTGTAGGATAGGTCTGGAAACAGCAGGGCATATACAATCTGAACAAAAAACTAAAACCTGTTGTTTTTGGAAATTGGTAGACACTTTTTTTTTTTAATTTAAAATTTTGCATATTTTTGCATTTAATAACCAATGCGATATTAATCCTCCAAGAATAACCTCATACATCAAATAGTGATTACTATAAATCTTAAATAATGATTGCACTAAATCTACATATTAATCATATAACCAATAATTTTATGTTTTATAATGATTAAAATGCCATCATTCTGTTAATCCAGTATGAACCGACCTACAAAACATACCTTTTTTATATAATCAGGCAATATGAGTTTGTGTTCTTTTAATGATTTTAAGCATGAGCCAATTTGTATTTCTTATTCAGTTATTAAAAAAATCTATATTAATATTAAAATATATGTCTTCTTCTTGCACACATTTGGTAACAGGAGCTTCGATTAATGTATAGTGGCTTTTTGTGCTATCACAGACTGTAATAATATCTTTAAAAATGTCCTACAGCTGACTTTAAGGGCTCCCCCTCCCCAGTGGAGGGGCAAGAAGGGTTGAAGGTTGGTACCAACCACTTCACACCTAACATTTACCTACATCCCAAAGGTTTTCCTGGGTATTTGCCCACCATTTGTGAATAGCAAACCCCACCTTCACAGCTGCCCCCCCATCTCACATAGGTACGGAGTAGGGGTATTGACTCCAGTGGACCAAGGTATAAATGAATGTTCATTGTTTATTACTATGCCAGCCTTACTTCATCCACGTCTAGGGTATTCCATACATTGACTGCTCTTCCTGTAGAGTTTTTATTTAATTCACTTAGTCTTCTATTTCAGATCCTTCTTCCTTCTTTTGAAGCTCCATTTTCAATTTGGAATGCTACCATCTTGAACGTCATTATCCACCCTTGTCCAAGAATGTCCTCTCCACGAATGTCCCCTTTCCATATTCATCATTTCTATCTGTCAGTAGGACATATTAACATGGATTTACATCTAATTCTGCCCCGGTCAGTATTTTACAACTCAAATATTATTATTTTTTTCCCTTTAGAAAATTTCAAACAATTCTACAATGCTCATCAAAATGTAGTCCGGTGATCTGGAATCTTTTATGGATCATTTAAATTGTGCATAGGCAATATGCTTAACCCCTTAATGACAAAGCCCGTACATGTACAGGCTCAACATGCATTGTTTTCAATGGGTTTAGAGACCGCCCATTGTCCTTAAGGGGTTAAAAAAGAGGGACAGATCACCTTAGTATGGAACGACGCTCGGCATGGTACGGGTATACTGATCCTTTCGTACTTCGGAACTGCGACTAAATTGGTCTATTCACAAAGAGCAACAATGACCATTGAATAATATGTGGGGGGTTTTTTGGGGTGGAGGGGGTTGTAGCATACATGTCACTTTACACCCCGGCATCTCTGTAATGGGCCAGCACAGACCTGTATGGTTTGTGTAAAGTTTGTGTTAGGATTACAACCAAGGATTATCATCCAGTGGAGGAGTAACATTTGACATTTGGCCAAGAGGACAATTTCAGCCAAGGTGACCCAAAACACATTTGGCAGACAATGTCCCTAATCACCACCGCTGAGTCCTGTCCAAAAAGCAGAAAGGGTCAGGTTATCTAAATTCTACCTGTTACATTAGACACTTTGATGTCTACATGCAGAATCCCCAGTAAAAAGTCCCTCTCTGATCATCTCACTATCCCTTCCAAGGACAAAATATGTGTTATATATGTTAGACTAGAAGTGGCAAAAAAAAATGTTCCCAACCACCAAAAATGTACAAAAAATGTATGTGTCTGAGTTTTTTCTCAATGTTCCTACATGAGTTAGCACTCAATTACTGTAGGTAACCAAGCTTTTCGGCTGAAGCACTGGTGGTTTTTCAATTTTCACCAAACTGTAGATAAGACTACATGATGTGATCTACTCACCGGCAAATCACTTGAGCGGGCAATGAGCGAACGGGTATTATTAAGCTGTAAAGACGGCCCCCGTCTCTCCTGCTGTAAAGACTCAAACCTTAATCAGTCGTTGGTCTCGTCAGGAGCCGTATGCCCATACCTGGGAACATCCAGGCACCAGCGCATGCAGGTGGGCGCCCATACTGGCGCCAACGAGCGGTTCGCTGACGTGGGTCCACCAATGCATGTTTAAATTCACGTAACGTATTAGCCTATGCCACTTCTGATGGGATTCCGTTCCATTTATCTACCACCGTCTGCGGAAAGTAGTACTTCCTTACATTACGTCTAAGCCTCTGACCATCTCGTTTTAGACTATGGCCTCTTTTTATTCACACGCAGACACTGCAATGCAACTTGGCCTTTCCTCCATCCCCAGTATGCGGTGATAACCTGTTAAGCAAACAAGCAAACACAAAAACAACACACTGAAAGTATCTGTTTGTCAGGTTACATCATTCGTTTAAAGCGATACTGGTCTCAGGGTCATATAAGTTGACCTGGCAGTGGTTCCAGTTGAAGGAGGTCCATGTGTTCTCTATCATCCCAACTAAAGATTAATTGCGCAGCTCGGCATTCAACGGACCTTAGTGGGCACGGGACATCGGGGAGCAAAAAAACCAAAGACGTTAAACCTGTGCAGAACTGAATAATAACTTTTTATTTTAAGAAAACCAGCCTTCCTTTAATTGGTTACTCAACGCCGATTATCCCTCAACTAAATCAGGTAATTCATCTGCTTAAAAGTTAAAATCCGGACAGATCAGAGGCTAAATTATCAGATCCAGACATCTCTGGATTCCTCGCTGAGATAAAAATCCAGATTTATTACTTTTTACCTGTAATGCTGTGGCTGATGTGATCATTATATAATGATATATAACATTAAACAAGGTTTATTGTTTTTTTTTTTAAATATAACATTCAATTGAAGAGTAAATAAATTCATGTCTGCTTATCCCAATACCCCCAAACTCCAAATAATGGCAGGTGACTACAAACTTGATGTAAGGGCATTGACCACAAACAATGAAAGGGGCAATCCAGCCATTATATACACTTTAATGCAGATTATGGCTGAGTGGCCCCTTGTAAATGATCGTGGTGTCGCTCTTGCAAATGTATGGAAGGAGATGTGTTTGGCTGCCGGGTAATATACAGTAATTAGCGCCAGTCAACTTCGGCGTTGGCTTGGCGAGCGGTTTGAGGATATCTAACGAGACCCCCCCAGTGCACATGGGTACCAAGCACCCCCATCTCTCAACTGAGGTGAGAAATGCTGGAGCTGCAGCTTCTCCTAAAGGTAAGTGACTGGTAAGTTATGCCCCCCTCCTCCCTTTTGGCTCATGAGAACCTTTCTTATACAGGTACTTGTACTCGATATCTGATAGAGCTGAAAATGTCATGAGATGGTGTCTTCGTACGTACTTTCCAAGTGTAACTTTCCAAAGCTCGCTGGAAGGCGAGTATAAAAACGTCCGCCTCCAAAAAAAGATAGTTTATAGCAGATCCACTGTATCCTACAAAGCATTTCCATCTTATTATACTCCTAATAACTTTGGATCACTTTAACCAGCCCATTTCCCTCAAGATTGCAAGCTTGCGAGCCGAGTCTCTCTCCACCTAATGTATCGGTTTGTATTAGTCGGTCAATTCTCGTCTTGTCGGACCCCTTGGATTTATGTATTGTAGTAAGCGCTGCGTAAACTGTTGGCGCTATATAAATAAAAGATAATAATAATAATAATAATGATAACATGCCTTAACCATGTTTCCGTGTCTTGTGTATGGACTGCGGGTCACTTTTTATAATGACTAGTTACATAGCGTGGAAAACTTCCCTTTGTTTTTAATCCACGTCTATAAACAATCTTTTGACCTGCGTTACATCTGGTCTTATTCTCTGAAGCAGATTGACCTTCCTCTTCTGGAGCTCTTTTCCCACTGGGAACGCTCATTGTTCTTTCTTAACCCCTTAATGACAATGGGCGGTTGCTAAACCCGTTGAAAACAATTCATTTTGAGCATGTAGCATGGGCTTTGTCATTAAGGGGTTAAGGATCCAAGCGTGGTAGGACAGCACTGTTGAGAAATAACCCGTTTCCCCCTCCTGCGGAAAAGGCTCAAACCTTAATCAGTCGTTTGTCTCGTCCTAGATTCAGGAGCCGTATGCCTATCCCATGCATAAATACCCTCACTTTATCAGCCCCTACCCCTTCTGCTGGTAGGCTGTTCCATTTATCCACTGAATTATAGTACCGGGTCTCTGAGCCAGTCCATGGCGATGCCTACTGTATTTACGTTATGTGGGCAGCCCCATTTACTGTGCCTTCCCTGGTATTTGCTCGGAAGCAGTAACAGAAGAGATAGGAGAGAAGGGAGTGGGAGTCAGTGTGTGTGTGAGAGAGGGTGTGCAGCTGCAGAGAAGATAATGACAGGTGAGATGGGAGGGTAAGAGTTAGTGTGTGAGAGAGTGTGTAGCTGCAGAGAAAAACACAGCAAGAGAAGGGGGGAGGGGGGAGTCAGTGTATGAGAGACTGTCCAGCTGCAGAGAAAAAAAAAAACTTACACAGTCCATTCGATAGAAGCTGCCCTAAACTATAATATCATTCTTGTTTGTCTTGTCTTACATTTAGAAACTATACACTTATCCCATGCATGTTTAACAATGGGCGGTCCCTAAACCCCTTTGAAAACAATGCATTTTGAGCCCGTACATTAAGGGGTTAAATTCCCTCATTACTTGTTTATGCCTGCCTGACTCCAACAAATGTAACATCTTCTAATATCCCGGCAACCGTCCCAAAAAGTGTGAGAGGGAGAGATGTGTCAGCTACAGCAGGCCAACGAATCTTAACGAAATTTGGGAGGCTTTGCCGTTCATTGTGGTTTGTTCCATTGGGGCCCTCTTTGTAATTAGAGATTTGTATAAATGCACCAAATTGGCTAATTCCGTAAAAAAAAAAATCAAGTTCTGTAAATGTCCTCTTATATTGTAATACCCAACATCCAGACTTCAGGAGGACCCAGAACGCGGGACGTCCGACACAATAGTACATTGGTGTCCAAACTGCGGCCCTCCAGCGCGCTGCAGGACTACATCTCCCATAATGCTCCTTCAGGGGCTGGCTGAGGAGGATGGGAGATGTAGTCCTGCAGCAGCTGGAGGGCCGCAGTTTGGACACCCCTGCAATAGTACATGCAAAGGGCACCATGGGGTTAAACCCAGGCAATGCAGGTGTTAGCAAACAAGGCAGCGGCTGGGAAGAGTTTAACCCCTGATCTGCCGCTGTATGTAATATAAATTTAGACAGATTATTTCGTGGATGGTATCATTTAGTTATTCTTTTAAGCTCGGGGTGGATAAAGTTCACGATGGACCATGAGCCAAACGCGCTGGTTAGTGATTTCTTGTTTGCCCGGGTTATTATTGGAATTAATGTTAAGGTGTGCCAAAAAATTCCATTAAAGTACAGACTTGCTTTTTCTTCTTTGCTGCAGTAACTAACTTTCTGTCGCTCGCTAACACTCGTGGAATCCACGGAGTAATGAGTTGACGTATTCTTACAACAACATGTATCCTGCTGTCGTTTGGCTGTTCTATACTTCGTCATGCGCTGCTTAGCATTGATTAAAACCGGGAAATTTTCCCTCCTGGTACCCAGACCTTGCCGGCTCATTGGAAACTGCCACAAGATTAATCTTAAGAGGCCAACGGATGCCCTTATGGAGGTAATTTTTTAAATTTTTATCAGATATATGTTTTTCTCCAACATAATAGGGTCAAAAATTAATTCAGGTTAAAATCTCAGCCGGATCATTTGCAAATCTTAATTAGCCATATTATTTTTAGTGAAGGGGAATATAGATCCACAGAGGAAATTTCGAAAAATCCAGCCCATGTGGTAAATGCCCCTACTTATAAAAAACCCAAGTGGCATCTTCTTCCAAAAAAACACAAATAAATAAAAACAATTAAAAAAAAAATGTTAAAAGTTAGAAATGTTCCCTTATATCATGTGATGTGCAGGTATAATTATATTTTTTATTATTTTTTATTTTTCAATATATTAATCATATTAAATGATAGATTATACATAAAAATAGTATCATAAGAAAGATCTATATGTCTTTGACTACATAATATATAAATTGTGTAGGCACGCTAGATATAAAGTAGGGGGTATTTTACAAAATATAGTAAAAGTGGTGAAAAAACCCGCCACTAGTAAACCCCCCGGTCATTGATGGGATTAATGTTTTGTTCAAATTGAACGGAATTTCCATAAGCAATTAGATGTATTTCTCAGTAAATAGCGACTTTCCGAAAAGTCTTTAAAAAGTTTAATTTCCAAAAAACATAAAAAAAACAAAAAAGTTTTTGGATATGTTAATTTCTATTAACATATAATTGATTTCAGCTTTCTAAGCAGTATGGTTCAGTGTTCAGAGTTCAGATGGGAGGCGTGAAAACGGTCGTCCTCTCTGGATATGACACCGTGAAGAGCGCGCTTGTTGACCACGCAGAGGAGTTTTCAGACAGGCCATGCATCCCTATATTTGAAGACATCAATAAAGGATGCGGTATATGTCCTTTTTTTTTTTCATTTATTTAGAATTGTTTGCGACTCTGTTACAGGTTGATAACTGTTCACCTTCCAAGTTTGTTTCTGCACGATCAAACTTTTTGATACCAGATTCTACTGATATTGCTGATTATATATATATTTTCTGAACCATATTTATATACCTAAGACTTAAACCAGATACCTCTTTGGTCCTGTACGTCCATCTTTTCATGACGTACCTGAAACGTCATTGGTCACAAAGGGGTGGATTAAAACAAAACAATCAATAAAACTAAAAAAAATAAAGATTTTAGAACCCAACAACCTTCACTGCATTAAGCCATACATTACAAACTTACATTAAGCAGTGCTATTATCGAGTCGGTCATCAATCTACTAAAATAGGTCCCCTTATGTTTACACTTTATTAGCAAAATAGGGAGTGCTGTAAAAGTATTTCATTGAAAAGTAAAATATTTTATACTTTTTGTCTCTTTTAATGTAAATTTGCTAATGGGGATGTGTGACAGACTTTTTCTGCATTAGAAAGAGAAAAAAATATATTTTTTCCATGATCATAACATGATCATAACCCCCAGCGCTGTATACAGTAATAAGTAGACTGAAGTGACAGCAAAGTCTTCGTGTTTGTCTTCGGGGGGAAAAAAAATTGTATTCCCGTTCCCGTGTTTGTTTTATTCGTATTGTCTTCGTATTCATTCTTTTTTAGGTTTTCCAGCCTATGTTAAGTCTTCCATAGTATAGCAGGGGTTGCTATGGGAATCCACAAGGGAGAAAAAAGCTAATAGTGTGAGAAAAATAAATTCCAAACACTCTCACCCACGGCTCATTTTGCCGAGATGCACCTCGGGTTCATCAGGGTGGGGAATCCACCCCACAGGGGGCTCGTCTGGCACCAATCAATGAAGAGCAGCTGCCCTTTCCCATTACCTTAGTGTGACTGCTGCTGCTAACTGTTACAGTGTTATTCGTTTGTTTGATTCATAGGTTCATTTCTGTGAGTTATATGAATGATCTGTCCTTCATTCATAAAACGAACCTATGAATGAAACAAATGTATAAGGGCAGCTGCTCACACTCCTCACCCTGGCTGATATACAAAAACTAGAAAGTAGCTATTTTTAATCTGATACTAGTGTAACGGGTTTTTGGGTAGACCCACCAATATCTCTGTGGTCATTTACCCCAGTTACCTCTTTGTGCTCTGCAGGCCAATCCTGAGCCTCCGCTACCTGGGAGTTGGGATACATTACTGTGGCAGTGCCTCCACCCAACGGAGCATCCAGGGTATGGATATGAGCTCCCGCTGGGAACATAGCCGAGTGATTAATAAAACTGACACAGGGCTAACTTAAAATTAACTTTGTATTGCACAGCAAAACACTATGCATAAATGCAACATAAAACATGAAATATAGTAGAATGAAATATACACAATATGAAATATACAATATAAGGTTTATCCACCCACAACAATCACTGCGGCCCACC
Organism: Spea multiplicata; assembly: GCA_009364415.1. Taxonomy (NCBI): domain Eukaryota; kingdom Metazoa; phylum Chordata; class Amphibia; order Anura; family Pelobatidae; genus Spea; species Spea multiplicata. The sequence continues at coordinate 46,074,227 of VKOC01000005.1, forward strand.
CTAATCTTCGCCCTAGTGGCCGCTGGGTACCTTTAGTTGGTGCACATAACTCAGTTGGGGCCCATGAGTAACTTACTCCACAGTATGGGTTGAATTGTATTGGAAACTTCAGTATGTCAGTGGGACTGGAGATCAAAAAGCTTTTATTGATGTGTGACTAAGTTCAGGGTGCCCTGTTGTGGATACAGGGGGAGAGGTTTTAGGCTTACCACTCCACCATCTGCTATCAGGGCAGTTCAGCCTTTAACCTCTTCACTGCCAACTCTGCTGCAAACAGCTCTGTATCTCTGTCTGCTGGAAGATTCTGCCAGGATGCTGCAACTCTCTTCTGAGCATGGATTTCAAGCAGGCCTCTGGTCCTAGGCCTCTCTCACTCTCCTTCTCTCTCAGCAAGGGTCCTTCACCTCTGGCATCCAACTCTCAACTCTCCTCCCCAAACTCCAGTGGCCCCTTTTCACCTCATCCATGTGCTTTTTAGTTTGCCATCTGCTGGTCACTCCATAAGAACTGCAGGTGAGTCAGTAACACAGCAGCAATTACTAAAATCCCTTGAGGGGTTACACTAGTAAGAAAATACATTTGGTGAGAATTTATTTATTTACTGTTTTGTCTTAAGAAGACTACTTGCTATTGCCACTAGAACTTTATACGTACTTTTTTGGAAAAAGGTTTTTCAGTGGAACTATTTTCGCAGTGCCTCCCCCAAACCCAACTGAAAGAGCTATTAACATTCTCAAGATAAAAAACATACTAGAATAATAATA